>QRFJ01000784.1:402032-514011 GCA_006176705.1 Cocos nucifera
TTTCTCTTCCAAATCCTCCCCATCTTCTCTACTTCTTGGAGGGTTCAAGTTATTGAAGAAGGAGATTTTCGATCAATCATTGAAGAAGTATCAGCATAGTACTAGCATACTATGTTGATTTATTGTTACTGGACTTCGGATCAAGATCGGAGCTTCGTGTGGATTTTTTATAGAGGTTGGATATATGTGCAGCTTAAAGTGATAAACTCAGCCTTGGATCAGTAAGTTGAGATCTTGACTTGTGAAAGATAAAAGAGATTCGATCTCTTTCTTCCACTAGATCAGATCTAGTTTTGATTTGATGTTGATATGATCAACATCTTTATTTTATTTAATATTTAATTTTAGATTTATTAGCATGTATAGATCATGACATTAGATCCTAGATCTAGAGTCTATTTATAAATTTTAATAAATTAATATGATTAATTTATTACTTTCGCTGATCTAGTTTTCAAAAAGTTTCAAAGTATATGCTAGAAATCCTAAATTTTTCCTTCAATTGGTATCAGAGCTTCAAACTTTTGTGACATAATTTTTATAAATATTTAGATTATTTATTTAGATTAAATCTAAATTATTATCTAATATTTAAATTTAAAATTAAATTTTAGATCGCACGGACTGATCTTATAAGGTTATTCTGCTATAAGGTTTACCCCTTATAGTGTAAAGGTTATCCTAGTTTGGGCAGATCTAAAGCTAATCATAAATTTATTAGATATGATCTAAATTAATTTATAATTTTTTAGATTTAAAATTATTTAAATCTAAAAATAAATATTTTAGATTGCATAGACTGATCTTATAAGGTTGTCCTGCTGTAAGGTTTATCCCTATAATGTAAAGGTTGTCCTAGTACATGCTAATCTAAGATCCTAATCATAAAATTTTAGATTTGGTCTAAGAGATTTTATGAATTAATTAAAAGTATTTTAATTTAATTTTTATGATCATAAATATGTTAGATTTGATATAAGGTGATTTATGATTGTTTAAAATTAAAATTATTTCAATAAGATGTTCATAATTGTTGGTGCATAAATCTGTGAGGAAGCTGGAGGTAGCTAAAGTTGGAAAGGTGAGATCGTCGATGGAACCTACAAAATAAAGTTCAAACCGAAGGAGGATGGCTCCGACAGGATCCTCCGACACTCAAGTCAGTTCTTCAGCCAACTAAAATAGAGTACTCAAAAAATAAAGAAACAGAATGGCAGGAAGGAGAAGAGAGTTTAGAAAAAACATATTTGGAGATTCCTTTTATAGATGGAGCATGTAACAAACTGATAGTGATAGCTATGACTGTCTGGTATTGTGCTACTCAGGCCACATGGAGTTTGTTATAGGAATTGAGTTGTAATTTGTCGTGACTTGTAGACATTTAAGATCTATTTGTCGAAGTTTCAATGTAGGTTGAGGACTTCTATGTATACAGCGAACTTGCTGCTAGTCGAGGTCGATCGAGGCGACCTCTTGCGGTTTCAAAGAGTTCGGAAGTCTCCCGAGTTATGTGTAGGTAAATGTCTCTTGAATTGGGATCTAAAGCACCATGCTCCATCCTTCGCGGAGTGGTTGTCATGAATCAGTGATTTGACGAGATCTTTTTGGAGAGCTTTGATTGATAGGCATAACATGGGCTGAGTAGGTCTGTGACTAGCTGGAAGAAGCTTGTCCTGAAAGATATTTGAATGAAAAGACTTCGACTGAAGGATGCATAACTGAAAGGAGTGCGTCTGGAAGGAGTCCACCTAGAAGGAGCACTACTAGGAGGAGCGTGATCGGAGGGGTTCGTCTGGAAGGAGCATGACTGGAGGAGTTCATCCGAAAGGAGCGTGACTGAAAGAGTTCATCCAGAAGGAGTGTGACTGAAGGAGTTCATCTGAAAGAAGCGCGACTGAAGGAGTTCATCCGAAAGGAGTGCGACTGAAAGAGTTCGTTCAGAAGGAGCGCGACTGAGAAGTTCGTTTGGAAGGAGCAGACTAGAGGAGTTTGTCTAGAAGAAGCGCGTTGCCCATAATTTGGAACTTCAACTCTCTTCAAAGCTCGTCACTAATCTAGATTGGGAGGATTAAATTTTGATTTGGTCATTCATTCTTAGTCAAGAATCAAGGTTAATCGAACAATAGTTCCCCTTCACTGTTCAAGGTCATCTGACCGAGTTTTGATATGCCTTCTGTAAACTCCATGGTACGGACTTGTTGTTGAGAGTATTGGCGAGTTACTTCTACATGGGGGGTGGGCAGCCAAGGACTTCAACGGGGGTTATTGTACCCCCAATACTTATCCTCCTACTTCTAAGTTTGAATTTTGAATGAAGGAAGTATAGAAAAGTTGCCGCAGCCAAGGTCTCTTTCTAGCCTCCCACCTTCGAGGAGTGAGATCACTTGGACTTTTTAGATTGGCATCGAAGTTTCATCCACCAGTTGGTCAATCCTGGATAGGGGGTAGCTATCTTTTGGGCAAGTTTTGTTTAAGTCTATGAAGTCTATGCACATCCTCCACTTATCATTTGCATTTTTAACAAGAATAATATTTACAATCCAGTCTGGATAAAGCACCTCCCGAATGAATAATGTCTTAAGGAGCTTGTCGACCTCGTCCATTATAGCCTTTTGTCTCTCTAACGCAAAACTGCATTTTTTCTACTTCACTGGCCGGTGCTTTAGATCCACCCTCAGGCAGTGTTCCATGATCTCTGCATCGATCCTGGACATATTGCGGGTGCCCAAGCGAAGACATCAGCATTCCTTTGCAAGAATGTGATGAGCTACTTTCTGACTTAACCTTTCAGATTCAAGCCGATCTTCATAATATATTCTTTATTCATATCATTCAAAGGAATTTCTACAAGATCGTCGATGGATTCTCCTCTTTCTTAAGATAAATCATTATGGACATTAAGCTCGTCCATCAGACGAGGAACTATTGACCTTCCCCTATGTAAGGCAATATTGTAGCAATGCCGAGCTAGTGCCTGATCTCCTTTGACCTCCTTGACTTCATGCTTCATTGGAAACTTAATTTTTAGGTGGTAAGTCGAAACCACGGCCCAAAGTGCATTCAAACCAGGTCAACCAAGGATCGCATTATAGGCAAAAGGAGCTTTTACCACTAAAAAATTAATTTGAGCTCTAGATTGCTTTGGGTATCGGCCTGCTACCATAGGCAATGTTATTATTCTTTCTACTAGCACTGCATCACCTATGAATCCTACTAATGAGAAATTCATCAGTCCCATTCTGCTATCAGGTATAGACATTTTAGAAAAAGAATCATAAAATAAGACATCAACAGAGCTTCCATTATCAATTAAAATACGATATATATCATAATCAGTAATATTTAAAGTAACTACAATCACGTCATTATGCAGAAGCTGAACTTCCTGGACATCTTCTTCAAGAAAAGAGATGGGCTCTTTAGTCTGCTATTTCATTGTTGGCTCTACTGACGTACTAGTCTCCCCTCGCTGATGTCCCCTAGTGATAGTGTTGATGATTCCAAGGAGAGGTCGATCTCCTTATGGTTCATCCTATCGAGATGATTTAGGCTGTGACGAGGCTCTTGAACAATCTTTTCTTCTCTCCAATCGATGTCTGATAAACTGATCCAGCCGACCTCTTCTAATTAGTGCTTCGATCTCATCCTAAATCTGGATGCACTTTTTAGTGTTGTGACTATGGTCATGATGGTAGAGGCAGTACTTATTGATATTGCGCTTGACCGGATGAGTTTGCATCCTCTCCGATCCTGGCAGTTGCTCCCTTATCTCCATCTACATCTGGGTCTTTGAGGCATTTAAGGGAGCATAATTGTTGAATCTTCTAGGAGGGGAGTTTCATCGGGTCCTTTGATTTGGACTTTTCTGTTGATGAGCTCAAGAAGGAGTTCGGGCTCGTCTACGCTCAGGAGGGATTCAGAAGTGCGGTCGAGCTTTACTCAGCTTACTTTTGGGTGCGGACTTGCTGGATTCACCTGCCTATCGCTCTCTTGCAGCCTCATCATCCTTCAATTTGAAGGCCTCCTTTGTCCGGGCATAACCTTCAGCCTAAGCCAACATGTCAGCAAAATTTCTGAGATACTTTCTTTCCATGAAAGAAAAAAGATCATTCTTCTAAAGATCGCCTTTCAGTGTGGCTATGGCTACAGACTGATCTAAGTTCCAGACCTCCAGCGCAGCAGCGTTGAAGCGGCCGACGTAAGCTTGAATGGACTCCCCTTCTTTCTGCTTTATATTGATGAGGAAGTCTAAACCTCGTGTTGGACATCGGCTGCTTATGAAATGAGCCATGAACTGATAGCTCATTTGGTCAAAAGAGAAGATCGTACCCAACTTAAGGCTTAAGTATCAGTTTCTTGCTACTCCTTTCAGGATAAATGAAAAAGCTCGACATAGAATGGCATCCGGTACGCCATGGAGCAGCATCATCATTTGAAATGCCTCAAGATGGTCAACTAGATCAGAGGTTCCATCGTAACTCTCGAATTGGGGAAGCTTGAAGTTCGGTGGGATGGGCTCCTGCATGATCTGAGCAGAGAAGGGGGGACCGGTGCAAATGTTATCATGATGGGCTGGGGCGACATGGCGAAGCTTCTCAATCTACTAGTTTATGTTCTAAAGCTTCTGATCGAGAGCATCATCTCGACCATGGATCTGAGAGGGCCATCGACTATAGATGGAAAAAGTCTCCTCTAAAGAAGAATCATGATTGGAGCAGGTCCTCCCTGCTCTTTGCTTCCCCTTCCAAGGGGTAATGGGTCTGTCGATCTAGGTTGCCCTTCTTGGTGGCAGTTCTTGAAGCTCTAGTTGGGGATTCTCTTGCTGGGCTACTATATGGCCTGCACCATTTTGGTGAGGCCTCAAATCTGCTGCATCAACAGATTAAACTGCTCTAGATCCACCACGATCATAGGTGGAGGAGGTTGAGGTGTCGGTGAAGGTCTTGGAGCAAACAAGTGTGGCTCAGATCTGACGATAGAGGTAGTGGATCATCAGGTGGTTGTCTTCTTCGAAAATATTTTTGGAGCAAAAAGAAACTAAACAAAAGTGGATTCAAGAGATTAAGAGAGAAAAAGGTAGATAGGATCGACTTGGCACTTCTTTTAGAATAAGGACTCAAAGACCCTTACTCTAGTACCAATTCTGTTAGTGTAGAAATCTGTGAGGACATCAAAGATAGCTAAAGTTGGAAAGGTGAGGCCGTCGATGAGACCTACAAAATAAAGTCTAAATCAGAGGAGGATAGCTCCGACAGGATCCTCCGATGCTCAAGTCAGTTCTCCGACCAACTGGAATGGAGTACTCAAAAAATAGAGAAGTAGAATGATGGAAAGGAGAAAAGAGCTTAGAAAAAATGTATCTGGAGGATTCCTTTTATAGACGGAGCATGTAACAAACTGACAGTGACAGTCGTGATCGTCTGATAATGGGCCGCTCAGGCCACATGAAGTTTGTTACAGGAATTGAGTTGTCATTTATCGTGACTTGCGGATGTTTGAGATTTATTTATCAGAGTTTAGATGTAGGTCAAGGACTTCTATGTATACAGCGAACTTACTGCTAGTCAAGGTTGGTCGGCGCGATGTCTTGCGGTTTCGAAGAGTTTGGAAGTCTCCCAGATTGTGTGTAGGTAGATTTCTCCTGAATTGGGATCTAAAATGCCGTGCTCCATCCTTCGCAGAGCGAATATCATGAATCAGTGATTTGACGAAGTTCTTTTGGAGAGCTTCGATTGACAGGCATAACATGGGCTAAGTAGGTCTGCAACTGGCTGGGAGAAGCTCATCCTGAAAGATATTTGAATGGAACAACTTTGGCTGAAGAAAGCATGACTAAAAGGAATGCGTCTGGAAGGAGTCCTCCTAGAAGGAGCGCTACCGGAAGGAGCGCAATCTGAGGGGTTCTTTCGGAAGGAGCGTGATTGTAGGAGTTTGTCCGGTAGGAGCGCGACTAGAGAAGTTCATTTAGAAGAAGAGAGTTGCCCATAATTTGGGACTTTAGCTCTCTTCAAAGCTCGTCACTAATCTAGATTGGGAGGGTTAAATTTTGATCATATCATTTATTTTTAGTCAAGAAGCAAGGTTAATCGAATAACAATTTTCTTTTACTGTTCAAGGTCATCTGACCGGATTTTGATATGCCTTATGTAAACTCCATGGTACGGACTTGTTGTAGAGAGGATTGGTGAGTTACTTCTACACGGGGGGCGACGGCCAAGGACTTCGGTGGGGGTTATTTTACCCCCAATAATAATCATGAAGATGTTTAGATTAGATCTAAAGTAGATTCATCTTTATATTTTTTTGCATATTGATTATAAATCAAACATGCAATTGGTTAGTAGAACCAAGTTATAAAAATATTTTATAAATATGAAAATTATTTTTGAAATGCTAAATCCCAACTCTCAGTCTAAAACTGAATTAAGAATTAAAAATTATTTTATTTAGGATATAGGATTATGAATTAAAGATCCTAAGATACAAATCATAATATTTGGGTTAATGGGTTAGAGAAAATAAAGTCTATTAATTGGATTAGACCTAAGATTAGATTAAAGAATGGACTTAATCAGAGAATTGACTAAATCTAATCAAAAGTTGTCTTAGATTAGGTCAAGGATTCTCTATAGATCAATTATAATAGTTATAGTTGGTCAAGTTCATGTCTTTAACGAGAACTAAAATAGACTTGATTCTTGACTAAGCGGTCTAGCCCGTACTATTATGTTGATCCAATCGAAACTAATTAACCAATAGGTGTCTAAGGTAAGTATGACAATGTATGACCGATGTGTTAGATATGTGTACCCTAGAAGTCAGATTGGCTGACACTTATGATGCACTTCTAAGAGCAAAATTATAATTTTGACTATAAATAATAAAATAGATTATTTTCTACCATAGTGTGTATTTGAAAGTGTCTGTGATACATTCCTTGAGTTAATGGTAATGATAGTTCATATTTTCAAGAGTTAAAAATTTAAGATATGAATTTTTATTATTAACTCATAAAATGCTCCCGACCATAGGATCATCATGAGGATGATGATTGATCTGAAAGGTTGGTGTACGATCGCTTCTTTAGGATAGATAAGTCTTGAGTCTATGATGTAGAGATATCGGAGCGAGAGTATAGGTACTCATTAGAGAACGAGGGCACTGAGCAAGACCACCTCGAGTAGTCATGAGGAAGTCTATCTTCTCGTCGAATACTAGCTCGAAGCTGCAGTGGTGTGTCTGATTCTTTGATCTAAGGTGCATCGGTAGTTCACCTTGAGGGTGTTATAGTTTGACTATACCATAACTCGATCTCCTAGCCATTCGCAACCCTGAGGTGTATGTTAGCTATAGCATATTCATTATAGGAATTGGATTATACTAATAGAAAATCTATCTACCTCGATAGATGAGGAGCAGCCCTATGATGATCATGAGAATCAAGTCCATAAGCCCATGGCCATGGTAGAGTAAAATAATAGAAAGAGTTTCTATTAGGGTTTTCACATTGGACTTGAATCGAATGATTAATTCATATGATGGAAATTAGGGTTTGATGAGATCACTTTAATCCTAATTCGGTTGGGGCTCAAGATAGAGGAACTTAATCACACAGATAACTGCCCCTAGAGGTTCGCTTTCAGTTCTGATGGGTTGCCACCATATGCTGCTAGGTGTCACTGATGGATTTTGGAAGCAATTAGAATGATTTGGATGATCGATCATACTAGTTGTCTGAATTAGAAAAATTTTGATCCATCGGAAGGTGTTTCGATGATGTCGATGATAGAGATCGCGACATATCCCATTACCATATGGAACTGAACCTAACTAGATCACACAAATAATGGTTTGGATCTAGATATCATCAATTAGATTAATCTAGTTCAATTGATTTGAATAAGATTCAATTAGGTTGAAGAAAATCATGCTAGCACATGATTGAGCCTAATGTTCTCCTTTAATAATCATTAAAGATTGTCTCGACTAAGCCAAATATGTTTAGACTCACTCAGGAACCTTTACTTGGTTTGACTGGAGCTTGCCTAGATCAAAAAAGGATTGTCTTAATTTATGAGATAAATTTGAGACAACACCTATCATTTTCGATCACCTGCTAAATTTTATTTTCAGATATTGATCAAATATTGACCCTGAATACTTAGACATCTACCCATATGTCATGCACCCATAGGAGAGTACCTGGAGCCTTATCCTCCAACTAAAATATAGACAGAAAGAGGGTGCATGCCTAGGGAGGCGTGTGCTCCATGAGGATAAAAGATGGAGTCCCATACAGATGGGACTCCAGGTTGCTTCAGGAGATTAAACTCTGTGGTGCCAAGAAGTTTTGTTTGACCCAGTCTTGGCACCACCTAAGGATGGTTTTAAGGGTCGCTCATTTGATTGGATCAGATGATGTCATCCCACCAATTAAATTTACATCTGATTGCATAAAGGGCCGTGATTGGTCGGGATGATATGGCACTGCATGATGCAGCAAGGTCTATACAAATCCTATCTACGCCTAGAATTAAATGCTTCTACCTTTAGCCCATGCCACAAAGCCTCTATCCCTCCTTCTCCATGCCACCTTCTGGTCCTCTCTCTCCTCTCCATGCCTAATAGATTTTTAGCACGAGTAAGGTATGATCCAAGTAAGTGAAAGGCGTCAGGAAAGGAAGAAGGCAGCACTACTGCAAGAGACAATGGCTGTTCTTCAAACAAAAATTTGAAGATCTTCAAGATCAGATCTAGATCTGATTTTTGGAGGATTGATTGAGAAGGAGAATCTCTCAAGATCCTACCCAAGTGGATACTGGTAGAGGCTAGGCGCTTGCATGGCTACATCTAGAACCTCAGGCAAACATCAGGATCATCATAAGGTAATTGGATTACCCAAAATAAAGGTATAATTAAATTAGATTTAATTTTTAATTTTTAATTTTATTATTAGATCAATAAGATAAAATCTAAGAAGTCTTAGATATAATTAGAATCTTTAAGAAAAAATTTTTGAAATATCCTTCTTGATCCAATCAGATCTAAATGAATCTGATCCGAAAAATAAGGCTTTTACCTTCAACTGGTATCAGAGCCAGGTTTTATAATTCATTAGATTGGATTTTAATTTTTTTTGATCTAATAATTAGATGATTTTATATGTCATATTAGATATGATTAGATCTAAAATTAAAAAATTAAAAATTAAATAATCTAGATCTAAGATGTATGAGATGCATGACTAGACTTGGAATAGAATTATTCTATATGTAGTCTAGCATAATCATAATTTTAATTTAATTAATTATAATTTTTAAATCTATTTATTTACTATTTTTTATATTATAAATATTATAATTAGATTTAAAAAATAAAAAAATAAATTTATTTAATTTATTTATATGAGATATGAAAGATGCATGTTTAGACTAGTTATAGAATAGTTCTACAAAATTATCTAAAATAAATTTTAATTTGATATGATTAAATTTAAATCTTATTTTTTAAATATTTATGAGATAATTTAGATCTAAAAATATGCATGATATGATATATGAGATGTATGCAAAATATGTTTTTAGTTAGATCAATTTTTATATATGTGATATATGATGTAAATCTAACTAGTTTTGTAGATTTATCATGTTTCTGATTAAAGCATTCTCCTTGACCGTCTGGTCATAAGAATAAAGTAGGATTTAAAGGCCCTCTCCTCCCATTCGATGGGATGTTCTTATGGCATGTAGGGATGCTGCACGTTCGTCCTTAATCAGAAATCAAAAACTTATTTTTTGCAAAATCCTAAATTCTGAAATCCTAGGATTTTATATATATGTTTTGTTTATGAATCCTAAACTTAATTAGAAATTAATATTATAAAATATATTAGATCTAAATTTAAGAATTTTTAGATCTAAGATATATTCACAAAATTGGGTTCGGGCTTGGGTAGCTCAATTAGGTCTAGCGGTTGATCAAACCAAATTAAGAGTTGGTTAGGTGGGATCAAGAGTACTTAAATTGACCAGCCTAAAAGGATTAAGTCTGGGTCAAGGTCGAGTCACATGAGTGATCGATCAAGTTAAGACATAATTAGGCTTAGTGGTTAGAGTCTGGATTGTAGGCTAATCCGATTGGTTCTGGCTCAATAATTTGGTGTCTAAGGTAAGTTTGGCAGATACGATCGATTGATTTTTAATTGAGAGCTACTCGACTCAAATGCATTCTTATCGAGTTAATGGCATATCCATTCCATCGATCTCACTTACCTGACCATATTTGTTGGTCCAGTCATGATCTAAGGTGGCTAATAATATGAGCTAACCTATGCCACTAGGTTAGTCATAATGGTTATGGCTATGTCAAGTCAAGTTAAAAAGACCTAAATTAAATCTTTCTAAGAAAAGATTAAGTCTAAGATCTTCCACCATTATAGATGTGCGGGCCCTTCTCGAGGTTGATTATTCTCGACTAGTCATAGTGGTTCAGTTGCACCGAAAAGATGCAACCATATCTATTAGGCATTGGATGCTACGGCCTGGAGGATGAATTGGGCTCAATATTTTGGATACGGTGAGAGACCCAATTAGAAATTCAATCTGTGTAAATGGTGGGTCTGACTTAACTAAGGAGTGGATCAATATTCTAGGCACGATGAGATTCATGAATTAGAGTCCAAGTCTGGGTGCACCATGATTAGAGAATCATTGGACAAGAGTTGTTCACTCATTGGCTAACCCATCACCAATAACTATTAGGTAAGGTGATTAGTCAGTTGGTGGGACTGCACCACCCACTAAAAATTAGTAATCATGGAGATTTTCGCATCTCTATAGAGGGAGTGTAGGGATCTAAAAAAATAGTGAAAGCTAATTTATTTAAAAATTAAATCTCTAAATAAATTGGTCAAGTCTTAATTATAAAATCTAACTAGAAACTTTGACTCTCTATAGAAAAAAAAAATGTTTGCATCCAACCCACTAGTCCGTATCCTAGACACCCATAGACTGACCAGATCCAATTACAAAAATTGACTTTGAAACTTCAAAATTATTTTAGGTTTTGAAAAGTTGACTCAAGTATTGGATCAAGATCTCCCACCTTACCAGCTCGTCCATCCGCTGAACAGAGAGCATCTCTTGATAAGTGGATGGATGAAGATAATAAAGTCAGATACTATATGTTGGGCTTGATATCTGATGAGCTTCAGTACCAACATGAAGATATCAAGATTGCCCACCAAATGTTGGCTCACCTACAAGAGTTGTTTGCTGAACAGAGTCGCGCAGCCAAATATCAGATTACTAAATGACTATTTAAGGCTAAAATATATGATGGATAGTCAGTCCAAGATCATTGTCTGATGATGATCAAAAACTTGGAAGAGCTTGAGAAGCTCAGAGTAAAGTTAGATTAGGATCTATAAAATGATATAATTTTGCAATCCTTGACTGATGTGTATGGGCAGTTCATCATGAACTACCATATGCATAAACTTCAGAATACACTGGTCGAGCTTATAAATATGCAGATTACTGCTGAGCTTTCTATGAAAGATTCTAAAGGCTCAGTACTTGCTATGGAATGGACTTCTTCCAAGAGAAAGTCTTTTGGAAAGAAGAAAAAATCTGTGAAAAAGCAGAAGGTGGAAGGTGAAAAGAAAATGAAGGCAGAGCTGAAAAAGAAGGCCGCCGACAAAGGAAAGTATTTTCATTGTAATACCGACGGCCACTGAAAGCTGAACTGCCTTACATACCTGGCCATCCTGAAGAATAAGAAGGAGACAGGTCCTTCTAGAGGTTTGCTCGTTATTGAATCTAACCTTACGATTTCTTCTGCATCCAGTTGGGTGCTTGACTCTGGTTCTAGTGCTCATTTGTGCACTTCCATGCAGGATCTTGAGGATAGCTGGAGGGTGAGGGATGGCAAGATGATCCTATGCATCGAAAATGGAGCAAGAATTGCTGCTGTAGCTGTAGGAACCTACCCTCTTCGACTACCATCTGGCTTAGATTTAGTACTTAAAGATTGTTATTATGTATCTACTGCAAGCAGGAATTTGATTTCTATTTCATATTTAGCACAAGAAGGCTATGTAATTAGTTTTATTAAGGACCATTATAGTATTCTTTATGAAAGAAATAAAATTGTAAGTGGTTTTCTTATTAACGATCTCTATTAATTACATATTGATGTATCTATCTTTAATATCGAGCAAAATGTGAATGCCATAAGATCAAAATGACCCAGAAATAGTCCAAATGATAGGTATCTATGGCACCTAAGACTAGGTCATATAGCAGAAGATAGAATTAACAAATTGAAGAAAACTAGGCTATTGAATCCGTTGACTTTTGAGTCATATCCAATTTATGAATCATGTCTTCATGGCAAAATGACTAAGCTCCCTTTTGTAGGACATGGGGAAAGGGCCATGGATCTACTTATCCTAGTACATACTGATGTGTGCGGCCCATTAGATGTGTCGACTGGAGGCAACTTTATCTACGTCATAATCTTTACCGATGATTTATCTCAGTATGGGTATGTGTATCTTATGAGATACAAATCTGAAGTCTTTGAAAAGTTTAAGGAATTCAGACATGAAGTAGAAAAGCAAACTAAAAAATTCATTAAGGTTCTTCAATTAGATCGAAGAGGTGAATACCTTAGTCAAAAATTTTTGGACTATCTCAAGCAATATGGCATAGTCTCTCAATGGACTTCACCTAGAATACCTCAACTCAACGAGATTTCAGAATGAAAGAACCAGATCCTATTAGATATGGTTCGATCCATGATGAGCTTCATAGACCTTCCTAATTTTCTTTGGGGATATAGTCCGTTAACTTCTATATATTTGCTGAATAGGGTTTCCTCTAAAATCATTTCTACCACACCATATGAGATATGGTATGGTAAGAAACCAAGTCTGAGTCATCTCAAAATTTGAGGTTGTTCGACTCATATCAAAAGACAACAAGTGAATAAGTTAGACTATAGGTCCTTTAGAGCCTAATTCATAAGATATCCTAAAGAATCATTAGGATATTATTTCTACATTCTAGAAGACCACAATGTAATTATGAGTCGACATGCCATCTTTGTTGAAAAATAGTTTATTCAAGATGGTGGCATTGGAAAATAGATCAAGCTCGAGGAGAAAATCTCACAAGAGCTACGAGCTAAGGACCCTATGAAACCAAATCAGGCTGAGCTAATACAATCACTACCTCCTCCACCTCATAGATCAGAAAGAATTTTTCATCCCCCTGAGAGGTATTTAGGTACTATTTCAGAGAAAGTAGAGAAAATGTTCCTCATAGGTAATGGGGTTAATGATGATGATCCCAAAACCTATGACGAGGTAATATCAGATATCGACTCCGAGAAATGGTTAGAGGCAATGAAGTCAGTAATTGACTCCATGCACTCAAATCAAGTCTGAACCTTGGTAAATCCACCTGAAGGTATAGTACTTATTAGATGTAAATGGATCTACAAGAGAAAGATTGGTGCAGATAGAAATGTGGAGACATTCAAAGCTAGATTAGTGGCAAAAAGGTATAGTCAGCATGAAGGAATTAACTAGCAGGATATCTTTTCGTCAGCAGCCATGCTAAAATCCATCCGTACATTGCTTGCTGTTGCAACCTATTTCAATTATGAAATATGGCAAAAGAACGTTAAAATGGCATTCTTAAATGAATACCTTGAGGAAGATATCTATATGGAACAGCCGTAAGGTTTCACATCCAGTGATGCTGATCACAAAGTATGCAAGCTACAAAGCTCCATATATGAACTTAAGCAAGTATCTCAGAGCTGGAATACTCATTTTAATGATGTGATTAAGTTATTTGATTTCATCAAAAATGAGGAGGAACCATGTATTTTTAAAAAGGTCAATGGGAGCGCTATTGTCTTCCTCGCACTGTACGTGGATGATATCCTCCTTATTGAAAATGATATTTCCATATTGATCATAGTTAAAATATGATTATCTAAAGAATTCTCGATGGAAGACCTAGAAGAATCATCCTTCATTCTAGGAATTAAGGTCTATAGAGATAGATCAAATAGGATGCTAGGTCTTTCACAGACGATGTACATAGAGGAAATGCTAAAGAGGTTTAGCATGAAAAACTCCAAGAGGGGATTGGTACCCTTCAGACATGGCAATCATCTCTCCAAGAAAATGTATCCCAACACACCTGAGGCATTGAATACATGAGCAAGATCCCTTATGCTTCAGCAATAGGGAGCCTCATGTATGCCATGTTATGTACATGACCTGATATAACCCATGCTGTGAGTGTCACGAGCAAATATCAGTCGAATCCAGCTAAAGAATATTGGACTTCTATGAAATGTATCCTTAAGTACTTGAGAAGAACTAAGGATGTGATGTTGGCTTTTGGTAACAGAGAACTCCAAGTCCAGGGGTATACAAACTTGAATTTTATGTCCGATATAGATAATCGAAAGTTGATATCTAGGAGTCTATTTGTGTGTACTGATGGTGCTATCAGTTGAAAGAGTTTCAAGCAAACTATGATAGCAGATTCCACCATGGAAGCAGAGTACATCGCTGCATCAGAAGCTGCGGAGGCATTCTGATACAAGAAATTCATCATAGAGATTGGAGTGATGCTATTGGATGCCATTCCTCTGTACTGCGATAATAATGATGCCATAGCCCTTGCTAAGGAGCCGAGGTCTCATCAGAAATCCAAGTATATCGAGCGGCGATACCACCCCATCCTCAATTACCTTGAGAAAGGTTACATCAAGGTCAAGATAGTCGACTCCACAGATAATGCGGTAGACCCACTTACAAAGCCATTGGGCCGGTAGAAGATCGAAGCCCACCTTAAGAAGATGGGACTTAGATTCGTAGCCAATTGATTTTAGGTCAAGCGGGAGTTTTTTAGATATGTGTGCCCTAGAAGCCAGATTGGTTGACACTTGTAATACACTTTTAAGGGCAAAATTATAATTTTAACTATAAATAATAAAATAGATTATTTTCTATCATAGTGTGTATTTGGAAGTATCTGTGATACATCCCTTGAGTTAATGGTAATGATAGTTCATATTTTAAAGAGTTAAAAATTTAAGACATGAATTTTTATTATTAACTCACAAAATGCTCCCGACCATAGGATCATCATAAGGATGGTGATTGATCCGAAAGATTGGTGTACGATCACTTCTTTAGGGTAGATGAGTCTTAAGTCTATGGTGTAGAGACATCAAAGTGAGAGTACAGATATTCATTAGAGAACAAGGACACTGAGCGTGACCACCTCGAGCAGTCATGAGGAAGTCTACCTTCTTATCGATTATTGGCTCGAAGCTGTAGTGATGTGTTTGGTTCTTTGATCTGAGGTGCATCGACAGTTCACCTTGAGGGTGTTATAGTTCGACCACACCATAACTCGGTCTCCTAGCCATTCAAAACCCTGAGATGTATGTTGGCTATAGTATGTTCATTGTAGGAATTGGATTGCACCAATAGGGGATCTATCTATCTTGATAGATGAGGAGCAATCCTATGATGATCATGAGAATCAAGTCCATAAGTCCATGGTCATGGAAGAGTGAAATAATAGAAAGAGTTTCCATTAGGATTTTCATATTGGACTTGAATCAAATGATTAATTCATATGACAAAAATTAGGATTTGACGAGATCACCTTAACCCTAATCCGATCAGGGCTCAAGATAGAGAAACTTAATTACATAGGTAACTGCACCGAGAGGTTCACTTTCAATTTTGATAGGTTACCACCATATGCTACTAGGTGTCATTGGTGGATTTTGGAAGCAATTAGAATGATTTAGATGATAGATCATACTAGTTGTCTGAATCAGAAAAGTTTTGATCCATTGGAAGGTGTTTCGATGATGTCGATGATAGAGATCGCAATATATTCCATTATCCTATAGAACTGAATCTAACTGGATCACACAAATAATGGTATGGATCTGGATATCATCAATTAGATTAATCCAATTCAATTGATTTGAATAAGATTCAACTAGGTTGAAGAAAATCGTGCTAGCACACGATTGAGCCTAATGTTCTCCTTTAATAATCATTAAAGATTGTCTCGACTGACCCAAATGTATTTAGGCTCACTCAGAAATCTTTACTTGGTTTGACTGAAGCTTGTTAAGATCAGAAAAGGATTGTCTTAATTTATGAGATAAATTTGAGACAACACCTGTCATTTTCGATCACCTACTAAATCTTGTTTTTCAATATTGGTCAAATATTGACCCTGGATACTTAGACATCTGCTCATGTATCATGCGCCCATCAGAGAGTACCTGAGGCCTTGTCCTCCTACTAAAATGTAGATAGAAAGAGGGTGCATG
The DNA here is from genome assembly GCA_006176705.1 of Cocos nucifera. NCBI lineage: Eukaryota > Viridiplantae > Streptophyta > Magnoliopsida > Arecales > Arecaceae > Cocos > Cocos nucifera. The sequence goes on from QRFJ01000784.1 coordinate 418,419, forward strand.
CCTAGGGATAAGTGCACCCCATGAGGATAAAAGATGGAGTCCCATATAGATGGGACTCCAGGTTGCTTCAGGGGATTAAACTCTGTGGCACCAAGAAGTCTTGTTTGACCCAGTCTTGGTGCCACCTAAGGAGGGTTTTGAGGGTCTCTCATCTGATTGGATCAGATGATGTCAACCCACCAATCAGATTTAGATCTGATTGCACAAAGGGCCATGATTGGCCAGGATGATATGGTACTACATGGCGCAGCAGGATCTATATAAATCCTATCTTCGCCTAGAATTAAATGCTTCTATCTTTAGCCCAGGCCACAAAGCCTCTCTCCCTCCTTCTCCATGCCACATTCTGGTCCTCTCTCTCCTCTCCATGCCTAATAGATTTTGGGCACAAGTAAGATGCGATCCAAGCAAGTGAAAGGCATCAGGAAAGGAAGAAAGCAGCACTATTGCAAGAGACAACGGCTGTTCTTCAAAAGAAATTTTAAAGACCTTAAAGATCATATCTAGATCTAATTTTTGGAGGATTGATTGAGAAGGAGAAGATCTCCAGATCCTATCTGAGTGGATATCGGTAGAGGCCAGGCGCTTGCGTGGCTACATCTAAAACCTCAGACAAACATCGAAATCATCACAGGATAATTGGATTATTCAAAATAAAAGTATAATTAAATTAGATTTAATTTTTATTTTTTATTTTTATTATCAGATCAATAAGATCAGATCTGAGAAGTCTCAGATCTAACTAGGATCTCAGAGGCAAAATTTTTGAAATATCCTTCTTGATTCGATCAAATCTGAACGAACCTGACCTGAAAAACAAGGCTTTTCTCTTCACGATGGTCGTTAATTGAAAGCTACTCGCACTAATTTGGTCTTTAATAAGTTAATGGCATATCCCTCCCATCGAACTCACTTACCTAGCCTTCTCAGTGAAATTATGTTTTAATCAGATCACTTGATAATTTAAGTTGACCCATGTCAGCTAGGTAATTCGGTATGATTGATTTAGGTGCTCCTAGACTAGCCTATCTATGGTCTCCCTTAATCTGACTTGATGAAATTAATGGAAGGATCATGATTAACTGGTTCATCTAACTCTCTTCTCTTTAAAATAAATTAACCAAATTCTCTAAAATTATTAGGTTCTTAAAAATAAAATAGTTATGGTGATAAATAAATCATAGTCTCCTATTAAGTGAGTGATAATGAATCTATTAGTTGGATAATCATTGGAGGCCCAAAGGTTTAGTGCTTATCGACTAATAGAATTATCATTTATAATATGATTTCTTGACCGCATCTCTCTAAATGATGATTAGACTGACCAACCAAAGTTGGGCTTAATTATTCATTAGTTAGATGGACCAAGTATGGTCATGTTAATGGTTGGACCTAACTAGATCTTTTCAGTGAAGGCCAAAGCCTACTGATTAGGGACTAGGGCAAAATTTAATTATTAGAAATCATTTAGAGAAATAATTGGTTATGAACCTACCCTTAAATATACATGAGTTTACCAATCAAAGTTGGGCTTGTGTGTAGTGTATGTGAATTTTAGTACCTACTAAGAAATTAGGATAATTCCTCGAATTGAAGGTAGATGCTATAAATTTGAATAAAATAGTGGAAGAACCTTTTGATTAATATCTAAATCTTTAGATTTAATAAATCATTTATTAATTAAGGTTTTAATTTTTTTTATGTAGTTATGGCCACTTTCCTTTTGCTCCGATCATTATTGGATAATGATAAGTTGGTAGAACCCAACTTCGATAGTTGGTACCATAAGTTAAAGATTGTTCTTTAGCATGAATGGATCTTGTATATCCTTACAGATCTAGCATTTGAGGAGTCGGCTCCTAACGCATATGGGTCAATCGAGACACTTACAAGAAGTGGCTCAATGATTAAACTATTATGCATTACATCATACTGGCAGCCATGAGTGATGAATTCAGTTGCAGGTTCGAGTTAGCTCAGTCAAAAGATATGCTTCAAGTATTGAACGAATCTTTTGGGGGCACACCTGATGACGTTGAGAGGCACAAGACTAGTTGTGCCATCTTTAATGCCAGGATGAGGAATGGAGCTTCAGTCACTGATTATGTACTATATATGATCGAGATGATGGAGTGTCTGAGCAAGCTTGGCTTTTTCTTGCATGAGTAGCTAGGAAAAGATGCTATTCTGAACTCATTGTCTAAGTCTTATCTTTCCTTTCTTACTCATTACAAAATGATAAAGCCTGAAGTTAACTACCATGGTTACTAGGATTACTTTAGAACTTTGAGAAGGATTACTAGCTCTACAAGGAGTCGATGAAATTAGTGCGAGGATCTTCTTCTGGTTCTCAACCCTTTTAGAAAGAGAAGAAGAATAAGAAAAAGAAGTCCAAGAAGATCCAAGTTCAGGCTGGGACATCTATGTAGGGTTAGACCAAGAAATCCAAGCCTAATAAAAGTCAAGTGGAGTGCTTCTTCTGCAAGAAGTAGGTATATTAAAAGAGGAATTATCCTCAGTACATTGCCTCCCTGCACCCGAACAACCTAAGAAAGAAGCAAAATATTGCTTGACTAGGTACTTATATGTTAACTCCTTGCAATTTTTCTATTTATGATATTACTAACTAGGTATTAAGTATCGAAAGCCCTTACTATATTTGTAATTTATTGTAGGGATTGCAGGTTAGTAGAAGATTTGGATAAGATGAGAGATTCTTGAATGTTGGAGATGGAAGATCAGTTCCAGTTCTAGCATTAGGGATCTTAAAATTTGTATTTGAATCTCATACTATTGTTCTTAGTGATTGTCACTACTATCCTAGTTTCTTTTTGAATATCATTTCTATAGACCTTTTGGCCAACAATAATTATGAAATTTTAATAAAAAAAGAATTTTATAATATCATTTTAAATGGTATTACTATATTTTCTAAACATTTAAGCAACGAAATATGCATGATATCACAATCTGTTAATATAGTCTACTCCACTAGCAAGCATCCTAAGTTAGATAATATGTCTGATATCTACTTATGGCACTATAGGCTAAGTTACATTAACAAGAATAGGATAAATATGTTGACTCAAGAGAAAATCCTCGAAGTTAGTGATTATGAATCGCTTCCAACCTGTGAGTCTTGTCTTCTTGAAAAATGACCAAGTCATCTTTTAATAAAAAAGATGAGAGAGCCACTGAGCTCTTAGGTCTAGTACATACTGATGTATGTGGGTCTATGAGCATAAGTGCTAGAGATTGATATTTCTACTTCATCATTTTTATAGATGATCTATCTAGGTATGGATATATCTATCTGATGAAACACAAGTCGGATTCATTTAAAATGTTCAAATGATTACGAAATGAAGTAGAAAAATAAATTAAAAAGAGTATTAGAACTCTTCAGTCTTATCAAGGAGGTGAATATCTTTTTGATGAGTTTCTCACATATCTAGAAGAGAATGGGATTCTTTCCTAATGGACTCCTCCAGGGATACTACAACATAATGGTGTATCTAAAAGAAGAAATCAGACTTTGTTAGACATGGTCTGATCCATGATAGATTATGCCAGTTTATCGATATCAATCTGGGGGTATACACTCGAATTGGCTTGCTATCTTCTAAATAAGGTTCTAAGTAAGTCTATAATTAAAATTTTATATGAGATATTGATAGGACGTAAGCCAGTACTTTCACACCTTAAGATCTAGGGGTGCCCGGCTTATGTCAAATAGTTAATCATTTTGGACCTAAGTCTGACAAGTGCACATTCATAGGATATCCAAAAGAAATCAACTGATATATTTTCTACCATACTGATGAATAAAAGGTATTTGTTAGCCTTAATGCAATCTTTTTAGAAAAAAAATTCCTTAGTGAAGGAACTGTTGCCTCTAAGATTGAACTTGAGAAAATTTAATAGATAGAAAAGCTGACACCAGTTGTCGAACCTAAAGCAAATTTGATCAGATCAAACCTAGAGTCCCTTGCACCATTAAGATGATCCGATAGAGTACCGCATCAATCGGATAGATACTATGATTTCTTGATCTAAGACAGTGATCCTATCAAACTTGATGAGAACGATCAGGATCTGATCACCTATATAGATGCAATGCAGAGATCTGATTCTGAGAAATGGCTTGAGGCCATAAAATTCGAGATCAAGTCCATGAATATCAACGATGTGTGGACATTAGTTGACCCACCTGAAGGGGTTAAACCTATTGGGTGTAAGTAGATCTTCAAGAAAAATAGGGGCACAGATAGAAAGATGGACATCTATAAAGCCAGTTTGGTTGCCAAGGGATATCATCAATATTATGGTATTGACTATGACGAGACATTCTCTTTTATGGCAATGCTCAAATTCATTCAAATTATGCTTACAATAGTTATCCATCTGGACTATGAGATTTGACAGATGGATATGAAGATAGCTTTTCTGAATGGAGAACTGACCAAAGAGATGTATATGATACAACCTGAGGGGTTCACATCTATAGATGAGTCTAAGGTGTGCAAGCTTTAGAGATCCATTTATGGATTAAAATAGGCATCTTGGAGTTGGAACATGCATTTTGATAAGGTGATCAAAATGTATGGCTTTATTGAGGATGGAGAAGAGGCTTGCATTTACAACTAGACAAATGGTTCGGTAATGATATTTTTTATCTTGTACGTGGATGACATTCTCTTAATCGAGAATGACCTCCCCGCACTATAAGGAATAAAAGTTTGGCTGTCATCTCAGTTCTTCATGAAGGACTTGGATGAAGCATTTTACATCCTAGGGATGAAGATCTATAGGGATAGATCTAAAAAGATACTTGGATTATCCCAGTCCACTTATATAGAAATTGTACTGAAGAGGTTCAGCATGAAGAATTTTAAAAAGGACTATCTTTCGATAGGCCATGAAATTTTTTTATCTAAGAAGGATTATCCGATAACTCCTAAAGATAGAGCGTATGAGTAGAATCCCATATGCTTCAATAGTAGAATCTATCATATACGCCATGATATGTACTAGACCAGATGTGGCATACTCACTAGGAATAGTGAGTAGATACTAATCTGATCTAAGAAAAAATCACTAGAAAGTGGTGAAAATCATCCTTATGTATTTAAAAAATACTAAGGACCAGTAGCTCCTTTACGGTGAGTCAGATTTGAAACTTATGGGGTTTACAGACTCTAGCTTTCAATCTAACCATGATGATAGTAGAAGCATGTCGGGTTATATCTTTATCCTAAATGATGGAGCCATCTACTAGAAGAATTTCAAGCAACACACTATAGCAGACTTAGTTTGTGAGATAGAGTACATTGCGACATTCGATGCTGGGAAGGAAGCTATGTGGCTAAGAAAGTTCATCATCGAGCTCAGAGTAGCACCCTCCCTGGATGGTTCATCCTGCTCTACTACAACAGCACTGGTGCCATTGCTTAGGCGAAGGAACTGAAGGCTCACTAGCGAACAAAACACATATTGTGCCACTACCATCTGATCCGAAAGATCACGGATCGAGGTGACGTCGATCTTTAGAAGATCGATGAAAAAGAGAACCTACCCAACCCCTTCACTAAAGCCCTAGCGATAAAGGAGTTCGACGACCATAAGTCAAAGATGGATATTAAATACTGTACTAAGTGGCTTTAGGATAAGTGGGAGTTATTGAAAAATGTATCCCAAAGTCAATCATCAGTCTACTAATGGTGGTGCTATTTTATAATTATAAATAATTTATTATTAAATAAAATTATATTCTAGTATTTTTTATTACAAAGTCTACATCTTCTAATGAACTCCATTATTGTGATGAAGTCTTGGGACTGTTTAGTTTCAATAAAGAAAGGATTTATCAATTAGTCCTTAAACTATTCATGACCAAATGATACATTGTTAATTAGGACGATAATATTTATCAAGTATAGGTAGTTGTGTACCATATAGGTTAGTTGTCCTCTTAACCAAGGAGTGTAAAAATACTTGTATGGCATACAGGTGAGATGTAGGGGTACATCATTATTGAATGTAACCAACTATGAAGTATTCTACTATTGAAAATTGCTCTGATGGGATATGGGTATAAGTATCCCTTAGACTTGAGATTGCCATGATGGCTTGCAAGCAACTCACTATGCTTTGGTGTTGGACTACCTGAATTTTTAATTCAATGATGGAAGATTTTTGAGCACAATCAAGTACTTACGAAGTCGGTGACTGATCAAGATGGGATTGACCACTTCAAGAGTTTGGAGATAATGCATCACTTTATTTTAATTTAGCAAAATCTTGGCTAGGATAATCCTTATGATGGATTTGGTATTTTGAAATACAATATGGATGATCTATTCAGGTTTGATAGTTAAACCTTAAGTTATCCTATGAGTATTTAGGTTAAAGGGATGAATTATATGGAAACCATATCCATATGAGTTCTAAGAGTGTTGCTTTATACATTCGACCTATCTGGCCATCGGATACCATTGCTAGATGATCACTTTGATTGGTACAAAAATTTATTACGATACTATTGGCTTAGGATCGAACCTATGGGGTCACACATATAAGAGATCTTGATTTGATCGGATGGTTGATCGATGATTAAGAATCATTTTAGGGTTAAACATTCAAAATGATTGATGTTTAACCTAATGCAAATATTGTAGGAGGATCATTTAGCAATAGAATTGTTAATTAGCTTAATTTGATTAAGCCAAAGGACTGAATGTTAGATGTGTGCCCTGAAAGCCAGATTGGCTAACACTTGTAATACACTTCTATGGATAATTTTATAATTTTAACTATAAATTAATAAAAAAATTATTTTCTATCATAGTGTGTATTTAAAATGTCTGTGATATATCCTTTGAGTTAGTGGTAATGATAATTTATATTTTCAAGAGTTCAAAATTTAAGGCATGAATTTTCATAATTAACTCATAAATTGCTCCTGACCATAGAATCATCACGACGACGATGATTGATCCGAAGATTGGTGTACAATTGCTTTCCTAGGATAGATGAGTCTTAAGTCTATGGTGTGCAGATGTCAAAGTAAGAGTACAGATACTCGTTAGAGAATGAGGGCACTGAGAGTGATCAGTTGGAGTAGTCATAAGGGAGTCTACCTTCTTGTCGATGATTGGCTCAATGCTGTAGTGGTGTGTCTGAATTTTTGATCTGAGGTGCATCGACAGTTCATCTTGAGGATGTTATAGTTTGACTATACCATAACTTGATTTCTTAGCCATTCAAAATCCTGAGGTATATGTTAGCTATAGCATGTTCATTGTAGAAATTGGGTTGCACTAATAAGGGATCTATCTACCTTGGTAGACGAGGAGAAGCTCTATGATGATCATGAGATTGAGTCCATAATGAAGGAAATCACATAGGGTTTAAGCATGCATTTTCGAATAAAATAGCAGAAAAAGTAAATAAAAATTAAATCTAATTTAATTATACTTTTATTTTGGATAATCCAATTATCCTGTGATGATTCCAATATTTGTCTGAGGTTTTAGATGTAGCCACATAAGTGCCTGGCCTCTACCGATATCCACTCAGATAGGATCTGGAGATCTTCTCCTTCTCAATCAATCCTCCAAAAATTAGATCTAGATATGCTTTCTTCCTTTGGCTTAATTTGATTAAGCCAAAGGACTGAATGTTAGATGTGTGCCCTGAAAGCCAGATTGGCTAACACTTGTAATACACTTCTATGGATAATTTTATAATTTTAACTATAAATTAATAAAAAAAATATTTTCTATCATAGTGTGTATTTAAAGTGTCTGTGATATATCCTTTGAGTTAGTGGTAATGACAATTTATATTTTCAAGAGTTCAAAATTTAAGGCATGAATTTTCATAATTAACTCATAAACTGCTCTTAACCATAGAATCATCACGACGATGATGATTGATCCGGAGATTGGTGTATGATTGCTTTCCTAGGATAGATGAGTCTTAAGTCTGGTGTGCAGACATCGAAGTAAGAGTACAGACACTCGTTAGAAAATGAGGGCACTGAGAGTGATCAGTTTGAGCAGTCATAAGGGAGTCTACCTTCTTATCGATGATTGGCTCAATGCTGTAGTGGCGTGTCTGGTTTTTTGATCTGAGGTGCATCAATAGTTCACCTTGAGGATGTTATAGTTTGACTACACCATAACTTGATTTCTTAGCCATTCAAAATCCTGAGATATATGTTAGCTATAGCATGTTTATTGTAGAAATTGGATTGCACCAATAAGGGATCTATCTACCTCGGTAGACGAGGAGAAGCCCTATGATGATCATGAGATTGAGTCCATAATGAAGAAAATCATGTAGGGTTTAAGCATGCATTTTTGAATAAAATAGCAGAAAAAGTAAATATTAATCTAAAATTATTACTATGCATGCATTGATCATATCAAATAAATCCTACTCAAGATCTAACCATGCTACTATGTGATAGAAAAATAAATGCATTCGATCAACAAATCGAATCTACTGACCGATACGAGTTCGAAACTTGATACCTTTTCATGAGTAGCTGATCTTTGTAATCTGAATCTATTAGAAGAAGCTATGGTGTTATGCTATAGCCACACACTCATCCAACCTCTACGGATGGTCCACACAGAGCTCCTAATCCCGACCAGGTCCACCGGAGTGTTAGTTTCTCGTCGGGGCCTTCGACCATTGATCACGATCGATCTGATCGATCGTATATTTTTTAATTTTTTGGATACTGTAGAATATCAAAATATAAATATTGAAGGATGATGAAGATGTGTTTCAAATTTGGTGGCAATCCGATGCTTACAGCACTCGATCTCTCCACCCGAACCCAGATTCTCAAAACTAGGGTTTCACTCGGCCCAAAAACCCTAACACACTCAAAATCCTATCACACCCTCTCTGTATGGAGTTTTTCTATGAAATAAATTTTTGTGGAAAGATAACTTTCAGATCTATAAACCTTATTTAGATCATATCTAAAAATTGAGTATTCTTATAGGTAAAAATCAGAAGAGAAGAGAGGCATGAGGGAAAAGTAAAGTGCTGTAGGACCCTGCTCACCTTCACTCTAAGATTTTTTTTTTGCTCAAAAATAATGCCCAATCACTCCGAAACTTTTACCACATAATGTTAACCCCTTCTTATGCATGCACAAAAATTATTATAATTTATTGACGTGAATACCATGGGAAAAGCATGTGGAAAAATATAAGGATCGAGTGGTTGGGAGGTTTTAATCACTCTCCTACTGCGTTCGCACATTTTTATTTCTCTAAAAATGTTCGACAAACAAAAGGGAGGGCGTGGAAAGCAGATAAGGTTGGATTGGTTCCAACCTCCAACAAACTGAGTTGAATTCAAAACTCAGCTTACTTTGAACCGGTCCAACCCTTGGACCAAATCAAAAGTAGATAAGAGAGGGGGCGCAGAAATCTTTTGGGTGAGAGAAAAGTTATGTACAAAAAATTTTAGGCGTGGAATAAGAGTGGAAAAGTCAAAAATGGTGGGCACATAGGAGAGTTTGAATTCAAACTTCCTTTGACTTGGTCCTAATTGGTTTCAACCAAATCAATTAATCTAGATTCAATTAGATCAAGTTAAATCCAACCAAATTAGGCTTAGCCTAGTCCAATAAAATCCTAATCAAATTAAAAATTAATTAGATCCAGGTCCTGATCAAATCAGGGTCAAAACTTCCATAGCGATTAGGTCATCTCATAACCTGATTGGGTCAAACTTAATTGAACTTGATCGAATCCTCATCGCTTAATCAATTTGAGCTAATCAGTAATTGAATTGCTAATTAATCCTCTAAAAATATCTAAGTCCAAATTGGATGGATTACCGAATAATAGAGTCCCATCAACATAAAACTCCTAAAGAGTCCCAATCCAGTGGGACTCTTGAACCCAGTGTCCCAAACGAATGAAACTTATGATCTTAGAGTCCTAGACTAGTGAAACTCTTGATCAGAGAGTCCTAGATGAGTAGGACTTAGAGTTCCAGTCTAATGGGTCTCTTGACCATGGTGTCCTAGGTCATCAAGACTCATGATCAACCATTAAATTAGGTAGGAACTCTTTATGCGTGTGATCTTATAGGTTCGAATCCTAAGTCGATAGCATAGAAATCAATTTTCTGTACCAATAGATGTGACCATCTAGCAATGGTATTCAACATCCAGATAGGTCGAAAAGTCACAACGCAATAATGACGAACCTATGCAATATAGTTACCGTATAATTCGTCTCCTTGATCACGATGCTCAAGAGGATGATTTAGGGTTTACTGTCAACCCTAAAATTTATCCATATTGTATTTCAAAATTTAGTATCCATCATATGGGCTACCCCGACCGAGCATTTGCTAAATTTAAATACAGCGATGCACTTGCTCTAACACTTGGAAGGATCAATTCCATCTTGACTCACACACCAACAAGCCAAGTTCTTGACTGCACCCAATAGCCTTTTATCACTAAATTAGAAATTTAAGTAGTCCGGTACCTAAGTACAGTGAGTTGCATGCAAGTCACCATGGTGGTGTCAGATCTAAGGGATACTTATACCCATATTCTTTGGAGCTGATCTTGACAAAAGAAAAGCTCCAAAGTTGGTCACGTTCAGTGCAGATGTACCTATACATCTACTTGCGTGCCATGCTAGTGTCTTAATACTCCTTGGTTACGAGGACAACCAATCTATATGGCACACAATGATCAATACTCGATAAATATTATCATCCTAAATAACAACGTATCTTTTAATCATGAACAATTTAAGGACTAAATGATAAATCCTCCTTTGTCAAATCTAGATAGTCCTAAGGACATCATCACAATATAGGAGTTCATTAGAAGACAATAGAATTTATGATGAAAAATATCAAAATATTTTTTATTATTTAATAATTCATATACAAGTACAATAAGTAGCACAATCGTCAACAGGTTGACAATTGGCTTTGGAATATATTTCCAACAATCTTTCACTTGGACTAAAGCCAATCGGTGTAGTATCTAATACCTATCTTTGATTTGAAGTCATTGAACTCCATCACCATAACAACTTTAGTGAATAGGTTGGCCAGGCTCTTCTTTCTATCGATCTTCTGAAGGTTGACATCACCTCGATCCATAATTTCTTGGACAAGGTGGAAGCAGTGCAGAATATGCTTCGTCTGTTGGTGTGCCTTAGGTTCCTTTGCCTGAGCAATGGCTCCAGAGCTATCACAATAAAGCAGAACTAGACTATCAAGGAAGGGTGCTACTCCAAGCTCGGTGATGAATTTTCTTAGCCACACCGCTTCTTTGGCAGCATTTGATACAGCAACATACTCTGCCTCACAAACTAAATCGGTCATAGTGTGCTGCTTGAAACTCTTCCAGCAGATGGCCCCACCATTAAGGGTGAATATATATCCCGACACAATCTTACTATCATCATGATCAGACTGAAAATTGGAGTCTGTGAATCCCACCAATTTTAAGTTTGATTCACCATATACAATCTACTGGTCCTTAATATTTCTTAAATACTTCAGGATGGTTTTAACAACCTTCCAATGGTTCTCCCCTAGATCAGATTGGTATCTACTCACTATCCCTAGTGAGTATGCCACATCTGATCGTGTACATGTCATAGCGTACATGATAGAACTCACTACCGAAGCATATGATATTCTACTCATATGCTCTCTTTCTAAAGGTGTTGTCGGACAATCACTCTTTGAAAGAGAAACTCCATGGCCTATCGGTAGATAGCCTTTCTTGGAATTCTCCATGCTGAACCATTTCAGCACAATGTCAATATATGTTGATTGGGATAATCTAAGCAACCTTTTAGATCTATCTCTATAGATCTTCATCCCTAGGATATAGGAAGCTTCTCCCAGATCTTTTATAGAGAACTGTGATGACAGCTAGATCTTTATTCCTTGCAATGCAGGGACATCATTTTCGATTAAGAGAATGTCATCCACATACAATACTAGAAATACTATTGCTAAACCATTAGCCCACTTGTATATGTAGGGCTCCTCTTCGTTCTTAACGAAGTCATACGTTTTGATTGTTCTATCAAATCGTATATTTTAGCTCTGAGATGCCTGCTTAAGTTCATAAATGGACCTTTGAAGCTTACACACCTTAGACTCATCTATGATGTGAATCCTATAGGCTGTATTATATACACCTCTTCATCCAGCTCTCCATTTAGGAAAGCCATTTTTACATTCATCTGCCAGATTTTATAATCCAGATGGACAGCAATGGCAAGCATAATTTGAATAAATTTGAGCATTACCATAGGAGAGAATGTCTCATCATAGTCAATACCATAACGTTGACAATATTCCTTAGAAACCAGATGGATTTTATAGGTCTCCACCTTATCGTCTGCATTCCTTTTTCTTTTAAAGACCCACTTACACCCTATGGATTTTATCCCTTTGGGTGGATCAACCAATGTCCATACATCATTGACCTTCATGGATTTAATTTTGAATTTCATGGCCTCAAGCCATTTCTCAGAGTCGAATCTCTGCATTGCATCCATATAGATGATTGGGTCCTGATCATTCTCATCAAGTTCGATAGGATCTCCATTTCGAACCAAAAAATCATAGTATCTGTCCGATTGACGTGGTACTTTACCAGATCACCTTAAGGGTACATCTATAATGGGTTCTGAATCTGATCTAATCAGATCCAGCTTTGGTTCAATAACTTATGTCTGTTCTTCCACCTATCATACTTCATCATGTTCGATCTTAGAGGCATTAGTTCCTTCACGAAGGAACTCTTTTTCTAAAAAGACTGCCTTAAGGCTGACAAATACTTTTTGCTCATCAGCAAGGTAGAAGTAGTACCCTTTGATTTCTTTTGGGTAACCTATAAAACTATACTTATCAAACCTAGGTCCAAGCTTGTCTGTCATTAAATGTTTGACATAAGCCGAACGCCCCCAAACCCTAAGGTATGAAAGCATTGGCTTATGTCCTATCCATATCTCATATGGTATTTTATTAATAGATATACTCGGAATCCTATTTAGAATGTAATAAACTGACTTGAGCGCATATCTCCATAGGAAGATCGGTAAACTAGCAAATCGCATCATGGATCGAACCATATTCAATAGGATCTGATTTCTTCTTTTTGACACACCATTATATTGTGGTATTCCAGGAGGGGTCCATTAGGAGAGAATTTCGTTCTTCTCAAGATATGTCAGAAATTCATTGGAAAGGTACTCATCCCCTCGGTCAGATCGAAGAGTTTTAATACTCTTTTTAGTTTATTTTTCTACCTTATTTCGAAATAGTTTGAATATTTCAAAAGACTCCAACTTATGCTTCATTAAATAGACATACCCATACCTTGGTAGGTCATCTATGAAGATTATAAAGTAGAAATATCCACTTCTGGCACTTGAGCTCATGGGTCCACATACATCTAAATGTACTAGACTCAGGAGTTCAGTGGCTCATTCACCTTTTTCAATAAAAGGTGACTTGGTTATCTTACCAAGAAGATAGGACTCATAGGTCGGAAGTGATTCACAACCACTAACCTCAAGAATTCCTTCTTGAGATAACCTATTTAATCTATTCTTGCTAATATGACCTAGCTTACAGTACCAAAGGTAGACATCAGACACATCACTAATTTTAGGATGTTTACTGGAGGATTGAACCATGTTAATAGGCATAGAAAGTAAATAAATTCCATTATTCAATTGCCTAATCAAAATTATAATACCATTCAAAATGATATTACAAAATTTTTCTTTTATTGATATTTCAAAATCATTCATGTCCGAAAGGCCTACAGAAATGACATTCAATAAGAAAATTAGACAATAATGACATTCATTAAGAATAACTTTATTTAAATTGATTACAAGGATCATGATTCTTAAAGCTAGAATTGGAACTTGTCTTTCATCTCTAACGTTCAGAAATCTCTCACCTTGATCAAATCTCCTACTCACCTGTAAGCCCTGCATATAATTACAAATATGATAAGAGCTTCCAGTATCTAATACCTAGGTAGTAGAATCAAATAAAGAAAAATTGCAAAGTATTATCATATAATTACCTTGTCCAGCAACCACTTGCTTCTTCCTCGGCTTGTTCGAATCTAGGAAGGCAATGTACGAAGGATAGTTTTTCTTCCAATGTTCCTACTTCTTATAGAAGAATCACTCTGCCTAGCTCTAATCGAGCTTGCGCTTCTTGGTCCAACCCTGTGCAGTCGTCCTGGTGTTTGGCTGCACCTTCTTATTCTTCTTCTTCTTGTTCTTCTTTTCTTTTTTGAAGAGTCGACGATCAGAAGAAGACCCTCCCACTACATTCACCATCTCCTTATGAAGTTGGTGATCCTTCTCAAAGTTCTACAACAACCCCAATAATTTGTGGTAGTTAACTGCAGGCTTTGTCATTCTAAAATAAGTTAGGAAGAGGAGGACGGACTTGGTAAGGAATTAAGGATTGCATCCTTACCGAGCTGCTCGTGCAAGAAAAAGCCCAGCTTGCTAAGGCACTCAATCACCTAGATCATGTACAATACATGACCGATGATTGAGGCTCCATCCCTCATCCGAGTATTGAAAATGGCATAACTTATTTTGTGCCTTTCAATATTGTTCGACGTGCCAAAGGAGTCGTTCAACATTTAAAGCATCTTTTGTGGCTAGGCATTTTCAAACCTGTGGCTGAACTCATCGTTCATTACCACCAGCATTATACATCGAATGGTGGTGCGGTCATTGAGCCACTTCTGATAAGTATCTTTGATCGCTCCCCGAGCGTTCGAGGCTGGCTTCTTAGGTGCACGATCCATTATGACATAAAGGATCCGCTCATGCTCTAGGATGAGTTGAAAATTATATTCCAAAGCCAATCATCAGTCTGTTGATGGTTGAGATATTTTTTAATTATAATTAATTTATTAATTAATAAATTTATTTTGGCATCTTTTTCATCATAAGTTTACATCTTTTAATGAACTCCACTATTATGATGAAGTTCTTAGGACTGTTTAGTTTTGATAAAGAGAGAATTTATCAATTAGTTCTTAAATTTGTTCACAACCAAATGATAGGCTGTTAATTAGGAAAACAGCATCTATTGAGCATAGGTCGCTATATGCCATATAGGTTGATTATTTTTTTAACCAAGGAGTGTGAAGACACTGAAATGGCATACAGATGAGATGTATGGGTACATCATCATTGAACATGATCAACTTCAGAGCATTCTACTATCGAGAATATCTCTGATGGGATATAGGTATAAGTATCCCTTAGATCTGAGATCACCTCAGTGACTTGCAAGCAACTCACTATGCTTTGGTACCGGACTAACTAAATTTCTAATTCAATAATGAAAGGCTTCTGGGCACAGTCAAGTACTTACGAAGTCAGAGTGAGATCAAGATGGAATTGACCACTCCAAGAGTTGGAGAAGAATGTATCACTATATTTTAATATAGCAAAATCTTGGCCAGGATAATCCATCAAATGGATTTGATATTTTGAAATACATGTGAACAACCTGATCATAGTTGATAGTTGAACTCTGAGGTGTCCTACGAGCATTGTAGTCAAGGAGATGAATTATATGAAAACTATATCTGCATGGGTTCTAAGAATGGTGTTTTACACCTTCGACCTATCCGATCGTCGGATATCATTGCTAGATGGTCACTTCAATTGGTATAAAAATTTATTTCTATGCTATCGGCTTAGGTTCGGACCTATGAGATCACACACATTAGAGCTTACGATCTGATCGAATAATTGATCAACGATTAAGAATAGTTCTAATATTAAACAATCAATACGATTGGTGTTTAACCTAGTGCAAGTGTTGCAGGAGGATCGATTAGCAATTGAATTGGTAATTGACTTAGTTTGATTAAGCCAATAGGCTGAGATTAAGTTTAATTAAATATAATTTAATTAGATTTAGTTTGAGCTTGATTGGATCAAGTTCAATTGATTTATTGGATAAGCCAAGTGTAAGGAAGAACTAGTCCTAGTCTAACTAGGACTCAGATTAACCAAATTTTCTAGTTTGATTAAAAAATAAATAAAAATTTAATTTAATTTAATTCAATTTAATTAAGTTCTTAAATGGGTTAGGATTTTATTTAATTAGGTTGGTTTAATCTTAATTTTATTTGGTTAAAAGATCTTGTTTGACCAAGTCAAAACAAGAGTCCTAGTGTGACTAGGACTCCCGATCTCCTTACACAACCTTGGTCCCAACGCCCCCCATACCTATTTTTTAGGTATTTTTTATAAAAAATTCTTTTCTTCTTGATTTTCAGGCCCCCTCTCTTCCTCCAAGTCATATTTGGAAGTTAGGTGGAAGACCAAGTCAAAGGAGGAATTGGTTTTGCTTAGGATTCTATGAGATAGAATCCTTATTGACCAAAACATCTTCCCTTGAGTGTCGCCCCCTTTTTTAATTAATTATTCTCTTATTTCATAAAAATAATTTCCTTTTTTATGTGCCCTCCCTTGCTGGTCCATGCCAATAATTATGGAGGAGGCGCCTAAGAGTTGGGAGCCCCAACAACTTCCCATGTTTAGACATTCCTAGTCTAGGATTTTGATCTAACTTGGACTCTTCTTTTTCTCTATTTATTGGATGAATTTTATTCTAATTTTTTCATAAAATATAGATCTTTAGAATAGGTTTAGGGTGTGCAAAAATTAAAGGAAGAGGGTCCTTAGGCATGGGGGTTTCATAGGCACCAAACTAGGTGTCTAGGTGAGAGAAAAGAGAAGAAGAAGAGGATCTTTTTCTAGGGCTATTTTATTTTCAATCTCTCCTTTTTTTTTTTGAGTTTTTTTTTTAGAGAGTCTTAGATTAGTAAGCTCTCATCTTTCTTCTCATATTTTGAAGAGTCTAAATTTTAAAGAAGGAAGCATTGTATCAACCATCGAAGAAGGATCAGCATAGTACTAGCATGCTGCGCTGATTTCCTGCATCGAACTTCATATCAAGGATCGTAGGCTCATGTGGATGACTCTTAGAGGTCGGATATGTGTGTGGCTCATGACTTCATCCTCAAGCCCGGATCAGCAAGTTAGAATATCTAACTTGCTCAGGTAATAGATATGATCCATAAACTTCATACCTGCATTTGATGTTGTATAGATCTAGGTTGATTTGATCAACCTTTTACTTTCTTATTTAATTTTAATTTTTGATTTAATATCATATCTTGATCATGTAATAGATCTAAGATCTAGGTATTTATATATTTATTTAAATAAATATTTAATTTATTTAAGTCTTTCACTATACGATCTTGAAAAAATTTTCAAGATCTATCTGTAAAACCCTAGATCCGATTCCTTCAATTGGTATCAGAGCCTAGGTTCTTATTACATAATTTTTATATATATCTAGATTATTTCTTAGATTAGATCTAATTTATAATCTAATTATTAAATCTAAAATTTTTAAAAAAAAATTTAGATTGCACGGACTGCCATAAGGTTGTCCTGCTGTAAGGTTTATCCCTTACAGTGAATAGGTTGTCCTAGTACGTGCTGATCTAAAATATTGATCATAAAATTTTAGATTAGATCTAAGAGATTTT
This sequence comes from Cocos nucifera, assembly GCA_006176705.1. NCBI lineage: Eukaryota > Viridiplantae > Streptophyta > Magnoliopsida > Arecales > Arecaceae > Cocos > Cocos nucifera. The sequence continues at coordinate 436,057 of QRFJ01000784.1, forward strand.
ATGATCTAATTAAAAATATTTTAATTTAATTTTAATCATCATAAATATGTTAGATTTGATCTAGGAAGATTTATGATTAATTATTATTGAAACTATTTCAATTACATGAATCTATTTAGATTAGATCTAAAGTAGTTATATTTATTTTACTTGTATATTGATTATGAATCAAACATGCAACTTGGTTGATAGAACCATGTTGTAAAAATATTTTACAAATATAAAAATTATTTTTGAAAAGTCGAACCCCAACCCTCAGCCCAAAACTTAATTGAGAATTAAAAAGTTGATTGATTAGAATCTAGGATTGTGAATTGAAGATTCTAAGACACAAATCATAACACATTAGGTTTAATGGATTAGTGGGGATTAGGTCCATTAATTGGGTTAGACCTAGGGTTAGATTAAAGAATGGACTTAATTAGATAATTGACTAAATCTAATTAATTATTATTTTAGATTAGGTCAAGAATTCTCTAGATCAAATATAATAGTTATAATTGGTCAAGTCTATATCTTTAACAAGACCCAAGATGGACTTAATTCTTGGCTACGCGGTCTAGCATGAACTGTTAGGTTGATCTAATTGAAACTAATTAAATCAGTTAATGTCTAAGGTAAACCAAACCAGTGGTTTTTAATTAGCAGCCCGCTTACCTGGTCATTTCTGATGGTGTCTAAGGCAAGCCTGGCATACTCTTTTACTGATCGAACTTACCTGACCTCTTGGTGAGATTATGTTTTGATCAGATTGCTTAACTATTCGAGCTAACCCATGTTAGCTAGGTAAATCAATTTAACTAATTTAGGTGCTCCTAAACCAGCCTATTAATGGTCTCGCTTAAGCTAACTTGGTAAAGTTAGTGGGAGGATCATGACAAGCTGGTTAATCTGACCTACTCGCTTCTATAAATTAAATCTTCTAAAATTATTAGATTTCTAAAATGAAATAGTTATATGATAACTAGATCATAGCTTGTCATTAAAGTGGATGATAATGGGTCAATCAATTGGATAATCATTGGAGGCCCAAAGGCCTAGTGCTTATCGATTGATGGAATTATCATTCATTATATGATCTCTTGGATACATCTTTCTAAATGATGGTCAGGTCAGCCAACCAAAGTTGAGCCTGATCATTCATTGGTTGGATAGGCCAAGTATGGTCATGTTAATGGTTGGACCTAACTGGACCCTTTTCTGAGAAGGCCAAAGCCAACTGATTAGGGCCTGGGGTAAAATTTAATTACTGAAAATTATTTAGAAAAATAATTGGTTATGAACCTACCCTTAGATATACATGGGTGGGCTAACCAAAGTTGGGCTTATGTACAATCTATGTGGATTCTAGTATCCACTAAGAAATTTGGATAATTTCTCGAATTGGAGGTAGAGGCTACCAATTCGAATAAAATAGTGGAAGAAACCTTTTGATTAAAGTCCAAATCTTTAGATTTAATAAATCAATTACTAATTAAGTTTTGATTTTTCTTTATGTAGATATGGCCACTTTCCTATCGCTCCGATCATTGTTGGATAATGATAAGTTAGTGGGATCCAACTTTGGTAGCTGGTACAGAAAGTTGAAGATTGTCCTGGAGCATGAGTAGATCCTATACGTGCTGACGGATCCTACACCTAAGGAGTCAGCTGCCAATGCACGTGGAATAGTTAGAGACACTTATCAGAAGTGGCTCAGTGACCGAACCATGGTGCGCTGTATTATGCTGGCTGTGATGAGCAACGAGTTCAGTCGTTGGTTTAAGATAGATCAACCAAATGAAATGCTCTAAGTGTTGGAGGATTTTTTTGGCACACCCAATAACATCGAGAGACATAAGACTAGTTGCACCATCTTCAATGCCAGAATGTGGGATGGAGCCTCTGTCACTGATCATGTACAATATATGATCGAATTGATAGAGTGCTTGAGCAAACTCGGCTTTACCTTGCATGAACAACTTAGAAAAGATGCAATACTGAACTCGCTGCCAAAGTCCCATCTCCCTTTCCTTACTCATTACAGAATGACAAAGCCTGAAGTAAATTATCATGGCTTACTGGGGTTACTTTAGAACTTTGAGAAGGATCACCAGCTCCATAAAGAGTCGGTGAACTTAGTGGGAGGTTCGTCTTCTAGTTCTTGACCCTTTAGGAAAGAAAAGAAGAACAAGAAAAAAATAAAGAAGGTGCAAGTTCAGGCTGGGACATTAGTGAAGGGCTAGATCAGGAAGATCAAGCCCGATAAGAGTCAAGCTAAATACTTCTTTTGCAAGAAGCGGGGACACTAGAAGAGGAACTATACTCAGTACATTGCCTTCCTGATTCCGAACAGGCAGAGAAAGAAGCAAGCTATTGCTGGGCAAGGTATTTATATGATAACTCCTTGCAATTTCTCTATTTGTGATATTACTGACTAGGTATTGGATACTGGTAGCCCTTACCATATTTGTAATTCATTACAGGGGTTGTAGGTTAGTAGAAGATTCGAGCAAGGCGAGAGATTTCTAAACATTGAAGATGGAAGATCAGTTTCAATTCTAGCTTTAAAATTTTGAAACTTGTATTTGAATCTCATACCATTGTTCTTAGTGATTGTCATTTCTATCCTAGTTTTTTTTTAAATATCATTTTTGTAGGCCTTTTAGCCAAGAACAATTATGAAATTTCAATAAAGAAATGAGTTTGTAATGTCATTGTGAATGATGTTACTGCTTTCTATGGATAATTGAATAATGGTGTATATATGTTATCACAATTCATTAATGTAGTCTATTCTACTGGCAGGCATCCTAGATTAGATAGTATATCAGATATCTACTTATAGCACTGTAGGTTAGGTCATATAAATAAGAACAGGATAAACAGGTTGACTCAAGAAGAAATTCTCGAAGTTAATGATTGTGAATCACTTCCAACCTATGAGTCCTATTTTTTTGGTAAAATGATCAAGTCATCTTTTACTGAAAAAGGTGAGAGAGCCAATGAGCTCTTAGGTCTAGTACATACTGATGTATGTGGACCAATAAGCACAAGTGCCAGAAGAGGATATGTCTACTTCATAACTTTCATAGATGATCTATCCAGATATAGATATGTCTATCTGATGAAACATAAGTCGGATTCTTTTAAAATGTTCAAATGATTTCGAAGTGAAGTAGAAAATATACTGAAAAGAGTATTAAAACTCTTCGATCTAATCGAGAAGGAGAATACCTTTTTGGTGAGTTTCTCACATATCTAGAAGAGAATAAAATTCTCTTCCAATGGACTCCTCCTAGAACACCACAGCATAATGGTGTGTCTAAAAGAAGGAATCGAACTTTGTTAGACATAGTCCGATCCATGATGGGATTTGCCAACTTATCGATATTCTTCTAGGGATATGCACTAGAATCGACTTATTATCTATTAAATAGGATTTCAAGTAAGTCTGTAGTTAAAATCCCATATGAGATATGGATAGGGCATAAGCCAGCACTTTCACACCTTAAGGTTTAGGGGTGTCCAGCTTATGTTAAATGGTTAGTTACAGACAAACTTGGACCTAGGTCTGATAAGTGTACATTCATAGGGTATCCAAAAGAGATCAAAGGATACTATTTCTATCATGCTAATGAACAAAAAATGTTCGTCAGCCTTAGGGCAACCTTTTTGGAAAAGAAGTTCCTTGGTGAAGGAATTGTTGCCTCTAGGGTTGAACTTGATGAAGTTCAACAGGTAGAAAGTTCGACACAAAATGTTGAACCGAAGTCAGATTTGATCAGATCATATCCGAAGTCTAGTGAGCCCACACCATTAAGATGATCCGATAGAGTATTGCATCATTTGGACAGATACTATGGATTCTTGGTTCAGGATGGTGATCCCATCAAATTTGATGAGAACGATGAGGATCCAACCACTTTTATGGATATAATGCAGAGATCCAACTCTAAGAAATGGCTAGAAGCCATGAGATCTAGAATGGATTCCATGAAGGTCAATAATGTATGGACATTAGTTGACCCACCTGAAGGGGTTAAACCCATTGGGTGTAAATGGATCTTCAAAAGGAAGAGGAGCGTAGATGGAAAGGTGGAGACCGATAAAGTCCATCTGATTATCAAGAGGTATCGTCAATGTTATGGTATTGACTATGATGAGACATTCTCTTCGGTGGCAATGCTTAAGTCCATTCGGATCATGCTTGCCATTGCTGCCCATCTGGACTATAAGATCTGGTAGATGGATGTAAAGACAGTTTTCCTAAATTGAGAGCTGACCGAAGAGGTGTATATGATACAACCTGAAGGGTTCACATCCATAGATGAGTCCAAGGTGTGCAAGTTTTAGAGATCCATTTATAGATTGAAGCAGGCATCTCGAAGTTGAAACATGCATTTTGATAAAGTGATCAAAACATATGGCTTCGTTAAGAATGGAGAAGAATCCTGCATTTACAAATGGATAAATGGTCCAATAATGGTATTTCTTATTTTGTACGTGGATGACATTCTCTTAATCGGGAATGACATCCCCATACTATAAGGAACAAAAGTCCGGTTGTCATCATAGTTCTCCATATAGGACTTGAGTGAACCATCCTACATCCTAGCAATGAAGATCTATAGGGATAGATCTAAAAGGATGCTTGGTATATCCTAGTCCACGTATATAGAAACTATGCTGAAGCGGTTTAGTATAGAGAATTCCAAAAAGGGCTATCTCTCAATAGACCAAGAAATTTCTCTCTCTAAGAAGGATTGTCCGACAACTTCTGAAGAGAGAGCATTGAGTAGAATCCCATATGCTTCGGCAGTGGGGTCTATTATGTATGCAATGACATATACGAGACCAGGTGTGGCATACTCACTAGGAGTGGCGAGTAGATACCAGTTTGATCCTGAAGAAAATCACTGAAAGGTGGTTAAAATAATCCTTAAGTATTTGAGAAATACTAAGGACTAATGGTTGGTTTATGGTGAGGCAGATTTGAAGCTTATGGAGTTCACAGACTCTAGCTTTCAATCTGACCATGATGACAATAAAAATGTGTCGAGGTATATCTTTACTCTAAATGGTGAAGTTATCTGCTGGAAAAGTTTCAAGCAGCATACAGTGGTTGACTCTCTTTATGAAGTAGAGTACATGACAGTATTAGATGTAGTAAAGAAAGCTATGTGGCTGAGAAAGTTCATCACTGAACTTAGAGTAGCACCCTCCATTGATGGTCCAGTTCTGCTCTACTACGACAGCACTGGTGCCATAGCTCAAGCAAAGAAATCGAAGGCACACCAGCGGACAAAGCACATTCTGCGCCACTTTTATTTGGTCCATGAGATCATCGATCGTGGTGATATCGACCTTCAAAAGATCAATGGAAAGAAGAACCTAGCCGACCCCTTCACTAAAGCCCTGGCAATCAAGGATTTTGACAACCATAAGTCGAAGATGGGTATTAGATACTGTGCCGAGTGGCTTTAGGACAAGTACGAGTTGTTGAAAATTATGTTCCAAAGTCAATCATCAGCCTGTTGATGGTTGAGCTATTTTATAATTATAATTAATTTATTAATTAATAAAAATATTTTGGTATCTTTTTCATCATAAGTTTACATCTTCTAATGAACTCCATTGTTATCATAAAGTCCTTAGGACTGTTTAGTTTTGATAAAGAGAGAATTTATCGATTAGTCCTTAAATTTGTTCGTGACCAAATTATAGGCTATTAATTAAGACAATAGTGTCTATCGAGCATAGGTTGCTATCTGCCATAGAGGCTGATTATCCTCTTAACTAAGGAGTGTGAAGACATTGGTATGGCATACAGGTGAGATGTATGGGTACATTATCATTAACGTGATCAACTCTAGAGCATTCTGCTGTCGAGAATATCTCTGATGGGATATAGGTATAAGTATCCCTTAGACCTGAGATCACCTCAATGACTTGCAAGCAACTCACTGTGCTTTGGTACCGGACTAACTGATTTTTTAATTTAGCAATGGAAGGCTTCTGGCCACAGTCAAGTACTTGCAAAGTCAGAGTGTGATCAAGACGAAATTGACCACTCCAAGAGTTGGAGAAGAATGTATCACTGTATTTCAATAAAGCAAAATCTTGGCCTGGATTGTTAGATATATGTGCCATAGAAGCCAGAATTGGCTGACACTTGTAATACACTTCTAGGGGCAAAATTATAATTTTGACTATAATTAATAAAATGGGTTATTTTCTATCACACCTATGTATTTAGTGTCTGTGATACATCCTTTGAGTTAATGGTAATGATAATTCATATTTTCAAGAGTTGAAAATTTAAGACATGAATAATCATTATTAACTCATAAACAACTTCTGACCATAGGATCATCACGAGGATGGTGATTGATCCGGAAGGTTGGTGTACGATCGCTTCTCTTTAGTAGATGAGTCTTGAGTCTACGGTGTGGAGACACCAGAGCGAAAGTACAGGTACTCGTTAGAGAACGAGGGCACTAAGCGTGACCACCTCGAGTAGTCATTAGAAAGTCTACCTTCTCGTCAATGACTGACTTGATGCTGCAGTAGTGTGTCTGATTCTTTGACCTGAGATGCATCGGCAGTTCACCTTGAGGGTGTTATAGTTTGACTACACCATTACTCGGTCTCCTAGCCATATGGAACCCTGAGGTGTATGTTGGCTATAGCATGTTCATTGTAGGAACTGGATTGCATCAAGATGGGATCTATCTACCTCGGTGGTAGAGGAGCAGCCCTATGATAATCATGAGAATCAAGTCCTGAAGCCCATGGCCATGGCAGAGTGAAATAATAGAAAGAGTTTCAATTTAGATTTTCACATTGGACTCGAATCGAATGATTATATCATATGACAGAGACTAGGGTTTGACGAGTTTACCTTAACCCTAATCTGATCGGGGCTCAAGATAGAAGAACTTAATCACACAGGTAGCTGCACCAAGAGGTTTCGCATTCAGCTCTGATGGGTTGCCACCATATACTGCTAGGTGTCACTGGTGGATTTTGGGAGCAATTAGAATGATTTAGATGATCGATCATTCTAGCTGTTCGAATCAGAAGAGTTCTGATCCATCGAAAGGAGTTTCGATGATGTCTATAATAGAGATCATGACATATCCCATTACCATACAGAACTGAACCTAATTGGATCACACAAACAAGAATTTGAATCTGGTGATCATCAATTGAACTGATCTAGTTCAATTGATCTGAATGAGATTCAATTAGGTTCAAGGAAATCGTGCTAGCACTCGATTGAACCTAACGTTCTTCTTTTACTATCACAAATAAGTTGTCCTGACTGAGCCAAAGGAGTTTGTGCTCAATCAGAGGCCTTCATATGGTCTAACTGGAGGTTGCCCCAAGTTAGAGAAGGTTTGTCTTATTTTATAAGACATGACCTGCCATTTTTGGTCACCTGCCATTTTTGGTCCTTTGACTTTGGTCAAAAGTTGACCTTTGACTGGTCAAATGTTGACCATAGACACTTTGACTTTTGTCCACGTGTCACACACCTATTGGAGAACTGGTGGGGGCCTGTCCCCCTGCCAGAACCTAGCAAGGAGGAGAGCGCACGCCACCCTAGGCGTGTGCCCAAGTTGGAGGCGCCTTGGAGTCCTTGTTGGACAAGGACTCCACCTCCTTTTTGGATTCCAATCAGAGTTCTACTAAGAATCCAGTTTGACTGATCTTAGACGCACTCTAAGGAGGAATCCAGGGGACTCTATTCCAACCAATCAGATTTAGATCTGATTTCACAAAGGGTTGTGATTGGTTGGGAGGAAGAGGAGTTGGATCACGCTTAGTCTATAAATAAGACCCTGCACCCAACTCAGATTCCAATGCAATGCAATTAGAATAGAGATTTCCCACGCCCCAAGGCTGCCTCTCCCCTCTTCCTCCATGCCTAAACTTCTCCTCCTTCTCCTCTCCACGTCCAAAAGAGTTTTGGACTTAGGTTGGTGCGTTCCAGATCAAAAGAAAGGCGATCAAAAGAAGAAGGCTGCACTGTTGCAAAGGACGACTGCTGATCTTCAAAAGAAGTTTTGAAGATCCTCCAGATCAGATCCAGATCTGATTTTTGGATGCATGATAGAGAAGAAGAGGATCTCCAGATCCAGCCCGAGTGGATACTGGTAGAGGCCAAGCGCTTGCGTGGCTAGATCCTGATTGACCTTCCGCTGCAATCAGGATCATCTACAGGGTAATAGGATTACCCAAAATAGGTAAATTAAATTTGATTTAATTTATCTTATTTTATTTTATTTATTAAAATAATAAGAATCAGATTTAAAACATATCAAGATCTGATTGAAATCAAGAGAAAATTTTTTGAAATATATCTCTTGATCTGATCAGATCTGGACGAACCTGGACCGGAAAATCAGGATTTCCCTTCATGGATAATCCATCAAATTGATTTGATATTTTAAAATACAATGTGGACATTCTAATCAGAGTTGACAGTTAAACTCTGTGGTGTCCTACGAGCATTGTGGTCAAAGGGATGAATTATATGAAAACTATATCCGCATGGATTCTAAGGATGGTGTTCTACACCTTCGACCTATCCGATCGTCGGATATCATTGCTAGATAGTTACTTCGATTGGTACAAAAATTTATTTCTATGCTACCAGCTTAGGTTCGGACCCATAAGGTCACACACATTAGAGCTTATGATCTAATCGGATGGTTGATCAATGATTAAGAATGGTTCTAGGATTAAACAATCAATATGATTGGTGTTTAACCTAGTGTAAGTATTATAGGAGGATCGATTAGCAATTGGATTGCTAATTGGCTGAATTTGATTAAGCCAATAGGCTGAGATTAAGTCTAATTAAATATGATTTAATTAAATTTAGTTTGGTCTTGATTGGATCAAGTCCAATTGGTTTATTGGATAAGCCAAGTGCAAGGAAGAACTAGTCCTAGTCTAACTAGGACTCGGATTAACCCAATTTTCTAATTTGATTAGAAAATAAATCAGAATTAAATATAATTTATTTTAATTTAATTAAGTCTTTAAATGGGTTAGGGTCTTATTTAATTGGATTGGCTTAATCTTGATTTTATTTGGTAAAAAGATCTTGTTTGACCAAGTTAAAACAGGAGTCCTAGTGTGACTAGGACTCTCTATCTCCTTGCGCCACCTTGGTCCCAACGCCCTCCATACCTATTTTTTAGGTATTTTTCATGAAAAAAATTTTTCTTCTTGATTTTCATGCCCCCTCTTCCTCTAAGTCATATTTGAAAGTTAGGTGGAAGACCAAGTCAAAGGAGGAATTGGTTTTGCTTAGGATTCTATGAGATAGAATCCTTGTTGACCAAAATATTTTCCCTTCAGTGCCGCCCTCTCTTTTAATTAATTCTTCTCTTATTCTATGAAAATAATATTTTTTTTGTACACCCTCCCTTGTTGGTGCATGCCAATAATTGTGGAGGAGGTGACCAAGAGTTGGGTGCCCCAACAACTTTCCATGTTTAGACATTCCTAGTCCGGAATTTTGATCTAAATTGGACTCTTCTTCTTCTCTTTTTATTGGATGAATTTTATTCTAATTTTTTTATCAAATATAGAGCTTTGGGAGAGGTTTGGGGTGTGCCAAAATCAAAGAAAGAGGGTCCTTGGGCATGAGGGTTCCATAAGCACCAAACTAGGTGTCTAAGTGAGAGAAAAGAGAAGAAGAAGAGGGTCTTCTTTTAGGGCTATTTTATTTTCAATCTCTCCTCTCTCTTTTTTGAGTTTTTTCTGAGAGAGTCTCAGATCAGTAAGCTCTCATCTTTCTTCTCATATTTTAAAGAGTCTAAATTTTGAAGAAGAGAGCATCGGATCGATCGTCGAAGAAGAATCAGCACAGTACTAGCATGCTGTGCTGATTTCCTGCATCAAACTTCTGATCAGAGATCATAAGCTCGTGTGAATGACTCCTAGAGGCCAGATGCATGTGCAGCTCATGACTTCATCCTCAAGCTCAGATCAGTAAGTTAGAACATCTAACTTGCTCAGGTAATAGATATAATCTATAAAATTCATACCTGCATTTGATGTAGTGTAGATCTAGGTTGATTTGATCAATCTTTTACTTTCTTATTTAATTTTAATTTTTGATTTAATATTATGCTTTGATCATGTAATAAATCTGAGATCTAGATATTTACATATTTATTTAAATAAATATTTAATTTATTTAAGTCTTTCACTGTAAGATCTTGAAAAAGTTTTCAAGATCTACTTGTAAAACCCTAGATCTGGTTCCTTCACCATGACGATTTTCAACTTACGATACCAACTATCATAGTTGAATTCCATTAATTTGTCATTATCTAATAATGACCAGAGTGACAGGTTAGTGGTCATTTCTACATAATAAGAAAAACCAAACCTAATTAGTATATGAATCAATCATCCTAAAGACTTGGACTTTAGTCTAAAGGTTCTTCCACTATTTTATACAAATTGGTAGCCTCTACCTCCAATTCAAGAAATTACTTTAATTTCTTAGTGGGTACTAGAATCCATATAGACTACATACGAGCCCAACTTTGGTTGGTCAACCCATGTGCACCTATGGGTAGGTTCAAAATCAATTACTTCTCTAAATAATTTCTAGTAATATCAATTTTGCCCCGAAGACCTAATCAGTAGGCTTTGACCTCCACTGAAAAAGTCCAGTTAGTTCCAACCATTAACATGATCACATTTGGTCTTATCTAATTAATAAATAATCAGGTCCGACTTTGGTCGACCAACCTAACCACCATCAGAAAGACTTAACCAAATCATTATTTTATAAATGATGATTTCATTAGTCAATAAGCACCAGGCCTTTGGGCCTCCAGTGATTATCAAATTAATAAACCTATTATCGCTCAACTTAATGAGAGGCTATAATTTAGTTATCTATATAACTATTTTATTTTTAAGAATTTAATAATTTTAGAGGATTTAATTAACATATTTAAGAAAAGCAAGCTAATTTCGATCCTCCCTCTGACTTCACTAAGTTAGATAAAAAAGGATCTAATCTAAGCTGGCATTAGGAGCACCTAAATCAGTTAGACTGATTTACCTAATTACTCACCAAGTGATCTAATCAAAATCTAACTCATCAGGATGGTTAGATAAGTGAGATCGGTGGAAGGGATATGCCATTAACTCGTCAAAGATTGAATCAGTACGAGTAGCTCCCAATTAAAAACCACTAGTCAAACTACCAAACTTACCTTAGACACCATCCAGTTTATTAGTTTTAATTTGATCAACCTAGTAATTTTGGGTTCAACCACATAGCCATGAATCAAGTCCATTTGGTTCTTGTTAAAGGCATGGACTTGACCAACTATAACTATTGTAATTGAGTCTATAGAGTTCTTGACCTAATTTAAATTAACATTTAATTAGATTTGATCAATTACTCTAATTTAGTCCACTCTTTAACTAACCTTAGGTCTAACCCAATTTATAGAGCTAATTCAACTAACCCAATAACCCACCTTAGAGTCTTAATTCATAATTCTAGATACTAAATCATTATACTTAATATTTAATTAAGTTTATGGACTGTTGGTTAGGGTTCAATATTTTAAAAAATATTTTTTAAATTTTTGAAAGATTCTTTATAACTTAGTATTATTCACCAATTGAGTCGACTCATTTTAAAATTGAATCGGCTTAATTCACAAATAATAGTAGCAGTAGGGTTTAATCTGAAACTATGTACACTACATAATACTAAATCATGAATCAAACTTTATCTAATTATATATTCATGATCATAAATTAAATTAAATTCTAATATAATTAGATCATAAAAATATTAGATCAAATCTAAGATTTTATGATTAATGATATAGATCAACAACGTACCAGGATAACTTTTTCACTGTAGGGGGTAAACCCTACAGCAAGACAATTTACAGTCTGTGCGATCTAAATTTTAAATTTTAGATCTAATTAATTAGATTATTAGATTAATATTTAGATTAAATTTAAATTATCAATCTAAAATATGCAAGCATATCATGTTTAGCGAATCTACTCAAATACCAATTGAAGAAAATCGCGTAGGATTTAAGCATGCATTTTCGAAATTTTTTTGAATAAAATAGCAGTGAAAGTAAATATTAATCTAAAATTAATACTATGCATGTATTTATCATATCAAATAAATCCTACTCAGGATCTAAACATGCTAATATACGATAGAAAAATAAAATGCATTCGATCAGCAATTCGAATCTATTGACCGATATGAGTTCAGAACTCGATACCTTTTCATGGATAGCTGATCTTCCCAATCTGAATCCACCAAAAGAATCTATGGTGTTATGTTATAGTTGCACACTTATTCAGCCTCTATGGATGGTCCACACGGAGCTTCTGATCCCGATCAGCTCCACTAGAGTGCTAGCTCCTCGCTAGGGCCATCGATGGCTGATCATGATCTATTCGATCGATCATAAACTTTTTAATTTCTTAGATACTCCAAAAAATAATAACATAAATATTGGAGGATGATGAAGAGGTGTTTCAAATTTGGTGGTGATCCGATGCTCACAGCACTCGATCTCTCCACCCGAACCCAAATTTTCAAAACTAGGGTTTCACTCGGTCCAAAAATCCTGACACACTAAAAATCCTATCACACCTTCTTTGTGTGGAGTTTTTCTATGAAATAAGTTTTTATGAAAATATGACTTTTAGATCTATAAACTCTATTTAGATTATATCTAAAAATTAGGTATCCTTAGAGGTAAAAATCAGAAGAGAAGAGAGGCATGAGGAAAAAGTAAAATGCTATAGGATCTTGCTCACCTTCACTTTGAGATTTTTTTTTACCTAAAAATAATTTTTAATCATCTAAAATTTTTCCCACATAATTCTAACCCCTTCTTATACACGCACAAAAAATCTCATAATTTATTGACATGAATACCATGGGAAAAGTGCATGGAAAAAGATAAGGGTCGAGTGGTTGGGAGGTTTTAACCACTCACTTGATTTCAAAAATCAAATGAGCCTCTTATCTTTATCCAACACCTTCTCTCATATGTTTAACACACAGAAGGACTCTCCTTCTATGTGCACACATTTTTATTTCTCTAAAAATATTTGACAAATGAAAGGGAGGCCGTGGGAAGTAGATAAGGTTGGATTGGTTCCAACCTCCAACAAACTTAGTTGAATTCAAAACTCAACTTACTTTGAACCGGTCCAACCCTTGGATCAGGTCAAAAGTAGATAAGAGAGAAGGTATAGAAACCTTTTGGGCAAGAGAAAAGTTATGTACAAAAAATTTTTGGCATGGAACAAGAGTGGAAAAGTCAAAAATGGTGGGCGCATAGGAGAGTTTGAATTCAAACTTCATTTGACTTGGTCCTAATTGGTTTCAACCAAACTAATTAATCTAGATCCAATTAGATCAATTTAAACCCAACCAAATTAGGTTTAGCCTAATTCAATAAAATTCTAATCAAATTAGAAATTAATTAGGTTCAGCTCATGATCAAATCAGGGTCAAAACTCCTAAAGCGATCAGGTCATCTCATGACCTAATCGGATCAAACCCAATTGAATCAAATTCAATCAAACTTGATCGAATCCTCATCGTTCAATCAAATTAAGCTAATTAGTAATTAAATTACTAATTAATCCTTCAAAAATATTTGAGTTCAAATCAGATGGGTTACCGGACAACAAAGTCCCATCAACATAAAACTCCTGATGAGTTCCAATCCAGTGGGACTCTTGAACCTAATATCCCAAACAAATGGAACCTATGATCTTAGAGTTCCAAACCAGTGGAACTCTTGATCAAGGAGTCCTAGATGAGTAGGACTCAGAGTTCTAGTCCAGTAGGACTCTTGGTCATAGAGTTCTAGTCCAGTGAAACTCTTGACCACAGTGTCCTAGGTCATTAAGACTCATGATCAGCCATTAGATCAGGTAGAAACTCCTTATGTATGTGACCTCATAGATTTGAATCCTTAGTCGGTAGCATAGGAACTAATTTTTTATACCAATCGATGTGACCATCTAGCAATGGTATCCAATGTCCGGATAGGTCGAAAAGTCGCAACGCAATAATGACGATCCTATGGAATATGGTTACCATATAATTCATCCTCTTGATCATGGTGCTCAAAAGGATGATCTAGGATTTATTATCAACCCTAAAATTCATTCATATTATATTTCAAAATTTAGCATCCATCATATGGACTACTCCGACCGAGGATTTGCTAAATTAAAATACAACGATGCACTTGCTCCAATACTTGGAGGGATCAATCCCATCTTGACTCACACACCGATAAGTCAAGTACTTGACTGTACCCAGTAGCCTTCCATCACTGAATTAGAAATTCAGGTAGTTCGATATCTAAGTATAGTGAGTTGCTTGTAAGTCACCATGGTGGTCTCAGGTTTAAGGCACACTTATACCTATATTCTTTGGGACTAATCTTGACAGAAGAAAAGCTTCAGAGTTGGTCACGTTTAGTGCAGATGTACCAGTACATCTCACTTACATGCCATGCTAGTATCTTAACACTCCTTGGTTACGAGGACAACCAACCTATATGGTATACAACGACCTATATTCGATAAATATTGTTGTCCTAAATAACAACGTATCTTTTAGTCATGAATAATTTAAGGACTAAATGATAAATCTTTCTTTGTCAAATCTAGATACTCCTAAGGACTTCATCATAACATAGGAGTTCATTAGAAGATAATAAAATTTATGATGAAAAATATCAAAATAACTTTTATTATTTGATAATTTATATACAAGTACAACAAGTAGCACAACTATCAATATGATAATTGGCTTTGGGACATATTCCCAACACATAAGCCCATGGCTATAGTAGTGTGAAGATGATAGAAAGAGTTTCTATTAGAATTTTACATCGGACTCGAATCGAAGGATTAATTCATATGATGGATATTGGGTTTGATGAGTTCATCTTAACCCTAATCCTGTTGGGGCTCAAGAAAGAAGAATCCAATCACATAAGTACCTGCATCGAGAGGTTCACTTTTGGTTCTGATGGCTTGCCACCATATATTGCTAGATATCACTGATAGATTTTGGAAGCAATTAAAATAATCTTGATGATCGATAATTCTAATTGTAAGAATCGAAAAAGTTCTGATCCATCGAAGGTGTTTTGATGATATCGACGATGGAGATCATGACATGTCTCATTATCATACGAAACTGAACCTAACTAGATCACAAAAATAAGAGTTTGGATCTAAAAGTGATCAATCGAGCTAATCCAGTTTGATTGATTTGGAATAGATCTAATTAGGTTCAAAAAAATCATACCAGCGCACGATTGAACCTAACTTTTTCTTTCTATAGTCTTTCTAGTTCATCTTGATTGAGCCAAATTAGTTTGGGCTCATTAGAGAACCCTATATGGGTTTGTTTTTGTCTAATTGGAGCTTGTGTAGGTCAAAAAAGGGATGTCTTAATCCATCAGATGGAAATAAGACTATAACAAAAAATTTCTGTCGCCACCTACCATTTCCTATCACTGTCGAGACATAAGATGTCTCAATGCAGGAAAGAAAGAGGTAGGGGTGTGCACCCCCTTTGGACATCTCCTTGGGGTGCATGCCCCCTTGGATTTCATGCACAACAATGTGCGCACACCCCTAGTTGGCATGCGCACATAGAGAAAAGGGAGGAGTTCCATATAGATGGGACTCCAGGGATTGTTTGATGGAGATGGACTCTTAGCCACCAAAGAGTTTGGGCCTATCCATCTATGGCGCCACCTGTGGAGAGTTTAAGGGGTCTCTAATTTGATTGGATCAAATGACATTACTCCACGAATCAAATTTAGATCTGATTAATCCAAGCAATATGATTAGTCGGACTTGAGTGGCACTGCATGGCGTAGCAGGGTCTATTTAAACCCTATCTGCGTCCAGGGTTTTATGCCTATGCCCATCCACCAGGCCGCCAGGCTCCTCTCTTCCATGCCTTCCTCTAGTCGTCTCTCTTCCTTCTCCATGCCCAAGGAGTTGGGCACAATTTCAGTAAAGTTCCAAGGAGATTTGGCGCATAGATCAGAAAGAAGATAGCTTTTGCTTGAGAGACAAACGTGCTACCTTTGAAGACTCTTTTGAAGGTTCTTTAGATCAAATCAAGATCTGATCTTTGGACTCATGATTCGGAAGGAGAAAACCTTTAGATCCAGCTTGAGTGGATATTGGTAGAAGCCAGGTGCTTGCATAGCAAAGATTCAGAACCTCGGAAACATCTAGATCATCGACAAGGTAATTAGATTATCCAAACAAGGTATAAAATTAAATATAATTTAATTTTAATTTTTATTTTAATATCAGATTTATAAGATCAGAGTCGAGATATCTCAGATCTAATTAGATTAAGTAGAAAATTTTTTTAAAATATTTCTATAAATTTAATCAGATCTGAACTATCCTATGGCGGAAAAATTAGTTTTTTCTTCACTGAAATCAAGTCGAATTGAATAAGATTTAATTAAATTTAATTTGGATTTGATTGGATCAAGTTCAATTAATTTATTGGATAAGCTAATTATAAAGAAGAACAAGTCCTTGCTTAATTAGGACTTGTATGCACCTAAATTTCTAATTTGATTAAAAATTAAATTAGATTTAAATTTAATTTAATCTAATTTAATTAGACTCTTAGTTGGACTAAGATAAGCCTTAATTGGGTTGCACAAGATTTGATTTAATTGGGTTCAAATAATAAGTTGAACCAAGTCAAAGCTTGAAGTCTTAGTATGACTAGGACTCTTCCATCTTGCGCCACCTTACTTCCCACCCCCCATGCCAATTTTCTTGGAATTTGCATGAAAATTTTCATTTCTAGAGAGTCTCCATGCTCCTTTTGTGCCTTCCACCTTTTTAGAATGAAATTAGTTATGAAATAGATCAAAACAAATAAATTATTTTGATCTAGGACTTTATTGGATAGAGTTTCACACATCAATTTTTCTTATCCTCTTAAGGTGCCAACCCACCTAATTTTTCTCTAATTGTTTTATAAAAAATAGAAGATTTTTGTGCACATATTTCCTGGAGTCCACACCATAAAATAAGGAGGATCCTTGCTCAATTTGGACATCCTTTTCTAGGAATTTGACCCAGACAAGGATTCTATCATAACTCTTTATTTAAAGAAAGTTAGGACAAGAGATTTCTATAGGTATTAGACCTAAGAGAGAGTGCTTGGGCACAAAATGGCTTTGGGTGTGGTACTTTGTAAAGACACAAACTATTGTGCCCTGGTGAGAGAAAAAGAAAAGAGAAGAAAGGGCTCTTCTCTAGGGATTTTTGGTTCGCTTCTTCCTCTGTTCTTTGTGAGATTTTAGAAAAGTTATCTCTCTTCCAAATCCTCCCCATCTCCTATGATTTTTGAAGGATCTAAGTTATTGAAGATGGAGATTTGCGATCAATCGTCAAAAAAGGATTAGCACAGTACTAGCATACTATGCTGATTTTCTATTATTGAACTTTGGATCAAGACCGGAGCTTCATGTGGACTTCTCATAGAGGTCGGACGTATGTGCAGCTTAAAGCAACATCCTCAATCTTAGATCAGCAAGTTAAGATCCTGACTTATGAAAGATAAAAGAGATTTGATCTCTTTCTTCCACTAAATCAGATCTAATTTTGGTTTGATGTTGATATGATCAACATCTTTATTTTATTTAATATTTAATTTTAGATTTATTAACATGCATAGATCATGATATTAGATTCTATATCTAGAATTTATTTATAAATTTTAATAAATTAATATAATTAATTTATTGCTTTCGTTGATCTAGTTTTCAAAAAGTTTCAAAATATATGCTAGAAATCCTAGATTTTTTCTTTACATATATGAGCCACTGGTCCTTAGTATTTCTTAAATACTTAAGAATGATTTTTACAACCTTTCAATGGTTCTCATTTAGATCAGATTGGTATCTACTTTTTATCTTTAGTGTGTATGTCACATCCGATCTCGTATATGTCATGGCATACATACTAGATCCTACTACCGAGGCATATGAAATTCTACTTATACACTTTCTTTCTTGAGGAGTTGTCAGATAATTTCTTTTAGAAAGAGAAATCTCATGGCCAATTAAAAGATAGACTTTCTTAGAATTCTTTATGCGAAACTGTTTCAGCATAGTATCTATGTACGTGGATTGGGACAATCCTAGCAACCTCTTAAAACTATCTTTATAGATCTTCATTCTTAGGATGTCGGATGCTTCTCTCAAATCCTTAATGATGAATTGAGATGACAGCCAAACTTTTATTCTCTATAATACAGGGATATTATTTTTGACTAAGAGAATATCATCCATATACAATGCAAGAAATATAACTATAGAACCATTAGCCTATTTGTAAATGCAGGGTTCTTCTCCATTCTTAATGAAGTCAGATATTCTGATCATCTTATCAAAATGCATGTTTCAAATCTGAGATACCTGCTTTAATCCATAAATGAATCTTTGAAGCTTGCAAACCTTTGATTTATCTATGGATGTGAACCTTTAAGATTGTATCATATACACCTCTTTATCCAACTTTTCATTTAGAGAAGTGGTTTTGATATCTATTTGCTAAATATTAAAATCAAGGTGTGCAGCAATCACAAGCATAATCCAAATAGACTTAAGCATTACTATAGAAGAAAATGTCTTGTCATAGTCAATACCATAATGTTAAAGATATTCTTTGGCAATCAAATGAACTTTATAGGTCTCCACCTTCCTATCTGTGCCCCTTTTCTTTTTGAAAATTTACTTACACCCAATGGACCAGTTTTATCTCTTCAGATGGATCAATGAGTGTCAATATATCGTTGATCTTCATGGACTCTATTTTGGACTTCATGGCTTTAAGCTACTTATTAGAGTCGAACCTTTGTATGACATCCATGTAGGTGATCGGATTCTCGTTGTTTTTATCAAGTTTAATAGGATCACTATCCCGAACTAAGAAACTATAGCATTTGTCCAGCTGATGATCTCCTTAAAGGTGTCTCTTCAATAGGCTCTGGGTTTGATCTAATCAAATCTAGATCTATAGTTTCACTTCTTTGTGTCGGTCCTTCTACCCATCGAACTTCCTCAAGTTCAATCTTAGTGGCATTAGTTTCTTCCTCAAGAAACTTCTTTTCTAAAAAGAATACCTTATTGCTTACAAATACTTTATGTTCTTGAGCTAGGTAGAAGTAATAACCTCTAGTTTCTTTCGGGTACCCAATGAAAATATATTAATTAGATCTAGCTTCAAGTTTATCTATTTTTAAATGCTTGACATAAGTTGGACACTTGCAAACTCTAAGATGAGAGAGATTCGGCTTATGCCCAGTCCATATCTCATATAGAGTTTTTACGATAGATTTAATTAAAATATTATTAAAAATATAACATGCGAATTCTAGTGCATATCCCCAAAAGAAGATTGGTAGACTCATAAAGCTCATCGTGGACTGAACCATATCTAATAGAGTTTGATTTTTTCTTTCAAACATTCCATTATATTACGGTATCCTAAGAGGGGTTCATTGAGAGAGAATC
Source organism: Cocos nucifera (assembly GCA_006176705.1). Classification (NCBI taxonomy): domain Eukaryota; kingdom Viridiplantae; phylum Streptophyta; class Magnoliopsida; order Arecales; family Arecaceae; genus Cocos; species Cocos nucifera. Next base: position 455,664 of record QRFJ01000784.1, read on the forward strand.
GCATTCTCCTCAAGATATGTTAAAAACTCACTGAAAGATGTCCACCTTTTCAGTCTGACTGAATAGTTTTAATACTCTTTTTTATTTATTTTTCTAGCTCATTACAGAATTGTTTGAACATTTTAAATGATTCTGACTTATGCTTCGTAAGGCAGACGTACCTATATCTAGAAGGTTGTCAGTAAACATAATGAAGTAGTAATACCCACTTCTAGTATAAGTGTTCATAGGTCTACATACATCGCTATGTATAAGATCTAGAACTTTATTGGCTCGCTCATCTTTTCCAGTAAAAGATGACTTAGTCATTTTTTTAAGGAGATAGGATTCATAGGTCAGCAATGATTCACAATCATTAACTTCAAGGATTTTCTCTTGAGTCAACCAGTTTATCTTGTTCTTGTTCATACGACCCAGCCTACAATGCCAAAGATAAATATTAGAGACATCATCTATTTTAGAATATTTATTTGATATGTACATTATACTAATAGGCTGTGATAAAGTATAAATGTCATTCTTTAACTGTCCATGATGTTGTGGTATCAATTCGCTCTGATACCAAACTATTAGGATATTAGCTACTCTAATACTGCTTGTTAAGGATCTAGTACTAAATTATTGCAATAGAAAGAAGAAAGAAATAAAATAAGAAAATAATCAAGTACGTGGATCAGCCTAAAGACATCTCTATGAAGCATGCAAAGCTTCACTATGAAAGAAAAAAATAGGTATAAGAGAAGAACACCCACTATCAATTCACCATACACAAATCTCTCTCAACTATAAGCTACCCTCACAAATGCTCTCTCAGAATCTTAAGGAGACCCATAGAAGCTACAAGATGCTTTGCCCTTATAGCCTCCTCGTCGGATGCTATGCACCTGTTGCTTCTCTCTCTTGCGGGCTGCACGTACTCGACACTCTGCCAAGCTCCTCTTGATGGCTACTTGAGCCTCTTTACATGCCTTTCACACCACATGCACCACTCTTTTTTGCTCCACAGCACCTCAACCCTTTAAATAGGATGAGAATCCTCTTCTCAGTAGTTCACAGGAGTCCTAATAAGGCTCGTTCTCCTAATATGAGTCGAACATATCCTTGATGGAGTTTTGAAATATTTTTCGACCTTCAGATCATGACCGTAACCCTCCATGGCCATTGGATCTTGTGATCCATGCACAACTCACATAGATCCTTTGGATTAATCACAATCCGAGTCCAAATAGAAAAAATTCTATCATGTTCTGTTCACCTTCGTCGAGCTGGCTCGATTGCATCTCGCCCAGACTCCTACTCTCTATCTACCTAAGAGAGCCGGCTCAATCTCAATCCAAGCTGGCTCGACCACATATCAGAGTCGGTCTAACTACTATGCTGAAAATTGATTCTCTTCTTACTGTGGGTCAAATTCAAAGCATCAAATCCTAACAATCTCCATCTTGACTCGACATTCTGCCTCCACCTAACTTTGAGAGCTTATGATCCATCTCGTCCTCATACCTTGGGGCATGCCTGCTGATCATGGATGGACAAACATGGAAGTCAAGCCAGACCGCTCGATCCCACCTCTATCATGGGCTGTGTCCATTTTGATCAAAGATCTGCTTGGAGAATTCTCCTACGATAATAAAAACTTCACTCTACGACGTTGCCTCTCACCCTCTTGAGTCTTCCATCTCGTGCCCGATCCATCTCCACCTGAAGCTCCATCTTGTACTGAGCTTCCTCTGGCTACTGAAGCTCCACCTCACACTAGACTTTCTGCCAGATAGTAATATCCTCTTATCTTCTTTTTTTCCTTCAATATCATCCTATCGTCGTACATGATCTTTAGCATACCATCATCAGCTACCCACCTATAGCCGTTTAAATCCAGTCTACTCAGTGAGATAAGATTCCATCTAAAATTAAAAATGCATCGAACCTCCCCCAATTTTCTCATTGCACCATCATGTGTCTTCCAGCTAACCGTCCTGATGACTCTAATCACATAGCTCGATCCATTTGGTAGATAAATAGTGTCATCAATGCTCTTTAGGGAGTCAAACTGCTCCTTTCTACAATAAACATGATATGTGCATGCAGAATCTAAAATTCATTATTGAAAAAAACTAGATACCTCATCAGATATCTCCAGAACATCATCCTCTAACTCGCTACTAGCCATCGCTGTAGTAGCCCTCGTCCGATCCTTGAGTTAGATGCCCTAACTCATCACATCTATAGCATCTGATCTTGCTAGAATCCCTCGTCTTGGACCTGGATCATCCTCCTCGTGATCCTCTATCGCTCCATCTACTGCCTCTTGCTCCTCCAAAAATCATCAAAGCTGAGCTACCGCCATCTAAGCTCAAAGCTAGGTTCTCCTTCCTGAGAATCTCATTTTGGAGTATCACTGTAATGACCTCATCCATCTTGGTGGTACTTTTTTTTACTAGAAGAGCGGTCACCAAGAACTCATATGAAGGAGGGAGCGATGCTAGCAAGACCAACGTCCTAGTCTTCTTCTTAACTTTTTCACCAATGCTGATGAGATCGGTGAGGATCTTCTAAAAATTAGATAGATGCTCCCGCAAGCTCTGACCTTTGTCCATCCACAGTTAATAGAACTGCCTCCAAAGGAATAGCATATTGGTGAGCGACTTTACCATGTACAACTCTTCAAGCTTCGACCACGGTGCCATTGGAAAAGTCCCACCAAGTACATGGATCACTACATCATCTGTTAGATACAAGCGGATCATGCTCACTACCTGCATCTGGATCCACTTTCAATCCTTCACCTATATGGTGGCTAGTGTCTCATCGTACAAGAGAATGTCGATCAATCCATGTTGGATGAGGACATCCTTTACCCTTGCTTGCCATAAGAAGAAATTATCCTTTCCATTGAACCTGTTGATCTCCACCATCATTGTGCTTGTCTTCTCCATATTCTTTAATCTTTATCCACTGCTACAATCTATGCTCTGGTACTATCTAACTTTGATACCAATTATTATGGTATCAACTTGCTCTGATACCAAATTATTGGGATATCAGCTACTCTGATACTGCTTGTTAAGGATCTAGTACCAAATTATTAAGGTAGAAAGAAGAAAGAAATAAAATAAGAAAATAATCAAGTACGTGGATCAGCCTAAAAGCTTGCCTCCATGGGGTATGCGAAGCTTCACTATGAAAGAAAAAAATAGGTATAAGATGAGAACACCCACTCTCAGCTCATCGTACACAAATCTCTCTCAACTAGAAACTATCCTCACAAAAGCTCTCTCAGAATCCCAAAGAGATCCATAGAAGCTACAAGATGCTTTACCCTTATAGCCTCCTTGCCAGATGCTATGCACCTATTGCTTCTCTTTCTCACGGGCTGCACGTACTCGATGCTCTACCAAGCTCTTCTCGATGGCTGTCTGAGCCTCTCTACGTGCCTCTCAAGCCACATACACCATCTTTTTTTGCTTTACAGCATCTCAGCCCATTAAATAGGATGAGAATCTTCTTCTCAGTAGTTCATAGAAATCCTAATAGGGTTCATTCTTCTAATATGAGTCGAATATGTTCTTAATGGAGTCTTGAAATATTTTTCAACCTTCAGATCATGACCATAATCCTCCATAGCTGCTAGATCCTATGGTCCATGAGCAACTCCCATAGACCCCTTGGATTAATCGTAATCCGAGTCCAAATAGAAAAAAAACCCCATCGTGTTCTATTCACCTCTATCGAGCCGGCTCGATCAGGGGTCAAGCTGGCTCGACTGCGACTTGCCCAAACTCCTGCTATCTATCTACCGAGAGAGCTGGCTCAGCTGTGGTTCGAGCCAGCTCGATCTCAATTTGAGTCAACTCGATCATGTATCAAAGTCGGCCTAATTGTTGTGCTAAAAATTGATTCTCTTTTTGCTGTGGGTTGAATTCGAAGTATCAAATCCTAACACATGAATTATAGTAACATTATTCACAATGATATCACAATAATTTTCTTTTGTTGATAAACAATAATTTTCTTTGGCTAAAAGGCCAATAGAAATTACATTCATAAAAAAACTAGCATAGTAGTGACAATCACTTAATACAATGATATTTGTATTGAAAACATGCTTGATAATTCTTAAAGCTAAAATTGAAATCGATCTTCCATCTTCAATGTTCAAAAATCTCTCATCATTTCTAAATTATCTACTGACCTGAAGTCCCTGCAATGAATTATAAATATTAATAGGACTTTTAGTATCCAATATCTAGCTAATAGTATCATGAATAAAGAAGTTACAAGGTGTTATCATATAATTATCTTGACCAGTAATTATTTGCTTCTTTTCTTATTCAGCCTATTCGGGTCAACGGAAGCAATATATTAATGATAGTTCCTCTTCCAATAATAATGCTTCTTGCAGTAAAGGCATTTTGCCTGACTCTGGTTAGACTTAGACTTCTTGGTCTGATCGGGCTTAGAAGCCCCAGCACATTGCACTTTTTTATTCATTTTATTTTTCTTCTTTCCTTTTTTAAAGGGATGATGCTCCACTGAAGAAGACCTTCTCACTACATTCACTGGCTCCTTGAGGAGTTGGTTATCCTTCTCAAAGGCTTACAGCAATCCCAACAAACCATGGTAGTTTATTGCAAGCTTAGTCATTCTATAATGACTAAGGAAGGGGAGGTAGAACTTTGGTAAAGAATTTAGAGTCGCATCTTATTCTAGCTTCTCGTCCAAGAAAAAGTAGAGCTTACTCAGGCACTCAATCTACTCGATCATGTATAGTACATAATCAGTGACTGACATCCTTTTCCTTATTCGAGCGTTGAAGATAGCACAAGATATTTTATGCCTCACAATGTCATTAGGAGTGCTAAAGGATTCATTCAACACTTGTAACATCTCCTCTAGCTGAGCATTCTCAAACTTGCAGCTAAACTTATCGTTCATAGCCGCTCGTATAAGGCAACGGACCATGGTTTGATCGTTGAGCCACTTCTGATAAGTATCTCGGACCGCACCATGGGCATTCGGAGCTGGCTCTTCAAGTACTAGATCTATAAAAACATACAAGATCCACTCGTGCTCTAGAACTATTTTTAATTTTTGATACCAACTATTGAAATTGGGTCCCGTCAGCTTATCACTCTCCAAAAGTGAGTGGAGTGATAAAGAAGTGGCTATATCTACAAAGAGAACAAAGACTTATTAGTATATGAATCATTTAATCCTAAAGACTTAAACTTTAGTCTAAATTTTTTTTTACTATTTTATATGAAATGGTAGCCTCTACCTCTAATTTGAGAAATTGCATTAATTTCTTAGTAGGTACTAGAATCTATGCAGACTGTATACAGGCCCGAGGAAAGCTCTGGCCAACCCAAGTGCATCTATGGGTAGATTTTAATCACTTATTTCTCCAAATAATTTCTAGTAATGATTTCACCCAAGTTCCTTTTTAGTAGGCAAAAGGCCTCCATTGAAAGTCCTAGTTAGGTCCAACCATTAATATGAACATACCTAGTGATTCTAACTAATAAATGATCAGGCCTGAGAAAAACTCTAGCTAACCCAACTATTTATTAGATAGTACAATAGAGTCATCATATAATGAATGATAATTTCAATATCCAGATAAACACCAGATGGAAGGTTCCCCTAATGTTAATCTAAAATATTGGACCTATTACCATTCACCTTAATGGAAGGCTATGAATTTGTTATCTCCATAACATCTTCATTTTAAAGATCTAATAATTTAGAGAATTTAATTAATATATTAGAGAAAGAAGAGAAAAAGTTAACCGGCAGTCCATAATGTGAGCTTGGGTATGGCACTCCCAAGCCTTGGGAACATGAGAAGAAAGATTATGTGAAGAAGGGAGAAAGCTAGCAGAGGAATTAACCTGAATAGCAGAGTTTTAGAAACTTAGTTGACTCACCCTAAGACTAGATTGGCTAAGTTGGAAGGTGAGTCGACTCAATCTAGGATTGGTCAACTATGTCTTAAAGAAAAACTCAAATAGAATGTAATATTTTCTAGATTGCTGGCACGATACATAGGTTGGTCGGCTTAGTAGTTTTGTGAGCTGATCCAGTCATAGGTGAGCCAACCCAGTTTTAGACTAGATCGACTCAGTAACATGGGATCAATTCTGTACGTGGGTCTGTTTGGGTTTGGAAGAGTTTTTCTTTGAGCTTGGGGCTTGACCCCATTGTATAATATATATATATAGGAAATAGGTCAAGGTTAATATAATGCTGAAAAATATTAGAATAAAACTCTTTTCTTCCATAAAATCTCTTGTTCTCTCTTTCTCTCTTGAATCTATTGTTTATATTTTCACATTAATTCTAGGAGATCTTTCCTTGTTGTTGGCTAATCTCCACGTGCCATACCAATCCATGAGAGGATCTCATATCCCAATATTTGGTATAAGAGTGATGTTGCATGAAAGAAAAGAAGACACCTAGAATTTTTGCATCCAGGATCTGTTGCACCAAATTTTATCCTAAATCTGCTTGTTTTCTTTGTGTTTGTCTCCTATTTGAGGTGAAGAGTTGTTACATGAAGGAGAGGTGAATCAGAAGGTTGGAAGGAGGATCTAGGGCATATTGATCTTTTTGAATTATTTTTGTTGGTGTGTGATCACAGAAGGGTGTTAGAATTTTTGCTTGTAGCTTGATTGTAGTCATGGGATCAAGCAAATTCAAGGTAGATTTTGAGAAATTCGATGGTAAAGAGAACTTTATCCTATGGCAGCCAAGGATAAAGGACTTGTTGGTTCAGTAGAGGATCTACAAGATCTTGATAAGAGAGAGACTAGAAAAGATCAATACTAAATACTAAAAAGAGTTGGAGGAGATTGCTTTTAGTATAATCAGAATATGCTTAGCCAATCAAGTGTTGCCCAAGGTTTGTACAGAGACCATGGTAAATGGGCTTTGAACAAGATTGGAGAATACCTACATGGGGAAAAACATAACTAATAAGCTATGGTTGAAGAAGTAGCTTTATAGTCTGAGGATGTTCAGAGGTGGAGACCTTGTTGCCCATATCCAAAAGTTTAATCAGGTGTGTTCTAAGGTGATGAGCTTGGATGTAAAGATTGACAAGGAAGATCGAGCACTATTGTTATTTTGTTCTCTCCCAGGTTTTTATGACGGTCTTATAACAACCTTAGTTTATAGAAAGGAGTCTCTAAACTATGAAGAAGTTATTGGTGTGCTCAGATCAAATGAGCAAAGAAAGAAGATATGCAAGGAAGACCCTAAGTTTGAAGTCTTAGCTGTGAATGAAGGCAAGGAAGATCAATGGAGAAGGCAAAGGAAAAATTCAAGGACAAGTCAAAATCTTAGGATCAGAAGAAGACATTTAAATGCTACAAGTATCATCAGCCTGGATACCTGAGGAGAAATTATCCTCTTTTGAAGTTAGAAAAGGGAAAGCTAACAAGAATGATGATATAGCTTCGGTAAGCAGTGGAGAAAATCTACTAGTTATATCAGATGGATCCATAAAGTATGATACTACATTAATATTAGATTAGCATACTCACATCACTATACTTTTCATTGGGAGTGGTTTGCTACCTACCAGAAGATTGATAGTAAAAGTGTCAGTCTTAAAGATGATCATCCATGCAAAGTGGTTAGAGTTGGCACTATTTGGATCAGGATGTACGATGGAATCATTCGTACATTATCTAATGTCAAGTATGTACCAGAATTAAAGAAAAATTTAATTTCTTTGGGCTACTTAGAGGAGCAAAGTTATGCTTTTAGTAACCAGGTTGGGAGTGGATGCTTGAAGATTTTTAAGAAAGATTTAGTAGTGATCAAAGGTAGAAGACTGAGTAACAATCTTTATAGAATGAAAGGCTCAATCGTAAATGATAGTACAGAAGTGCTAGCAGTGGCACAGGAGGTGCAGTTATTATATTGATTGTGGCACTATCGGATGGGTCACATGAGTGACCGAGGGCTCACAAAGCTTAGCAAAAGAGGGATGATCCTAGCACTAAAGAAGAAAGGCATTGATTTGTGGGATCTATGCATCTTTAGCAAATAGCATAGGATGAAGTTTGCCAACAGTACCAAGCACAGTGAAGGAGTGCTAGATCTAGTACACTCAGATGTATGAAGATTGACTCCTGTATCAGCTAGAAATGGGGTAAAGTATTTTGTCACCTTCATTGATGACTACTCAAGGAAGGTGTGGATATATTTGATCAAGAAGTCTGAGGTATTTGCCCGATTTAAAATCTAGAGAGTTGAGGTATAGAAGAAAGATAGGTGAAGTGTCTAAGGTCGAACAATGGAGGAGAGTATACAAGCCTAAAGTTCAGGAGATACTATAAGAAAAATGACATTAAATGCCATTATATAGTGAAGATGACCCCCCAGAAGAATGGTATCGTGGAGAGGATGAATTGGACACTGGCCAAGAAGGCATAGAGTTTGAGGTTGCAGACATTACTTCCAAAGTCTTTTTGGGGTGATGCCATAATATTTTCTTATTTTCTTATTAATAGGTCTTCTCATCACAAGCTGAATGAAGGCATTTCAAAGGAGGTTTGGAGTGAAAAGAAGGTAGAGCTTGGCCACCTGAAGATCTTTGGTTGTCCGGCCTATGCACATATGGAGGCAACCAAAAGGAGCAAGTTGGATCCTAAATCACAAAGAATAATTTTTATTGGGTATCTGTAAGAAGTCAAGGAATACCTGCTGTGGAATTCTCAAGCATAGAAGTCAGTAATCAATAAGAATGTTATCTTTAATGAGAAGAGCATCTTGAAGAGGTCTGGGAGTACAAGTGGATCTGGAGAAATGAAGGTTGATAGTGGTAGTTTGTTAGAGGCAGATGACATGCAGTCTCCATCTATTTACAGGAGTATTCTATTGAGGTGGAGCTAGGTAAGAGAGTATCCACTCAGATGGGAGGCTAGCATAAAGAGCTAATTGTTCAGGTGGAGGTGTAGGAGGAGCCATAGACTTCAGATAGGAGGAGTGTGCCGATTGGAGTGGCATTGCACAAATCCCAATGTACCATCAAAAGATCTATCAGATATGGCATTAATGAGGCTATCTTTTATGCTCTCATCACTGCTAATAGAGATCCAAAGAATTATGCAAAGGCTATGAAAAGTGATGACTATGAGTCATGGATGCAAGCCATGATAGAGGAGATGGAATCACCAAAAAAGAATCAGACATGGCAACTGATGGATCTTCCAAAAGATGCTCAAACTATTAGCTCAAAATAGGTATTTACTAAAAAGGAGGTACCTTCAGAATAAGATAGAGTTAAATTCAAGGCAAGGCTGGTAGCAAAGGAATACTTACAGAGGAAAGAGATTGATTATATTAAGATTTTCTCTCCTATGGTGTGTCATACTTTCATTCAAGTATTGTTGTCATTGGTGGCACAGCATAATATAGAATTGAAATAGATAGATGTGAAAATAGCCTTTCTTCATGAGACCTTGAAAGAAAGGATCTATATGAGACAACCAAATGGTTTCATAGAAATTGGATAGGAGGAGAAGGTATGTCTACTCAGGAGGTCACTATATGGCCTAAAATAATCTCCTCATCAGTGGTATAATAGATTTGATAGCTTTGTTTTGAGTCTAAGATTTAGCAAATATGAACATGATTGCTATGTTTATGTCAAGGATGTACATGAAAAGGATACCCTATATCTGCTATTATATGTAGATGATATGCTTATAGCCAGCAAAAGTATAAAGGCTGTGAAAAGGTTGAAAGAAGCATTATCATCTAAATTTGAGATGAAGGATCTGGGTCTAACAAAGAAGATCCTTGGAATGAAGATTTGTAGGGATAGATGCAAAAGAGTGCTCCATTTGTCACAAGAAGAATATGTCCAGAAAGTTTTGGATACCATTGCCAAGCCACATATCTCTTTCCAAGTATCAAAGCCTCCAGTTAGAAGATAAGAGAGAGTATATGGATAGAGTCCCTTATACAAATGCTATAAGTAGTGTGATGTACACCATGGTGTGCTGTAGACCAGATATAGCATACATAGTGAGTTTAGTTAGTAGGTACATGGCAACCCTGGAAAGAATCACTAGAAAGCATTGAAATGGATATTGAGATATCTACAGAAAATAAGGGACTATGGTTTGGTATTTGGTGGGAAGCCAAGAGGATTTGAAGAAAAATCCATAAAGATATATGGAAGTTTGGGTCCTCTAGAAGGATTTGTGGATTCAAACTATATTGGTAATCCTGATAGAAGGAGGTCTACCACTAGATATCTCTTCTGCATGTTTGGTGGATTGGTATCTTGGATATCAACCCTTTAACCAATGATGGCCTTTTCTACCATAGAAGCCAAGTACATTAGGATTATAGAGGCTACAAAGGAAGCACTTTGGCTTAGAAGGCTGATTGTTGAGATGAGGGTAGAGCAGATCAAGATTATACTATATAGTGAAAGTTAGAGTACTCTATAGCTGGCATAGAACCCAGTCTATTATACACGCACAAAGCATATAGATGTGAGATACCATAAGATCAGGAAGTTGGTGGAGGAGGGTGAAATGGAATTGATGAAGATCCATACTAAAGAGGATCAATCGGATGCACTCATGAAGGTATTCCCAGAGATAGCTTTTAGATGTGTGTGGCATGGATGGATCTGCAAGGAAGAGCTGAGTTTAGAAGAACTTAGGAGCACCAAGATGGAGAATGTGAGCTTAGGTGCGACACTCCCAAGCCTTGAAAATATGAGAAGAAAGATCATGTGAAGAAGAGAGCAAGCTAGTAGAGGAATCAGCCTGGATAGTAGAGTTTTAGAAACTTAGTCAACTTATCCTGAGACTAGGTCAGCTAAGTTGGAAGGTGGGTTGACCCAGTCCAAGACTAAGTCAACATATCTCCAAGAAAAATTCAAACAGAAAGTAGTATTTTTGGGACTGCTGGCATGGTACACAGGGTGGTGGGCTTCGTGATTTTGTGAGCTGACCCAGTTGTAGGTGAACCAACTTGTCTGAGATTGGGTCGACTTTGTGACATGGGATCAGTTCTGTATGTGGGTCTGTTTGAATTTTGGAGGGTTTTTCTTTGAGCTTGGAGCTTGTCCTATTGTATAGTATATATACAGAAAATAGGTCAAGATTAATGTAATGCTAAAAAACATTGGAATAAAGCTCTTTTCTCCAACAAAATCTCTTATTCTCTCTTTCTCTCTTGAATCTGTTGTTTGTGCTTCCATATTAATTCTAGGAGATCTTTTCTTGTTGCTGGCTAATAATTAGGTACCATTCCAATCCATGAGAGGATCTCAAATCCTAACAAATAATCCTCGCACTGACTTCACCAAGTCATTAAAGGACTTGAGTCTAGCTGGTTCAAAGGCACCTAAATCAATTATACTAATTAACTTAATGGCATGGGTCAGCTCAAATCACCAAGCGATCTAATCAAAAATATAATTCACCAAATCGACCAAGTAAGTTAGATTGGTGGAAGGGTCTGCCCATTTGCTTGCCTTAGACACCATCGAAATGGCCAAATAAGTGGGTTGCTAATTAAAAACCATTGATTGAACTGCTAAACTTACCTTAGACACCAACTGATAATTAGTTTTGATCTGATCAACCTCATGACTCGAGCTTGGCCACTGAACCACAATCAAGTCCATTTGGTCTAATCAAAGCTATGGACTTAATCAAGCTACAACTATTGAGTTTGATCTAGAGAAGAGATTAATTTAATTCAACTCTTGGTTAGACTTAATCAATTTCTCTATTGGGTCCATAATTAATTTGATTCTAATCTTAGATCTAACCCAATTAAAAGCCCTAGCTCAAGCTAATCCATTGCCCATGATTTATGAAATGTCATTAGAACTTTCATTCTCAAATCTAGATCTTTTATTTCATAACTTTATTTTGAATTAAATATATGAATATAAACATTGACATAATTTCAAGTTATGAAATTGTTTTTAGATCTAATCTAAATAAGATTTCATATAAAATAGTTTCATATTTGAGCATGAAATTATACATCACATAAATCATCAATTTTAGATCTAAGAATTTATGAAAACTTTTTTCATAAATCAGATCTGAATATGAATTAAACTTTGGTTCAAAATTAATCTGAATTTTTAGGAAAATTCTGTTCAAAACAAAACCTAAAACCATTTGAAAATAGGTCTGAAATCTGCTAAAAATATTTCTTTAAAATCTATTCAGAGCATATCTAAGTTGCATGAAATATTTGTTCACAATAAATGTAAAAAAAATCTTTTAAAAAATAGATTAAAAAAATGCACAAAAAATCTAATCAAAATAATTTTAAGATTTCAGCATTTCAAAAATCAGCACGAACAAAAATAACTTTTATCGATTCATGCAATTAACAATTAATTTTAAATCTTAAATATCATATATTAGATCTAAATTAATCTTAAAACTTTTTTTGCTTTTCATCTTCATGGGATTTAATCACAAGTGTCACCCTTACACGCAATAAGAAAACCTCATCGAATAAGAAGAGAGGGTCATGAAACCCTACTTGCTCCTATGACTGGACTGCCATGGTGATCAATTCAATCCAATCCAATTACTTGGCTACTCAAAAAATTATTCATTTAGATCTATTGGGAAAAAATAACCTCCGCCGAAGTCCTTAACTGCCGACCCTCCTCCCGTTGGAATCCATCGATCCCCTCAACAACAAGATCATACCATAGAACCTCTCAATAGCATATAGAAGTCACAATCTTAAACAGTAAAGTAGAACTATTGTTATGCTAACCTCACCTTCTGACCAAAAATGAATAGCAGGTTCAGGGCTCGGTGGTGCTCCCTCCAGTCATGCTCCTGAAAGGAATATGCCCTCAAGTCAATCAATTTTTTGGACTGTTCTTTGTTTTCCAAACTCATGTAATGATATTTTTTTAATAAAGACATTTATTTCATCATATGCAGTGTCTTATTATTTATTTAAGATTATGATGAACCCCATAAATTAGGGCTATGATTTTAGGATTATGATGAGCTCATACCAGTGAGATCTAAAATCTTAAAACCCTAATTTAAATATTCCGAGTCGATGGGACATTGAGTTAGAGATCAATATTTTCTAGTAAGACTAGCATATTCTTTGTATGCTCGATTGAGAGGATGATTGATCTCACAATAACTTGTGTATGATACTAATACAAGAATGTGGGTGCTCATTAGAGAATGAGTTCACTAAATTGATCCAAATCGAGAATATCTAATGGAGTCTTATCTACATGTCAATAGATGGTTCTCATAGTGAAATTTGTGCATGTAATCCTTTGACTTGAAACTACCATAGAATCTTATATATATAAATCCATATTTTAGTTCATACTCATTCATGACTCAGTTATGTATGGGATGATCTGGATATAGTAGATTATATATATGAAGGTTGTAAGTAGGTTAACATGGAATCGATCACTCCTGGTAAGAGGAAATAGCATCCTACCTGCTTCAAACAAATGATGATTCAGGAAGACTTTGATCAAAGCATGATGAAAATTAGAAATGATTTCTAATATTTCATTAAATGAATCATCATTATAAGATTGAAAGAGAAATGAATATGATATTGGGGTTGACATATTTCCATACCCAGAGTCATATTTAGGATGCAGAAAGATCGAAGGATCTAGTTGCATGGTAATTTTTACTGAAGGATATTTTTGATATTTTCATCAAAATTTTACATCTTTCGAAAAGTCACGATACGTTGCTAGACATCAATCATGTCTTTTGGGTTCGATCAAACTAAAATTTTAATTTGATCATTAAATTAGAAAGTGTTCTAAATTAAATCAAACTGGGTTGGCTAGTTTTGACCTAAATTGGTTTGGTTGAGTTCTAACCAGATTGGGTCAAATCACACCTAGACTCACTGCTGGTTAGATGTGGAACCCAATGGGTCACACACAAAGAGAATTGATTAAGGATCTAATTGGATTAGACCATGTTTGCAAGATGAACATGCTAGCACATGTAGCAAACCCTAGCACCTGGATTCGAATTGGATTCGAATCGGCTTTCGATTTGGGCTAATTAAGGTTCGATTTGAACCAAATAGGATTTGGTCTTGAATTGGATTAACCTAGACTGATTGGCTTCAGTTGGGGCACCACATACCTGAATCCCACATGCTAGAGAATCTCTCTCTAGTGTGTGGGAAGTCTTTCATGTGCAAAGAATTTTTGGTGCATGGAATTAGTTGGTGCCTACCTTCTTTGACTTTTTTCATTTGTTATGTCGCGTAAATTTTTTAAATAGGCATGGACATTAGATATGGGATGCAGAAGAGTCCTTCTGTAGATGAAATACTCCATTATTACTTTGAGAAGAGACTCTTTGTCGCCTAGGAATACTTGCCGCCCAAGACTCCTTGCTGCCCTCTCATCCTTGACGCCTCTTGGACCAAGTCAAAGTCCCTTGGGACTTTGACTATTCAAAGTTCATCTCCACGCCTTCTTGCTGAATGGGCATCCCATTAAGAGCTATTAGATGGCCATCTAATCTGTTCTAAGCCCTTGAAATTATGGCACCATATACTTATGCATCGTGACTCTTTGTAGAAAAATTACGTAGAATTAGTCCGAAGAGTCCTATTTTACGGCACCTCTTGGACTAAGTCTACGTAATTTTAAATGATGCAAAATTTAGATGGGTGTGAGATATGATGATGGGGCATGAGATGTTGATGAGGGAAGGGCATGATAAATTAAGATGGCACCCCTACGTACATTATAAATAGGGGTGCGCACCAAGAGTCCGTAGTAGCAAAAATTATCTTTCTTTCTTACAAGTGTTTTCTATTATCCAATTTTTTTTTCTTCCCTTCTCTTATTCAGACCTTGTCCTTATAAGGATAAGAAGTCATTTTAAGACAAAAAGATTAGGTAGAAAAATTAAGAAGATAAGAAAAAAGAAAGAGAGGTAAGGAGAGGCAAGGAAAGGTGACATAAAGGCTAAGGAAGGTCTTGCCCATTTAATTAAAGTTCTTATTATTAAAATTTTAATTATATAATTTAGAGGTACTGGTATCTTGATCAAGTCTCTATGTGGATCAATATTGAAAGATGAACACGTGGGTACCTGGTGGAACCCCTGACGGACTGCTGCCGGTAATTAGGGACAATTTAGGATTAAGCAATAAGAGGTATATTCTAATACTTTCTTTTATAATACAAATGCATATTATATGATTTAATTGCTAATAAGGTGGTCCTAGGGTTCGGGTTTGGTTTGTATGATTTCATATTTTTGCTTTGAAAATCGTGCTTCCATCCTGTACACCATTCCTATCAGCTCCTTTCGGATGAACTCCTCCAATCACACTCCATTCAGATGAACTCCTTCAGTCATGCTTCTTTCGGATGAACTCCTTCAATCACACTCCTTCTGGATGAACTCCTCCTGTCACGGTCCTTTCGGACAAACTCCTTCGATCATGCACTTTCGGGTGGCGCTCCTTCCAGGCAGATTCCTTTCGGACACACTTCTTTCAGTCATGCTACCTTCAGTCGAAGTCCTTCCATTCAAATACCTTTCAGGACAAGCTTCTCCCAGCTAGTCGCAGACCTACTCAGTCCGTGTTATGCGTGTCAATCGAAGCCCTCCAAAAGGGCCTCGCCAAATCATTGATTCATGACAACCACTCTGCAAGGGATGGAGCACAGAGCTTCAGATCTCAATTAGGGGGGTATCTACTTGCACGCAGCCCAAGAGACTTCCAAATTTCTTAAAACCATCAAGCATTGCCTTCGATAAATCTCGACCGATCATAAGTCCACTACATGCACCAAAGTCTTCAATTTACGTTCGAACTCTAATAGAGGGATTTTTACTGTCTATAAGTTGCGACAAACAACAACTCAGCCCCATAACAAACTCCATGTAGCCTAAACGGTCCACTATCAGATGGTTATGGCTATCACCATCAGTTTGTTACACACTTCATCTATAAAAGGGACCCTCCAGATATGTTTGCCTTCAAGCTCTCTTCTTTCTTCCATTACTCTACTTCTCTATTTCTTGAGTACTCCATTCTAGTTGGCCAAAGAACTAACTTGAGCATCAGAGGATTCTGCCGAAGCCACCTACTTTCGATTTGGACTTTATTTTGCAGGTCCCGTCAGCGGCCTCATCTTTCCTACTCCAACTACCTCCGATATTCTCATGGATTTTTGCACCAACAGGATTGATGCTAGAGGAAGTGTCTCTGAGGCTTTATTCTAAAAAGAGTGCCCAGTCGATCCTTTCTGCCTTATATTTTTTCCTAATTTTTTGAATCCACTTTCATTTAGTCTCTTTTTGCTCTAGAAATGCCCTCAAAGAAGACAACCACCCGACGGTCTACTACTTTTGCTGCTTGATCTGAGCTGGATCCGCCTGTTTTGACTCCATCACCGGCTCCTCAACCTCCTCCGCCAATGGCCATGGTGGATCTGGAGCAGTTCAACTTGTTGATATAGCAAGTTTGGGGCCTTATCAAAATGGTGCAAGCCATGCAACAGCCTCCAGTGGCAGCCAACCAAAAAACCCCCAACCAGAACCTCAAGAACCGACACCAAGAAGGATAACCTAGGTCAACAGGCCCGTTACCCTTGGGAAGGAAAAGCAGAGAGCAGAAAGTTTCTGCTCTGATCATGATTCTTCTCCGAAGGAGACTTCTCCATCTATAGTCTGCGGCCCACCAAGATCCTTAGTTGAGATGATGCTCTCGACCAAAAGCTTCAGGATATGAATTGATGGATTGAAAAACTCCACCATGCCACCCCAGGCCCCCATGACGACATCTGCATCGATCCCCCTTTCTCTGCTAAAATCATGCAAGAGCTTATCCCACCGAACTTCAAGCTCTCCTAGTTTGATAGTTACGATGGGACTTCTAATCCAGTCGACCATCTTAAGGCCTTTCTGATGATGATGCTGCTTTATGGTGCACCAGACACCATTCTGTGTCAAACATTTTCATCTACCTTGAAGGGAGCAGTAAGAAATTGATACTTAAGCCTTAAGTCAGGTATGATCCTCTCTTTCAACCAAATGAGCCATCAATTTATGGCTTATTTCATACGCAGCCAGCGTCCAAGATGAGGTTCGGACTCCCTCATCAATATAAAGCAGAAAGAAGAAGAGTCCATCCAAGCCTACATCAGCCGCTTCAATGCTACTGCACTGGAGGTTCGGAACTTGGACCAGTCTATAGTCATGACCGCACTAAAAGATGATCTTTAGAAGAATGATATTCTTTTCTTTTTGAAAAAAAATATCCTAGAGATTTTGCTGATATGTTGGCCCGGACTGAAGGTTATGCCCAGATGGAGGAGGCCTTCAAATTGAAGGATGATGAGATCATAAGAGAGCGGCAAGCGGGTGAATCCAGCAAGTCCACACTTGAAAGAAAGCCAAGTGAAGCTTGACCACGCTCTCGAACCCCTCCCAAGCGTAGACAAGCCTAAACTCCTCCTCGAGCTTATCGATAGGAAAGTTTGGATCGAAGGATCTGATGGAACTTTTCTCCTAGAAGATTCAATAACTATGCTCCCTTGAATGCTTCAAACACCATAGTGCTAATGAAAATAAGAGAGCTGCTATCAGGACCGAAGAG
The DNA here is from genome assembly GCA_006176705.1 of Cocos nucifera. Taxonomy (NCBI): domain Eukaryota; kingdom Viridiplantae; phylum Streptophyta; class Magnoliopsida; order Arecales; family Arecaceae; genus Cocos; species Cocos nucifera. Next base: position 473,304 of record QRFJ01000784.1, read on the forward strand.
GATGCAGACTCATCCAACCAAGCACAATCCCAACAAGTACTATCTCTACCATCGTGACCATGGTCATGATACTGAAGAGTGTAACCAGCTTCAGGATGAGATCGAGGCACTAATTAGAAGAGGTCGGCTGCATTGATTCATAAGATGCTGGCCAAAAAGAAGAGAAGACCATCCAAAAGTCCCACCACAGCCTAAACTATCTCGACGGGATGAGCTACAAGGAGATCGGCCTCCCCTTGGAATCATCAACACTATCACTGTGGGACATCAATGAGGGAAGGCCAGTGAGTCAGTAGAGCTGGCAAAAAAGCAGCAGACTGAAGAATCCATCACTTTCACTGAAGAAGATGCCCAGAAAGTTCAGCTTCCACATAATGATGTGGTTGTAGTTTCTTTAAATATTGCTGACTATGATGTATGCCATATTTTAATTGATAATGAAAGCTCTACTGATGTCTTATTTTATGATGCTTTCTCTAAAATGTCTATACCTGATAGCGAAATGGGATCGATGAACTCCCAATTAGTAGGATTCACAGGTGATACAGTACCAGTGGAAGGAATAATAACATTGTCTATAGTAGTTGGCCGATATCCAAAGCAATCTAAAGCATAAGTCAATTTTTTAGTAGTCAAAGCCCCTTCTTCCTATAATGCGATCCTTAGCCAACCTAGTTTGAATGCGCTCTGGGCCGTGGTTTCAACTTACCACCTAAAAATAAATTTTCTAATGAAGCATGGAATCGGAGAGGTCAAACAAGATCAGGCACTAGCTCGGCACTGTTATAGTATTGCCTTACAGGGGGGAAGCCAGTAGATCCTTGTTCGGTGGATGAGCTAGATGCCCGTGATGACTTATCTAAGGAAAGAGGAGAACCCATCGACAATCTTGTAGAGATCCCTTTGAATGATGGAAATAAAGAACATACTATGAAGATCGGCTCGAATCTGAAAGGATAAGTTAGAATGCAACTCGTCATATTCTGGCAAAGAAATGTTGATGTCTTCGCCTGGGCACCAGCAGACATGCCCGAGATTGACGTTGAGGTCATGGAACACTGCTTGGGTGTAGACTTGAAACGATAGCCAATAAAGCAGAAAAAACATAGTTTTGCACTAGAAAGGCAGAAGGCTGTAATGGATAAGATCGACAAGCTCCTTAAGGTCGGATTCATTCGAGAAGTACTTTATCCAGATTGCATTATAAATATCATTCTCGTCAAAAAGGCAAATGGCGAGTGGAGGATACGCATAGACTTCACCAACTTGAACATAACTTGCCCAAAAGACAGCTACCCCCTGCCCAAGATTGACCAATTGGTGGATGCAACTTTGGGCCATGAACCCCTCACCTTCATGGATGCCTTCTCCGGATATAATCAAATCTGGATAGCACTAGAGGATGAGAAGAAGACTGCTTTTATTACTAACCATGGTCTTTATTATTATAGGATCATGCCCTTTGGACATAAAAATATAGGTGCAACCTATCAGCGCTTGGTAAATAAGATCTTCAAGGACCAGATTGGCCGCAACATGAAGGTCTATGTAGATGACATGCTGGTCAAAAGTCGATCTTCATCAAATCACATTACCGATCTCGAGGAGACCTTCAGCATCCTTCGAAAGTACAAGATAAAGCTGAATCCTACAAAATATGCTTTCGAAGTAATCTTGAAAAAATTCCTAGGTTTCATGGTGTTAAGCCATGGCATTGAAACCAACCTAGAGAAGATCAAAGCTATCCAAAAAATAACTGCACCAAAAATAATAAAAGAAGTCCAACACCTCACAGGCAAGGTAGCGGCCTTGAATCGCTTCATTTCAAGGTGGATGGAGTGCTGCATGCCCTTCTTTCAAGTACTCAAATAGCCTAAGAACTTCAACTGGACCCCTGAGTGCCAATAGGCCCTCAAAGAATTAAAGAACTATCTCAATTCACCTCCACTTCTAGCTAAACCAGAACCTGAAGAAGAACTGTTCTTGTACCTCACTATGTCCTCCATAGCTATCAAAGCCATACTGATCAGGAAAGAAGCTAAAGTCTAGAAGTTGATCTACTATATAAGTAAAGTTTTGAGGGATGCAGAAATAAGGTACACCAAATTAGAAAAACTAATCTATGCCTTGTTGGTTTCAGCCAGAAAACTCCGACCTTATTTATAGGGACATACTGTTACTTTCCTCACTGATCAGCCCATCAAGGCAGTTCTTCACCAACCTGATACTTCTGGAAGGGTGGCCAAATGGAAAATTGAGTTGACCAAATTTGATATTCATTTTCAGCCTTGGCCAGCCATCAAAGCTTAAATACTGGCCGATTTTGTAGTAGAATGCACCATTCCGGATGCGACTGAACTAAAGCACTAAAAAGTTCTTATCCCTAGCTCCCCAAAAGAAAAGGCTGATCTTCCTAAAAACTATTAGATATTATATATGGATGGTTCATCTAATGCTTCTAGAGCAAACGCGGGCTTGATTCTCATCAATTCGAAAGGAGTTGTAGTGGAGTACGTGTTACGCTTCAACTTTTCCGCCACTAACAATGGGATCGAGTATGAAGCCCTACTTGCAGGACTCAGAATAGCCAAAGAGCTGCAAGTAGAACATTTAAAGATTTACAGTGACTCTCAGCTAGTTGTAGGATAAGTCGGCAATAATTTTGAAGCTCGAGAGGAAAGCATGAAGAAGTACTTGAAAAAGATAAGGATCTTGGTCTCAACCTTTAATAATTTTAATATCCAATGAATCTCCAGAATGCAGAATACTAAAGTCGACCTCCTCTCTAAGCTAGCTATCTTAGCCCCAAACGAGCTGCCAAAAGAAGTCCTTTTTGAAGCCCTGCAGCATCCAAGTTCGGAAGAGCCTCAGGTAATAATGCAAGTTGATCATGAGCCTAGCTAGATCGATCCATTGGTTGCTTATCTCAGGGATGGAATTCTTTCTAGTGACCACAAAGAGGCTCAAAAGTTAAGAAACCAAGCTTTCCGCTATATTTTATATAAAAATAAGCTATATAAGAGGTCGTACTCCCTACCACTCCTCAAATATCTCCAACCTTCGAAAGCCAACTATGCCTTGTGGGAAGTTCACAAAAAAATTTATGAAAATTACTTGGGGGTGAGGTCCTTATCATATAAATTACTCCATCATGGATACTATTGGCCAACAATGCATCAAGATGCGGTGGATTATATGAGAAAATATGATAGGTGTCAGAGAAATGCAAACATTCAGAGACAACCAGCTTCACAGCTCACACCATTGGGCGCCCCCGGCTATTTGCATAATGGGGAATGGATATAATTGGACCTTTTCTCATAGCATCTGGACAGTGAAAGTTTCTATTAGTGGTAGTTGACTATTTTACTAAATGGGTTGAAACTGAACCTCTACAAAAATTACTGAAATCAAAGTGCAGGACTTCATCTGAAAGTCGATAGTTTGTAGATTTGGTCTACCACGGACACTAATCACTGATAATGGATGCCAGTTTGTAGGAACAAAATTTACTGAATTCTATAAAAACTTGAATATTTCTCACCACTTCACATCAGTAGCTCATCCACAAATGAATGGTGAGGCTGAAGTAACTAACGGAACTTTGCTTCAAGGGATAAAGGTCAAGCTTGAAAGAGCAAAAGAAACTTGAGTGGATGAACTTTATCACATGCTCTAAGCATACAAGACCACTCAAAGGTTGCCAATAGGAGAAACTCCTTTTGCATTGGCTTTTGGGACAAAGGCAGTCATCCCAGTCGAGCTTGAACTTCCTTCAGTGTGAGTTGAAGCTTTTCATGAGTAGAACAACTCTCAAGATCTCAAGACAAATCTTGATCTATTGAAAGAAAAGTGAGAGAAGGCTCAAATACGAATGACAGCCTACAAGTAAAGAGTAGTCCGCAACTACAACTCCAGGGTCAGGAGCAAGACATTCAGAATAGGAGACCCGGTACTTCAACGAGCGGATATTTCGCAACCTCAAAATCAAGGAAAGCTCGTCCTAAATTGGAAAGGCTCCTATGAAATCATGGAAGTCATCCAACCAGGGATGTATTATTTGAAAGAGCTTGGAGGGCCAGCACTCCCGCGACCTTGGAACTCAAAGAGCTTGAAAATGTATTATCAATAGTCTTACCCCAATAAAACTTTCTTATTTTTGGTACTCTTGTTCTTTATCGCAAAATTATCTGATGGTAGGAAATGACTTAACCAAAGTTCATCCTTAAATAAAGTAAAGGCTGACCATATCAGAAATTGGAGGAGAACCTCATCATGATACGGATGAAGACCTCCAATTATTTAAGATAATAGAAGAAGAAAAGTCCTTTTAATGGCCCTTTTATGCCCCAATGACTTTGTTAGGGATGGGACAAGGACCTCGCACTAATAAAGAAAGGTCAACCCCATCAGGAATAAGAGGAGGACCTCATCCTGATAAAAGGATAAAATAAAGGTCGATCATATCAAAAATAGGAGAAGAACCTCATTCTGACACAGATGAAGACCTTCGATTATTTAAGATAGAAGAAGAAAAGAGGCCCTTTCAACGATCCTTTTGTGTTCCAATGGCTTTGTTAGAAACAGGAGGAGAACCTCACCCTAACAAAGAAAGGCCAATCCCATCAGAAATAGGAGGAGAACCTCATCCTGATAGGATAACAAAGTAAAGACTGACCATATCAAAAATAGAAGGAGAACCTCATCCTAATATGGATGAAGACCTTCATTATTTAAGATAGGAGGAGGAGAGAGGCCCTTTAAACAGTCCTTTTATGCCCTAATGGCTTTGTTAGTATTGATCCCATGATTGATTTTGATGATCATCAAACTTTGAGTGTTTAAATATTTAACCATGTATTTCAAGAATGAATGTAGGTCTTTTCAGGTGTTCAAGTTAAAATTATAATTTTATTAAGTTGGAGATCAAGAAAAAATGATAAAAAATAAAATCATAATTTTATAAAGTTAGAGAAAATCTATTTTGAAAGCCTCAAGAATAAGCTTAGAAGATTTTTGATCATTTGGAGGCAGTCTTATAATTTTTGGATGCATAAACTAAAAGAAAATCATGTTTTAGCAAAAAGGTCAACCCAAGGGATGATCCCTAAGTCATCCCCTTTTGAAATGGACTGTTCGGTATGCATGGCATGCTAACTGAAATAATCCAGTCTGAGACTGAGCTGATTTAGTCTCAGTGAAAGCAAAAGACAGAAAGTATAGAAAATCAGTTTTTCAAGATCTAGGGGACTAAGCTGATCCAGTTATAAACTAAGCTGATCCAGTGATCGCGACGACTAATTTTCTATAGCTTTTCTAACGGCCATTTCTCCACTCCAACGGTTATTTTAAGACTTTCAATGCCTAGAACTGATCCTCCAGCCATCACAAAGAGTATAAAAGGAGAAATATTTAGGAAGTGAGATTAAGTGGATTGAAAGTAGAAATCATTCAAATTATGAGGTTCATTAAATATTTAAAGAGAAAGAGAGAAAAGAGAGGACTTTGTGCATCAAATTTAGAGAGCTTTCAAGTGTGATCATCCCCATTCATTCAAGCTTCTTCTCAGCCTTCAAATGAGAGAATACAAAGCTTCAAGAGCCATCTTTCAGTCTCTCCATCAAACTTCAAAAAGAGTTTTTTTTTTATTTTTTATGTTGAATTTTTATACTTATATTTTTATTTCTTTATAAGTTTTTTTAAAAGAAAAAACTTGGGGTGTAGGTTGGTCCAAGCCAAAAATTGGATAGTGTAAAGGTTGTGGTGGGTGCTCCTAAGTTAAAACCAACCGGATTGATAGTGAACCCGAGAAAACTATTGGTGTAGGATTATGGTTGGTGAGTTCGACAAAATCAATTGAATTTATTTATAATTTTAGATTAAAATAAATGCACTGTAATCTAGGGATTATAGTGAAATTCTCAAAAAAAGCTTGGAGAGTGGACGTAGGTGCGGGATTGCATCGAACTACTATAAAATCTATGTTTTTGTATTATGGTTTTGCTTTCCTTACTTTATTTATTTACTTTATATATTTGCATTATCTAGTTGCTTTTAATTCCACTGCTGCACCTTGCTTATTCACTACAAGCATTCAAGTTTTTTTAATTAGAAATACATATTTGCATTAGAATTAAAATTGACCAAGATTTTTTAGAAATCCAAGTCACCCCCCTCCCTCTTGGATAGCCATCCTTGGGTAATAAGTGGTATCAGAGCAGGTGCTCTATTATTAATTATTTACCTAATAGTTAAGGGCAAAAGATCTTATGGCAACCCCAAGTGGTGTTTCTTTTGTTGAAGGCCAATCCACTTCTGGACCTCCTTTATTTGATGGCACCAACTATACCTTTTGGAAGATTAAAATGAAAATTTTCATACAAGCTCTAGATTATGATTTATGAAAAATAATAACTAGAGGACCATACACACCCACAAAAATTATAAATGATATGACTCTTCCCAAATCGAAAAAGAAATGAGATCAATTTGACAAAAAGATGACTCAATTAAATACAAAAGTCATCAATGTACTTTACTATTCCTTAGATGTGCATGAGTTCAATAGAATATCATCTTGCATATTGACTAAAGAAATTTGGGACATGTTAGAAATAACTTATGAAGGAACAAGTCAAGTCAAAGAGTCAAAAATTAACTTACTTGTTCATAAATATGAAATGTTCAAAATAGAAAAATATAAGTCTATTTTTGATATTTTCATCAAATTTACTGAAATCATAAATGCTTTAAATGGCCTAGGCAAAACTTATTCTAATCATAATCTTGTTTGCAAAGTGCTTAGGTCTTTGTCTAAAGAATGAAAAGCTAAGATGACGACAATACAAGAAGCAAAAGATCTCATCAAGCTATCCTTAGAAGAGCTTATGGGTTCTGTTATGACCCATGAGATGCATATGGCTCAAAAGCAAAAGATCTTCCACCTTCTCTACCAATTGCCTTTTAAGATCAGCTATCTTCTTGTCTGATTTTCGAAGTTGCTGCCGGAGGCTGACGATTTCATTACTCCGATCGAGCTCGAAATTCTTGTGTGAAACCTCGGCGATGTGAAGTTGACTTTGAAGCTCTGAGAAAATCTTGGACCAATCCCAGCCAGACTCCTCTCGAGTGGTAGACCATGCTGAGCTCCCCTCTAATAAATGAATTTTCTCCTTTGCCACATTGAGTTCGACTTCAAGGGAGCAAGCTTTAGATGTTAAAGTCCAAAACTTCTCACTTGCACGCTTCTTGACCTCCTCAAGCTCTTTGTTTAGGTAGAATTTTTTTGTATTATATTCTTAAAATAGTTATCCGAATGATTGATGCAAGTGATTAATTTTGGCAGCAGCACCAGCATGATTCTTCTCTAATTTCTTAATCTCATCTTCAGTCTTCTTCAATTTTTTGTTAAAATGATGAACCTCCCTCCTTAGGCTCTTTATGTGGGATTTCAAGGAAATACCCTGAGGAAGGAGGTCGGCTTTGATAGGAGACTGCATTTGGAACATGAAAATATCATCACATAGATTTCATAAAAGAAAGAATTCATTCTCAAAATAAACTTGACTTCATTGATTAAAATATTTTTAGTAAAGAAAGAAAATAAATGAAAATAAAAAATATAAATTAAGAGGTCTCAGACCTTTAGGAGAGCTGACGAAGAGTCCGGTGCAGTATTAGTTGGCCCCAGTTCTTCGACAATAGGTTCAATAGAAGGGGGATCGGCCGCATCGATGGATGGCACCGTTTCATCTTCTGGAGCCCCTTCGTATAAGAAGTCAAGATCAAGCTCGAAAAACTTGCTGGCCACCCTGCTCTTGTAGAGCTCGAAACTTTTGTTGAAGGCCTCTTAGTTGAATTTAACGTTTAGGTCTCTCATTTCAGGAAAGACCTTGAACTCCTCTATCGCCCGAGCCGTCACCTCCGAGATCTGCATAGAAATTTGCTCTTTCAATTCAGCGGTCTCAGCTTCAACCTTCCTCCTCCGCTCTTCCTCCAAGACTAAAGTAATTTTTAACCCCGCTGATATTTTCCTCTCCTTGTGGAGTGCTTCTTGAAGACCTTTGACCTCGATAGATTTCTCCATCAAAGAGTGGTCAACTTCATCTCTTTCCTTAAGCAGGCACTCAACCTCGGTCTGATGATCCTCTTAGGTCTTCACGAACTCCAACTTTAAGTGATTCAACGATCTAATGTAGCCAATCAGTTGGTGGCCCATCTATTTTTTTTTAAAAAAAAAGAAGTATATATATGTAGTGAGGAGGATGGCAAGGATAGGAAAGTATTAGGAAGTTTAAGGAGAAAGATAAGGCAACTACCTCAAAAAAGGATCCGAGCGAATCCCAGGTACGTTAGTCAACATCAGCATCGATGATTTGATCGACAACTTCGAGTATGGTAAAATCATCAACCAGACCTTGGATGATTTCATGATTATTGAAGGGGTTCTCCCCCAACTCTTTGTCGGAGCTATTGGACCCGTTGCGGTGGACCTTCCGCTAGGACTTCCTCAGGGTCCTTTTGGTCTTCTTCTTCTCCGCCTCCTTTTCTCCTCCAATGGGAGGCTCCAAGATACGAGCCTCATTAGAAGGGTTCAACGGCACTAAAGATTCGGCAACCTTGGTGATGGCGCCAAGTTTGGAGAGAAGAGGAGCTTCAACTTCTAGGGCAACTTCGGGGGCATCCACAATATTAATGGGGCCTGTAGAGCCTAAAGCGTTGGTCCTTGCCTTTTTCGAGCTCTCATTCAATGCCTTCCCTTTTCTCTTGCAGGCTGGGAGTCTCTTTGTGAGCATTTCGATCGTTTGGGCATCCATTTTTATAGTAAAGAAAGAAAAAGTACAGTCAGAAAGGAAAAATAGGAAGAAAAGGGGTAACCTACAATTTTGGCCATATACCTATTGGATTCAGGAGACTAAGGCTGAGGTTGAACAGAGTTTGTTCTTTTATTAGCTCAGACATAAGAGAAGCTTGAAAATCTTTGATTTTACTAACTAACTCTCCATCCTCTTTTTCTAACCTCAAAGCTCGGCGGACTAAATTCCTCAGATTTTTTCAAGAAGGGAGTTCTAAGAGTAAGATTGGGCAAGAAATAAAGACAAACTTCTCTTTCTAATTATGGATAGAGAAAAGGGCACCTTTGAGCAACCCCTTCTTGCCGAACTGGGGTGAAACATACTACTAGTCCTTTGTAGTGGGATGATGTTTAAAGGTAAAGAAAGTTCAAAAAAGTGAATAGTGGGCTGAACTTCGATGGATATCCAAAGAGCAAGAAATCTTATTATGAACCTAAATGAGTTAAGCACTACAGAAGTCAAAGAAATATTTAGAAAATGAAAAAGAGCTACAACAAAAATGAAAAGAGGAAGTCTTAATCCGGCATGGAAGGCCTCCAAATATAAGCAGAATCGATCTGGAGGGCGGTGCAAGCTCGGCCACTCCGTCTAGAAAGTTTCAACTCATACTCGACAGACACCCCATACTGGATCCTAATCAATGTCAAATCTTCAGTGATTAAGGAGCAGGGGATGGTTTCCGGTATGAAGTTTGGCCGAGGTGCTGCACTAGGTTCAGGTTCCATTTTGGTCTTAGGGTTTTAGGAGTTTGGGTCAACCAAACATCTAGAACTGCTATACCAAGAAACTTCAAATGACATTTAAATCAAATAGAATCTAGTAAAATTTTCAAAAAATCTAGAGAAGAGACAAAGAAAATCTAAAAAGGAAAAATGCCAAGAACCCACTTAGAAGAATCCAAAGAAGTTTTAAAAAATATGAAAAAGCCAAAAATCAAGAGGACAAAGATGAGGAACTGACCTAGGTTGATCAAAAAATTTAGAGAGAACACTAAAGAGATGAAGGATAGTCGAGAAGAACATCGATGGCGGGAACGTCGTGAAAGGATAGGGACAACAAGGATGAAATGCTCGGGGGCGACGAAAAATGGAGAAAAGAAGAAGGAGGAATGCAGATGAAGATAAGAGACCATGAAAGAAGGAGAGGTTTAAATAAAAAAATAGAACCAGAGGAAGTCATGATTGTAGGACTTCTTCATCTAACCCTAACCCACCACGCATCCTACTTGCACCCATCGCCTAACGGAATAATAATTATGCCACACTTAAAGCTCCACGCTAGATAGGTTTTTTAAGAAATTTGTCCCTTCAGGTCATTCGACATTAAACTTCTATGCCAATTTGAAAAAAGGACAAAAGATCTTATCCTCTGAAGGTGGAAAATTGGCAAGGGACTTTGGCTGTAGCAACTCTCCAATATTTCCTTCATTCAAAATTTGAACAAGAGAGTAAAGGGACAAGTATTGGAGAAAAATAACCCCCGACGAAGTCCTTAACCAAAGTCCTTAGCCACCGACCCTCCTCCCATTGGAATTCATCAATATCCTCAGCAACAAGATCATACCACAGAACCTCTCAACAACATATAGAAGTCTGGTGGCACGATCTTGAATAGTAAAGTAGAACTGTCATTATGCTAACCTCACCTTCTAACCAAAAATGAATAGTAGGTTTAGGGCCTGATGGTGCTTCCTCTAGTCATGCTCCTTTTGAACGAACTCCTCCATCACACTCTTTCCGAACGAACTCCTCCCATCACGCTCTTTTCAGACGAACTCCTCCGATCGTGCTCTTCCTGGTGGCTTCCTTCCAAGCAGACTTCTTTCGAATGCACTTCTTTCAGTTGTGCTACCTTCAGTCGAAGTCCTCCCATTCAAATACCTTTCGGAATGAGCTTCTCCCAGCTAGTGGTAGATCTACTCAGCCCATGTTACACCTGTCAATCGAAGCCCTCCAGAAGGACCTCGCCAAATCACTAATTCATGACAACCGCACTGCGAGGGATGGAACACAGAGCTTCAGATCTTAATTCAGGGGATACCTACTTGCTCACAGCCCAGGAGACTTTCGAATTTTTTAAAACCATTAGGCATTGCCTCCAATAAACCTCGATCGGTCATAAGTCCACTACATGCATCAAAGTCTTTGATTTATGTCCAAACTCTAATAGAGGGATTTCCACCACCTACAAGTCATAACAAACGACAACTCAGCCCCATAACAAACTCCACATAGCCTGAACAGTCCACTACCAAACAGTTACGGCTATCACCATCAGTTTATTACATTTTTCATCGATAAAAGAGATCCTCTAGATATATTTTTCTTCAAGCTCTCTTCTCCTTTTCATTACTCTGCTTCAATATTTTCTAAGCACTCCATTCCAGTTTGCCGGAGAACTAACTTGAGTGTCAAAAGATCCTGCCGGAGCCACCCACCTCCAGTTTGGACTTTATTTTGTAGGTTCCATCGGTGGCCTCAGCTTTCCTACTCCAGCTACCTCCAGTGTCCTCATGGATTCCGCACCAACAAGATCTAATCTAAATTACTAGAAATCAGATCTAAATAGCATATGAATTCATGTCATACGACCTATGCTCTGATACCATTTAAAGGAAACAAGGGCAGTTCTATGCATGCAATTTCAAAAATTTTTAGTAAAAGTATATTAGATTAAATGATTTAATCCACATTACATGAATTAGATCATATCTAAACTACCATGCTAGGATCTTATGATATAAAATAATACGCATATATAATCTGAAATCTATAAGATCAAAAATTGATCATATCGATGCCCTAGATCAAATCTAACTATTAGATCTAATCTACTGAGTTTTGAATACATTACTTTCATGCGGATCAAAGAACACCACTATTGAACACGTAGATCTAAGGTTCTTTCAACTTGTATCATAGCTGCACATGCGTCCGGCCTCTATGGAAGTCCACATGAAGCCCTTGAACTCGATTGATCTTTTCGAGAGTGTTAGCTCACACGAAGACCTTAGGATGGCTGATCTGCACTCCTTCTTTGAACTACTCGGACTCTTTTGATGCTGAAGATGAATCAAGGAGGAAGAAGGGATGGTGGAAGAAGGAAGAAGAAAATAATTTTTCTTTTGGTTTTTTCTCTATCCCAAAATCCCAGCACCAAGATCTAAAGCACTCACCCAAGAGGAGATAGTTCTCCTCAGATTTTCACATGCAAAAGGATTCCCACCCAAAACCTCACACCCCACTCTTAATTCTCTTAGAATTTCCATGGTAAAAATCCTCTGTTTGTTACACAAAAGAGGGTCTTTTAATAGAGTGGGCAGCAAGGGAAGAGAATGCATAAGATGGGATTAGTTAGGATCAAATCAAGTTTGAATTCGAAACAATTTTGAATTCAAAGCATAACCAATTCCATCATTATCCAAAGTGGGCAGCAAGAGGTGATTTGTCATGGAAAATCCTCATGCAAATTTTGAATTTGCATGAGGACAAGGGAGGCATGGCAAAAAGATGGTGCATAAAGAGAAGTCCAAACCTTTTGGACTCTTGGTTTAAGTTATTTGATTTCAATCAAATCTTATTTTATTAGACTCAAATAGATAAGAGTGAACCTAATCCATTTAGGCACTAAACCAATTCAATTAAATCATAATCAAATAAAAAATTAAGCTCAAGTTTTGATCAAATCAGGAATCAATCTTTCTTAGCGATTAGATTATTTTATAACCTAATCGAATCAAACTAAATTGAATCTAATTTAATTATCCTTGAACCAAAATATATCACTTAATCAAATTAAGCCAATCATTAATCTAATTGCTAATTAAACCTTCAATAATGATACAGTTCCAGTTTAGTGGGACTCTTGATCAACCATCTTGATTGGATAGAAACTTCTTTTGCGTATAACCTCATAGGTTTGAACCTAAGTCAGTAGTATAGAAATAAATTCCTATACTAATCTAAATGACCATCTAACAATGATAACTGATGTCCGAATAGGCCAAAATATTGTAAAGCAATATTCAAAAACTCTAGCATTTGGTTACTGTATAATTCATCCCTTTGATCCTATATGCTCAGGATGACTTCAGAGTTAATTATCAACTCTTAATCAGTACATCCATATTGTATCTCAACCTCATAAATCCTGTGACTTCTCATAAAGATTATCTTGGCTAAGATTTTGCTGAATTAAAATATAGCAAAGCATCAACTCTTGAAATTAGGAGTGGTCAATCCCATCTTGACTCACATACTAACTTTGTAAGTACTTGACTATGCCTAAAAATCTTCCATCATTAGATTAAAAATTTAGATAGTCTGACACCAAAGCATAGTGAGTTGCTTGTAAGTTACCTTGGTGATCTCAAGTAGGAGAGATACTTATATCTATATCCTTCATGAGCTACTCTTAACAATAAAGTGCGTCATAGTTGGATCACGTTCAGTAAAATATACTCTTATATTTCACTTGCATGCTATATCAGTGTCTTACACTCTTTAGTTACGAGGATACTAGCACACAATGACCTATACTTGATGAATATTATTGTTCTAGTTGATAATGCATTGATTGATTGCGAACCAGTTTAAGAACTATACGATAAATTCTTATTTATCGATTGAAAGTAGTTCTAAGAACTTCATCATAACACAGAAGTTTGATAAGAAAGTTGTACAATTTATGATAAAAAATATCAAATAATTTTTATTAATTATTAATTTATATATAAATTATAATGAGCTCAACCATCTATAATTTAGATGATTGGCTTGAGGACATATTTTTCAACAATCCGAACCCGCCCGAGCCAAAGAAGAATCCTTTGGATCAAAATTTCCTACATCCTACACAATATCATGCTTCTCCCAAGATTAAGCTCTCAAAACCTCCGATCTCCCTTAGGTACTTTCTTTCTCATAGATCTCCAAAGAAAGAGAACAAAATGAAAAGAAAAAAAAATGAAATGAAAAAAAAATGATCAATCTATGTGGGAAATTATCCTATCTTTCAATTTTTTCCACTTTTCTTTTGTTGTACTTGATTTTTCCTTTATGTTCCCCCAGTTTTTTCCTCTAATTTTTCCATCCTTAGGAATCACAATCAGGTGGAAGGCTTGGAACCTAAGAAACCCCTCCCATCTCCCTCAGGTTCTCTTCTTTCCCATGAATCTTCAAAGAAAAGAATGAAATGAAAAAAAAAAAAAGAAGGGAAAAGAAAAAATCTGATCGATCCATTAGGAAAAGATCTTACTTTTTGATTTTTTCCTCTTTTTCTTTGTTTTCCTTGATATTTCCTTTATTTTCCTCCTATTTTTCCTCTATTTTTTCCATCCTGAATAGTCTCAATCAGGTGGGAGGCTTGAAGCGGCCGATAGAGAAGCTTAGATGTTGGCTTGGGTTAGGATTTTATATTTATATATAAGCATGGATTTAGGTAGCAGATACCTAAGAGATAAATCCTAAATCTATCCCAAACCCAAACAGATTTTAGTTTTAAGTCCCAAACCCATCCCATTCCCTATTAAGGTATGCTAAATAGGTCCTATTAGGTTTTGAAAAGGGTTGCATACCCAAAAATATCCACCCAACTACCATCCCTAAATATAGAAAACTATTTCATGACCAAATAGTCTATATTGTGTGATAAAAATATAAAAGTTGCTAATAAATAAATAATTTATGATGAAATATTATCCTCATTAGAAAATAAAGAATTATTTATGATGAGATATGATTTTGTTACTAAGGATGGAACTATTAGTGATGAAACAAATTCATGATAAAAAACTATGCAATGATGTATATGTGATAGAATCCAATTTATCATTAAATAATTAGTATTCTATGAATTAGAATATAATAAAAGATGAAAATAATGTAGTTGCTAAAAATAATATTAATAATTAACAGCCTGATCTATTTTCATTGCAAATTTATGCAAATAAAAATATATTATGGAAAACTATTTTGTTAGGATATAACCTATATTATATGACAAAGATATAATTACTATCAATAAATAAATATTTTGCATTGAAATATCGTCCTCACAAGAAATTAAAGATCTATTTATGATGAAATATAATTTTATCACCAAATATGAAATTATTAGTGATGGAACTAATTCATCATAAAAATTATTGATATTTTTTAGT
Source organism: Cocos nucifera (assembly GCA_006176705.1). Classification (NCBI taxonomy): domain Eukaryota; kingdom Viridiplantae; phylum Streptophyta; class Magnoliopsida; order Arecales; family Arecaceae; genus Cocos; species Cocos nucifera. The sequence goes on from QRFJ01000784.1 coordinate 488,319, forward strand.
TTCTTTATTTTGGTAAAGGTATATATTTGAGGATGATTCCATCACTATCATTAAAATTTACTAGTTGATGATTTGAATATATCATCACTAAAATTCTTGATATTTGTAGTAGTAATATTTTGTTGCAAAATTATCTTAAATTATTGTTAAAAAGTTTTCCATCAAAATGAAGGAGTGGTAATATTTGGCATCATATATTTCATGACAAAAAATAACAATGAAATAGTAGTTCATCACCAAAACTATTAAGCAATCGATATTTAGTGATGAAAATTTTATTTCATTGCCATGTGGTACTTATTAATGATAAATTGTATTTCATAGCAAAATATTTTAACTGATTGACTATTTTATCATGCAATTGGACTTGGATTATTATTGTTTATATATTGGTACTAATGTTTAGTATATAAACTAGAATGAATGTATTGTATCTAGTTATCTTTGCTAGATATTGATGAATTCAAGCAATTTTTTCCCTTACCTATATTGTCGTGCTCTTATATCATCTAGCTTCCTCAGTTTTTTATAGTCAAAAGATTAGTTTGGTATGAGAAAATTGGGCTTCAATCATAATGAGGTAATCTATAATAAGTGTACAAATTGGCCTTTGAAATATAAGAAGTATTATAGAAAAGATAAATAGATCTCAACAACTTACTCGAAAAGTCATAATACAAAAGAGCATGGGTGATAGATTACCGAGCTATTTTCCAATCATATAGGCATATAGAAAAATTATTTTTCTATCTAAGTATTATGTGGCAAATACTTATCTAACAAAATACAAATATCTTGGTAAGTTTCATGTCCCTCGAAAAACAAACCCTATAAGGTTGAAGAGGTGCATAGGAAAATTATAATTGATCACACAATAAATAAAATTGATAATAATTATAACAAATAATTTTATATATTAAAGAGAAAGGGGGAGAAAATAGCATTCCATATATGGTATTACATCTCTATCCTACAAATAATATTTAATATCCTCAATAGGTTATTAGGTTATTATAAAAGGGATTTGAATGTGCTAGATTGACTAAAGATAAATTCTATTTGATTTCAGGAGAAGCATAGACTCTGAAATGTAGATGATTGAAATTTTTTACAACCTTTTGAAATCTATAGAATATATGAAAAGAGGGTTTAAAACTTCCCCATGACGCCATGTGTCACTATCCTTTCCAAGCTATCACATCAATATTGCCAGATGTACAGTAGTAGGATGCATGTCGGCTACTTACCCATGTCATCCGTCAATTGTTGCATGTCTGTTAGCATTCCACATCAACATTCATGCCAATTAACCTAGCTAGTCCACTGTTCCATGTCATGTACCCATGTCAGCAACCTATCATGATGTGGATTACCTTTCTTGCCAAGTTGCCAGATCAGCATCTTGCATTCCAATGCTAGCATGCATGAGAATTATCTTGGCCAAATCATCTTTCTGCATCTATCACCCCATCTGCAACACATTTCGTGCATGGTGTGTTGCTATTTGATGCCTTCTTTAGCCAGTTACCTGCATTGTGAATAAAAGACTGCATGTAGATTTGAAGGGGTTGGGAAAAAGGTGCCCCTTACCACATTATTAAAGAAGAGAAGTGCCTTTAGGTTAAATTTAAAGCGAGTGATCAATGTCTTATTGAATTAAGTTAGCTTTAAATGGAGAGAAGAGGTTTTAGTTTAAATAGGACATCCAATGGGCCAACTTTAAATGGAGGGAGATATTTTAGCATAAAATAAGATATCTGATATCTTGGCGAGATAAAATGAACTTTAAATAGAGGGAGAGAGCTTTTAATTTGAAATAGGATACCTAGTGAATGAAAAAAAAAAAAATGTGTTCTGCTTTCAGAATGCTAGAGATGAAAAAAGGGTGGAACAGAGGAGATTGATCAGCTAGGTTTGCTGCACGATGAATTTTTATGCTATCACTAATCATGTCCAGATCATTTCAGATATTTTGTCTCATCGGGTTATTCTCGAGATCGATCTTTTGTGGGATGAAGTAGGATGGACTCGACTATATGTAGGGGGAAAAATTGAGCCGTGAAAAAACAATAGGGTTATGAGAGTTTATTGAAGGAGGGTAGGTTTTGACATTTATGTTGCCCGAAGGTAGTAGCCCAAGAGGAGGGGTAAATTGCTCAGAGGTAGCAACCCAAGAAGGAGGGGGGGTAAATTTAGTTGCTTTAAAAATTTCTATATCCAATAATTTGAGCTAACTTAAGTATTAGTGAAGTGCATGCAATGCAGCAATAGAAATAGGATATAAAGATTACAATTAAAGAATTAAAACTAAGCAAAGTAAGTATGACTGTAAGTAAAATAAACAAGATAAAGCATAACACAAACACACAAAAATTTATAGTGATTCGATGCAATCTCGCACTTACGTCCACTCCCCAAGCTTTTCTTGAAAATTTTACTATAATCTTCCCAATTGCAGTGTATTTATTTTTTCAGGCTCACAAATAAATCCTATTGAATTTTTGAGATCACTAACCAAAATCTTACATCGATTATTTTCAAGGCTCACAATCAACCTAATTAGTTTTATGAACTAGCCAACCAAAATCTATAATATCTAATTTTGGGCTTGGATGGATCTTTACCCCAAGTTTTTTTCTCTAAAAAAAATTATAAAGAAAATAAAATACAAGAAAGTGAATTTTAGTACAAAACAAAAATAGAAAATTTGAACTTTTTTATGCACGGAGAAGAGGTTGAATGATTTGCTCTTTGATGCTTTATCTTCTCTTCTTTGAAGCTTGAGAGGATGTGGAAGAAGTAGTAGATAATTGCTCTTGAAAGCCCTCTAAATTTTATGCTAAATTTTTCTCTATTTTCCTTTCTTTTGGAACTCAAATATGAAAGTTTTTTACTTTAATCATCTTTTCTTGCTTTCTCAAATGATTCTTGTTGGTGCAGAAGGTGATGCTGGCATCGAAATTTGTTGGAGCTAGAGCAGATAAGATCACTAATGAAACCTACAAAGCAAAGCCCAAGCTAGAGGTGGATGGTTCTAGCAGGATCCTCCGATGCTCAAGTTAATTTTTTAGCCAACTAGATAGAGTACTCAGGAGAAAAAAGAGTGGAGTAATGGTGGAGAAGAAGAACTTAGAGAGAAAACATATCTGGAGGATCTCTTATATAGATGGAGCTTGTAACAAATTGATGGCGATAGTTATAACTGTCTGGTAATGGGCCATTCAGACTCACGTAGAGTTTATTATCGAGGGTGGTGTCCGTTGTCGTGACGTGCCAGTTCATTAGAAGTTAATAGTTGAAGTTTGGATGGAACTATTATTGTCAGTGAAGAACTTCACATCTCAGTAGCTCAGGAGAGGTTCGGACTACTCCAAGGTCGTCTGCATGTTGATTGATATCAGCTATATTGGGGGTTGAACTTGCATTGATGCTGAGGTCCTCCTGCTGTTTAAGCCTGCTCAATTGATATTTAGGATGTAAGGTGGCTAACTTGTCTGCTGAAAGAAATTCGACTGAAAGAACGTCGACTAGAAGGAGTTTGACTGGAAGGAGCCTAGTTGGTGAGTAAAAGAAATTCGACTAGAAGAAGTTCGGCTGGAAGGAGTTAATTGCTTATAACGGAGGAGTTTGGCTGCCTTTATTATTCAAGCTCGACTAGGTGAGGTATGCAATGCCTTATGGGTTACGCGGTAATATTGGTTGAAGTTCGATCATGGTAGTCGCCATTGGATGGGGTCACCCTGAGACTAGACTTCTCATCGAACTTCGATAGAAGTGAGTTTATCCCCAACAATAGTCTTCCTACTCTCAAGTTCAAATTTTGAAAGAAGAGAGTAATGAAAGCGCGACTGCCAAAGTCCTTTTCTGGCTTCCCCCATCTGTGGAATGGAAAGTTTTGGCATTATCTGTGCAGGCACCGAAGCTTCTTCAATACCAGGTGATCCAAAAAGATAGATTTTTGAAACTCTCACCGAAGTGCTACCCAAGGTACGGTGTAATTAAGGTTCTGTCAGCTATCTGCCCTCTATTATGATGAGTGAGACATCAATCAAATGAAGATCAGGTGGAGCAAACCTACAATCATAACTGCCTCCGGCTCCTCTCAGATATTTAAACTCCTCTTCTTTCTTCGAGACTTCATTTTGTCTGAGTCTTCTTCTTCCTCGCCCAGTTTCCACCTTCTTTCCGTTCGAGAGCTTTTGATTTTTTTTTCATGGTTTCCTCCGGTTACATGTGCTTTCTCATCTGATTTTCATCGTGCCGGTTGTCTCCTTGCTCTTCACAACCAATCTAGCTTAGTTTCAAATCCTCTTTCCAATTATTTCGATGTTTTTCGCTTCTTGGCCTTTTAGTTTCTTCAAGGAGATTTCATCTCTTATTTTTTTTGATTTTTTAGGGCTTTTTCAAATTTAGTTTGATCCGCATGTCTACTGAGGAATCTTGGTCAACTTGTTTAGAGAGTCCAACCCATCTGAGCCTGATGGATTCAATCCATAAAGAAGCTGATGGATAAGGACCATAAAATCACCAATAAAGTATTAATTTATTAATTAATTTATATTTATTTTTAAAAATTAATTATCAATTTATACATATTTTTGAGAAATTAATATTTTTATTAACTAAAAAATAATTAAAAAATTAATTAAAAAATAATAAAAAAATAAAATATTATTATCAATAAAAAGAGCTTATTCTTTTTATTGCAACGAAATAAGTTTGAAGCAAATCAAAACTAAAATAGATTAGATATAAATTTTTTTAAAAAAAATTAAAATAAAAAAGAAAAATGGCTCAGCCGGCTCCGCAAGCCAAGCCATCAAAGCCGACTCAGCCGTAGAAGCCGTCAGCTGGTCCACGATCCAGGTGTAGACCGCCAGCTTAGCGACAATCGGCGAATCAAGGAGTGACACGTGGTGGACCACGACCCTTAAAGGTTTACAGAAAATCTATCGTGGCTCATAGGATATTTTAGTCTTTTCACTCAATGATAGAAGGCGCTGATTAGATGCGGTGTGCAGTGCAGTTGATCCATACAGACGATGGGAATAGTAATTGCGTGATCATGCGGCTGTGATTGCTTGCGGTTAAGATCTGACGGTGGTGGTTGGTTTCAGTTTTAATTTGAACTCTAGGCGCCGTCCGACGACAGCACTCAACTCAGATGATCCAACGGTCTAAGAAGCTTTCAACTTGATTAAAACACCCAGAACTCGATCCAACGGCCAGATTTTCTCATAATTAATGCAATCGAATGGTCAGAATTTAATCCAACCTGATCTAGGCTGATACACATCCAATTTTGGCATTTTTTGGATCATTTGATCCATATCTAATGGTCAAATTTCATCCAAAGCAATAGAATTCATCCAGAACTCTTTTTAATCTAAATTTCATTTGGATTTCTTTCTATTTTGATGATTAAAACATCTTTAGTCCCACATTACCTATAGAAAAACTATCCAGCATTCCAATATCTATAAATAAGACCCCAGGCCTCCAAAATTCATTATCTTTGGTCAAGGTGAAGCTTTGGTATAGGGTAGAGCTAAGTTTTGGATTAGAGTCTGCTTCAAAGCAATGGATGCCAAGAAGAAGAGCTGGGCTTCTATACCATCTTTCTATCGATGCTGATCCAAGATCAGAGATCATACTATTTTAATTTTTTTTAATTTTATGTATTTAAATTATGAATCTTTTAATTAATGTAATATTTAATTTTATGCTCTTTATTTTTATTATAATTTAATTTTTATATTTTAATTATTGCTCTTTATTTTACTGCAAGTAGATGCTAAGATCTAACTAGTAGATCTTAGTACCGAGTTTACTTTTCTGCATAATTTAACTTCCACTTCATAATTTTAATTTTTAATTTCCAACTTTAAATTCTATTTTCAAATCCTTTTCTTTTTCTTTTCAAAAATCAAAGATTTCAAATCTAAAACACTATCTTTCTTGTGTATTCGACCTGACTCACTGCTATCTACATATTTTTAATTACTTTAAAAAGTCAGATTAAACTGATAAACACGGTGTCTTAATGACAACATCGCGCTCTTATCATCGAACCCATAGAAGCATCCCATCCCCCTTTCACCCCTGACATCATTTTTTGTGCACTTCGTCCTGTAGATCTTTTTTTGATATGAATTCAGTACGGGATATCCCCAAAATATGAGCTTAAACTCTCCAGACCAAGCGGCCGAGCTTGCTCTCCATCCTTGGATTGTTTTTTCTTGTATACCAAAGCTTTTCATGCTGGACTTCGACTTTCAATCCCTCCTTTCATTGTAGCTTTCTTTAGATTCTTGAATATTTCTTTTGCCTCCATGGTGCCGAACTCATTTAGGTTCATCATAGGATTTCTTTCTTTATGCATCATGGCCGAGGTCCGACCTACTATTTCTCTATTCCCTCATTATTTTACTTTCAAACGTTATCCCATCGCCAAAGATTGGTGATACATGTCCCCTCATTTTGGCAAGAAGGTGTTATTCAAGGGTGCCCCTTCTTCCATTAACAACTAGAAGGGAAAGTTCTTTTATATCTCCTGCCCATCCTTACACTTAGGACTTCTTTCCAAGGAACATCTGAGGGATTCGATCTGCCGAGCTCCGAGATTAGAAAATGAGGATCAAGAATCGGTTAGCAAGATTAGAAATTACCGGGCTCCTGCTCTGTCCGAGCTAATAAAGGATCAGACTTTATTCAATTTTGGTTTAAGTCCTCTCAATCCAATAGGTATATTCATGAATTTCATGAGTTTCTTTCTTGTTCCTCTTTCTAATTATGAATTTTTTCTTATTATAGAAATGGACACGGACGAGCTCCAGCATCTCTCTAAAGGACTTCGAGCCCATAAAAAGAAGGGTGCCATGATTGGTGAGCCTTCCAAAAGAGCAAAGGTTGACGTCTCAAGCTTTGTTGTGCCAACCGATGCTGTTGCTGATGCCCCTACTACAACCACTACCATCGAGGCTACAGCACCTCTGACCTCCATGAACTCCTGAGTTGAAGTTCAAACTTCTGAATTCCCCACAGAGAGGGAGGAAGAGATAGAAAAGAAGAAAAAGAAGAAGGAGAAGTCAGCCATCACAAAGGTCCAATGCAAGACCAGCTTCAGGGGGTCCAATGGTTCTAATGAGGTTTCGAAGGAAAACCTTTTTAGTAATCGAGGAATTATTAAGAAGTTAATCAATGGATGCACTCTGCCTGAAGTCGTGGATAGAATCATTGATGTCGACATCGAGCAATGCATCTAGGATTCTCTTGGGTCCTTCCTCGAGGTGAATCAATTCGTCTCTCTTTCTTTTTGCTCTTTTGTTGGTCCGTCCATGTGCTTTTTCATCAATATGATCTACTTGGCCATTTTTGCAGATGGAACTGATCACCAATATCAAAGCGATGAACCTCCTGAGATTGGAAGTGATGAAGGTTTGGAAAGATCATGAAGCCGAAGTTAGCCGTCTTCTTGGAGAGAAAGTCGAGGTCGAGCATCTCCCTGAGAAGACAACGATCGAGGTTAAGGGTCTTCAAGAGACAGTCCAAGCTACTGAACAGACTTCGGCAAAAATGGAGGCAGAGTTAGCTTTGGAGATCAAAAAGTGGAGGGAGATTGAGGTCGAGATGGCAGAGAAGGAATGACGGACCTTGGAGTGAATTTCGGAGGCCAAGTTCCAGGTGATAGAGGAGTTCAAAGCCTCCTCAGAGATGAAGAGTATAAAGATGGAGTTTGCCCAGCTGTCCTTCATCAATGGGTACGAGCTTTGCCAAAAGAACATAAACGATAGATTTTTTGAGCTCGACCTCAGCTTCTTGGATGAAAGAGCTTCTGATGATGAGGCGGGACCTTCCACAGCCTCCGAGCTTCCATCAGTTGATCCTTCTTCCATTGCTCCTCCTGTCATATCTCTGCTTCCCCCTCCATCGAAGAGCCTGCACTGATCGAAGCCGCGCCGAACTCCTCTACCATTCTTTCGGAGGTCTAAGATCTTTTTTTGTTGTATCTTCTTTTTCATTTTTTTCTTGTACTTGAACATTTCAAATTAATAAAAATATATTTTTTTATGTTTGTACCATGGTGTGCTTGTTTTTTAGAGCCCCCCTAGTGAAGATAATCATGCCTCACATCCTCCTTTCGATGCCACACCACTATCCCAAGGCCTTCCTCTGAGATCTATCATTAAGGACCTAAAGAGGGAGGTTCACAAAACTAAAAAAAAATTAAAGAAAGCATAGGACAAGCTTCAAAAGTTGAAGAAGCACTATTCAAAAGCCATAGTTGAAGTCACCCACCTTCGACAAGTCCATAAAAAGGATGCCATGGACTTTATCAATAAGAAGCACCATCTGACAGAGAAATTAAAATAAGTGAAGAAGCTCAGCAGCGATAAGGCATAGACCTTGACAGCCAAGGCAAGCTCTCTAAAAGTTAAGCTGAAAGCCACATAAGAAAGGATTCGGGTACTCGAAGGAAGTTTAGCATGGTCCACCAATCAGGAAGAATATGACTGAAATTGGATGAAGAAGTTCTCTAAACTTTAAAGTCAATTACAAGCAGTTGAGGACTCTTATAATGAATATAGATGTGATTGGTGCGGCCAAGTTGCCGACCTCAAGAAAAAGCTTCGAAGGGCTGATAATGAGATCACTTAACTTCGGTGACAATTTTTCAAAGGAGCTCAGACTAGCTCGAATAGGGACTCGATAGAGGTTCTATCCTTGCAGAGTTCTTTAGAGAGCTTATCTACCTTATACGAAAATAGCCAAACAAAGCTACGAAAGTTGAAGCTGCAAATGGTCTACTAATAAGATGTCGTGAAAGATGTAGAGGCCAAGTTGGCCATACTAAGAAGAAAGCTGAGAGAAGTTAAAGATGACTCCCGAATGCATAAAAAATTATTGAGCGAAAGCCTAGCAGCTCGACGGGAGCTCGAAGAAAAGGTTAAGGACTTGAAGTTATTCCTGGTATTGGCTGGTGCTGGCAGTCTGAAGTCTGATACTGATTGAGACTTTGGTTGTTTTTCTCTCTCTTTTTTTTTGTTTGACATCTTATATAATAAACTATTTAGATCTTAATGAAAGAACATTTCTTCTAACTATCTTTGCATGGAGTTCCTTGCTTCATGCTTATCACTTTCTTTTCTTCTTCTTTGTTTGCCAATATCGTTTTGAGATCTTTACTCCATATCTTGAACATCTTTCCTTCTCGTTTATAAATAGGGATCATCATGCTTTATGCTCTTATCCCCTATATCTTTCATTTTTTGAAATTAAAAGCTTCCAATCTCTTGACAATGTAAGATATTCCATCTTCCATGTGATTAATTACAACTTTTGCTTAGACAGGATTTCCTCTTTGAGTAAATTTCATTCGTGTCAGGACGAGGTTCTTCTTCTGTTCTTGACATAGTTGGCTCTTATCCTTGTTAGGATGAGATTCTTCTCCTATTCCTAACAAGATAATCAGGATACAAAAGGGCCATTAAAAGGGCCTCTCCCCTTATCCTCTTGTCAGAATGAGGTCCTCCTATTTCTGATGGGGTTGACTTTTTTTTATTATTAGGACAAGATTCTTCTTCTCTTTCTAACAAGATCATTAAGGTACAAAGAACCATTGAAAGGTCCTCTCCCCTTGTCCTTCTATCAGGACGAGGTCCTCCTCCTGTTTCTGACGGGATTGGCTTTTTTTCTTGTTAGGACAAGGTTCTCTTTCTATTCTTAACAAGATCATTAGAGCACAAAATGATCGTTGAAAAGACCTCTCCCCTTGTCCCCTCATCAGGACAAGATCTTCCTCCTATTCCTAATGAGATTGACTTTGTTCTTATTAGGATGAGATTCTTCTCCTATTCCTAACAAGTTTATTAGGGCATAAAAGGATCGTTGAAAAGGTCTCTCTCCTTGTCCCCCCGTCAGGATGAGATCCTCCTTCTATTCCTGATGGGGTTATTTTTTTTTTTGTTAGGACGAGGTTCTCCTCCTATTTCTAACAAAATCATTGGGGCATAAAAGGATAGCTAAAAGAGCCTCTCTCCTTATCCCCCCATCAGGATGAGGTCCTCCTCCTATTTCTGATGGGATTGGCTTTTTTTTTTATTAGAATGAGATTCTTCTCTTGTTCCTAACAAGATCATTGAGGCATAAAAAAGCCATTGAAAGGGCCTCTCTCCTTGTCCCCTCATCAGGATGAGGTTTGTGAGGATTTATGATGCTCCCAAGCCTTGGGAGGCTATGGGAGGAGTCAGGCTGTTGGCTTGCAAAGCCTTGGGAGTGATGGAGATGGATGATCCATGGAGGTCCAGCAAGTTAGGATTGGGCAGCTATAGAGTGGCGTAGATACGAGTTAGAAAGCGCTGGTGTGCTGTAGTAGCACATTCCTAGAGGCACGAGATTGAAAGAGGCTTGATGGTGCAGCAATCGAGGAGTGTATCTCAGTAGAGAGTGTTAGCGGTATCTCAGGAAGATAGGATGTAGGTCTCAGGGAGAGCTAGGAGATCTCAGAGAGCGCCAAGAGGTCTTAGGTAGTCGAGAATATTATGAATCAGGTTTCTTCTGCAGGGGCACTAGGAAGACTCATGGTTCAGGTGGAGGATCGTTCTTCAAGCGCAACTGAAGTGATGGCTGGTGTAGGGGCAGGAGAGAAAGATTAGGGTGGAATTTTTTAGGGTTCAATTGCTGGATTCAGAAGAGTTGGATGAGCTCTTAGATTTTGAAGGTGCCCATGGGTTGTGGAGGTATCCGAGATGGCTTCGAAGGAGTCCATGGAGTGCGGAGGGTTTGAAGGGGCAACGAAGGTGTTCGAGGTGTAGTGGCAGGCTCAGCAGTGCAGCATTGAGTGATTGGCCTTAAGGGACTTGATGATAGAGTCGACTTCTACGATATCAGGTGGACTTTGGATACAGGTAGAGCTCTGCAGAGGTGGCTTCATAATTGAAGAGGAATTTGATATGAGTTTAGAGTAGAGGGGTGCGGGAGGATCGATATCCTAGCACCAGCGTCGATGATGCATGGTTCCAGATGAAGCAACATGTGCAGGAGGACAGGCATAGTTCTGAGTAGACCATATTAGGATTTGCAATGAGTGCCAGTACAAAAATGTTGCAGGTTCTTCAAGAAAGTCCAAAAAAAGTGATGCAGCTGCTAAGCAGAAGGGATCCTATAATTCTAGGATGGTGCAGAGGTGTAAGCCAAGATCTTCAGCGGTGGAGGCGGTCATCCCAAAGGCCTCAATCGTGCATAATAGTTGATAAGAATTAGTGGAGGTGATGAATAAACAAGGGGCTATCGAGTGCACAGGGACAGCGAGATCGTATAGGAGGTCATTGTCGAGGGGTTTGCCAAGGCTTGGGAGCACCAAGATGGAGATTGTGAGGATTTGTGATGCTCCCAAGCCTTAGGAGGCCACGGAAGGAGTCGGGGTGTTGGCTCCGAGGAATCCAGGGGCTTGGTTGGTGCTTCGAAGATCTAAAATTCAATGTGAAGTAAGAAACCAAAGTTGGAGAATCAAGACTATAGAAAGAAGATTTTCTACAGGTTAGCCGGCTCAGTTCAAAACTGGATCAACTAAGTTCAGTGCACAAGCAAAATAGAAAGCTGTGCGTTCGAAACTGCTGGCATGGCACAGAACTGGATTAGCTCAATTTCAGACTGAGCCGACCTAGTAGAACTTAATGAGCTCGGTGCTGAAATTGAGTCGGTTCGATGCACGGATAGAGTTATGCGAGGGTCTATTCTGGGCTAGGGTCTGGGTTGATCCTAAGGATCTTAACGCCTGGTTTGAGAGTTCTTAAGAAGGCTAACTCATATATGGGTCGGGTCTAGATCCAGAGGATGAGAGCATAGGAGATATGGGTGTACATGGGCTCGATGAGTGCTTTCATGTATTGGGTTAGTCGGAGAGTTTTTTGGTCGGACCTAATGGCTATGTATAAATACATAGGCTGTATTAGGGTTTCATTATGCTATGGAATACAGATCTTTTCTCCCTTAATTCTCTCTTCTTCTCTTGTCTCTAGTGTAGGAGCCCTAGGATTCTTGAAGAAGCCCTAGAGAAGGGGGCATCTCCCTTAAGCCTAAGAAAGGAGGCATCCCATCACAGATCTAGGTGGACGATCTATGATTTGTTGTCCATAAAGAACGTCACAGGTTTCTTTAGATCCATGCTAAAGATCAGGACTTCCGCAACATGGTATCGATGCTTATGATATCAAGGATGATTGACATTCGAGCGATATCATGGTCTACAATTTGGTATCAAAGCTAGATGATACCTGGGATATTGTGGATGGCAATAAGGTTCTCCTCATGTTTCTGATGGGATTGACTTTTTTCTTGTTAGGATGAGGTTCTCCTCCTATTTCTAATAAGATCAATGAAGCATAAAAGGACTGTTGAAAGAGCCTCTCCCCTTGTCTTCCCATCAAGACAAGGTCCTCCTCTTGTTCTTGATGGGATTGGCTTTTTTTCTAGTTAGGATGAGGTTCACCTCCTATTCCTAACAAGATCATTGGGTACAAAAGGACTGTTGAAAGAGCCTCTCTCCTTTACCTCCTATTTAAGAATCAGAGGTCTTCAATTTTTTATGTAATTCTCTATTATTGCATAATTTTGCACCAAAGCCGAAGATATTAAAGTAAGAAAATTTTATTGAGATGTAGTTACTAATATTCGTAGATTTTTCGAATTCCATAGCCGTAGCAGCGCAGCTCCTCCGAGCTCCTTCAAATAATATGTTCCTAGTCGAATGATTTCCATGACCTCATAAGGAGTTTCTCAGTTTGGGGCAAGCTTTTCTTGATTTTAGAATTATGAGATATCCACTCGTCGAAGCACCAAGTCTCTTACTTTGAATATTTTGTTTCCAACTCTTGAATTGTAATAGCGAGCTACCCTTTGTTTGCAAGCTGCCATTTGGATCTGAGCCTTCTCTCATTTTTCCTCTAGCAGATTAAGATTTGCTCTGAGATCTTGCGAGTTGCTTTTCTCATTAAAGATTTCAACCCAGGCTGAAAGAAGTTGGAGTTCAACTGGAATAATTATCTTCATTCTGAAGGCTAATGCAAAGAAAGTTTCTCCAGTAGGTAATCTTTGGATAGTTCGATAAGTCCAAAGCACATGATAAAGTTCATCTATCCATATACCTTTTTCTCTCTCGAGTCTTGTCTTTATCCTTTGAAGCAAAGTTCTATTGGTTACTTCTACTTCACCATTCGCCTGCGGATGAGCTACTGATGTGAGGTGGTGAGATATGTTCAAATCTTCACAAAACTCAGTGAACTTTGCTCTGGCAAACTAGCATCCATTATCAATGATTAATATCCAAGGTAAGCCAAACCTACAAATAATTGACTTTTAGATGAAGTCCTGTATTTTAGCTTTAGTAATTTCTGCGAGAGGTTCGGCCTCAACCTACTTAGTAAAATAATCTACTGCCACCAAAAGAAACTTTCGCTGTCCAGATGCTATGAAAAAAGGCCTAAGTATATCCATTCCCCACTGTACAAATAGCCATGGAGCATTTAAAAGTGTGAGCTATGTAGCTGGCTGTCTCTAAATATTTGCATTTTTTTGGCAATCATCGCATTTTCTCACATATTCTATGGCATCTTGGTGTATTATTGGCCAATAATATCTCTACCGAAGTAGTTTGTAAGACAAAGATCTAGCTCCCAAGTGATTTTCACATATTCCTTCATGGACTTCCCTCAAGATGTAACCCGCTTTAGAAGGTCGAAGACATTTGAGGAGTGGCATGGAGTATGATCTCTTGTACAACTTATCCTCATACAAGACATAGCAGGAGGCATGATTTCTCAATTTTTGAGCTTCTTTTAAATCTTTTGGAAGAACTCCATCCTTAAGATAAGAAATAAATGGGTCAATCTAGCTAGGCTCATAGTCGACCTGCATTATTGCTTGGAACTCTTCTAAACTTGGGTGTTGCAGAACTTCGAAGAGGACTTCCTTTGGTAGTTCATTTGGGGCCAGGATTGCCAATTTTGAGAGAAGATCGGCTCTAGTATTCTCTGCCCTAGGGATCTACTAGATATCAAAGCTATTAAAGGTCAAGATCAAGCTTCTTACCTTTTCCAAGTACTTCTTCATGCATTCCTCCCGAGCTTCATAATTGCTGCTGAATTATCCCACAACTAGCTGAGAGTCACTGTAAACTTTCAGATATTCTGCTTCTAGTTCTTTGGCTATTCTTAGTTCTGTAATCAGGGCTTCATACTCTGCTCCATTATTAATGGTGGAGAAGTCAAAACGTAATGCATACTCTACTACAACTCCTTCTAGATTGTTGAGAATCAAACCTACGTCTGCCCAAAAGCATTAGATGAACTATCCACATATAATGCCCAAAAGTCTTTAAGGAGATCAGCATTCTCTTCAAGGGAGCCTAGAATATTGACTTCTTAATGCTCAGGTTCAACTACATCTGGGATGGTGCATTCTACCATAAAGTTGGCCAATATTTAAGTTTTAATAGATGATTGTGATTGAAAATTAATATCAAACTCGATTAGCTCAATCGCCCACTTTGCTATCCTCCCTGAGGTATCAGACCGATGTAGGACTGCCTTAATAAGTTGATCAGTGAGAAGAGTAATTATATGCCCTTGAAAATAAGGTCGGAGCTTCTTGGCTACAATCAACAAGGTGTATGTCAATTTTTCTAATTGTATGCCCTTATTTTTGCATCCTGTAGAACACGGCTTATATAATAAAATAGCTTCTAGACTTTAGCTTCTTCTTTGATTAGGATGGCTCCAATAGCTGCTGGTGACACTGCTAAGTACAAGAATAACTCTTCTCCTAGTTCAGACTTGGCAAGTAATGGAGGTGAGCCAAGATAGTTCTTCAATTCTTCGAAGGCTTGCTGACACTTGGGAGTCCAGTTGAAGTTTTGAACTATTTTAGTACTTGAAAGAAGGGCATGCAACATTCCGCCAACCTTGAGATGAAATGGTTCGGGGCTGCCACCTTGCCTGTAAGGTGCTGAACATTTTTTATTATTTTTGGGGTAGTCATATCTTAGATAGCTTTGATCTTCTGTGAATTTGCTTCAATGCCATGCTCCGACATCATAAATCCTAAGAATTTTCCTGAGGTCACCTCAAAAGTGCATTTTGTATGATTTAGCTTCATTTTGTACCTTTGGAGGGTGTTGAAGGTTTCTTCAAGGTCGGCATTTGATTTGATGAAGATTGATTTTTAACCAGCATATCATCTACATAGACCTCCATGTTGCGGTCGATTTGCTCTTTGAAAATTTTATCGACTAGGTGTTGATAAGTTGCACCAGCATTCTTAAGCCCAAAGGGTATGATCCTATAACAATAAAGATCACGGTCAGTAATAAAAGCGGACTTCTCTTCATCCTCTGGCACCATCCAAATTTGATTATAGCCAGAAAAGGCATCCATGAAGATGAGGAGCTCATGGTGTGAAGTTGCATCCACCAGTTGGTCAATCCTGGACAAAGGGTAGCTATCTTTCGGACAAGCTTTATTTAAATATGTAAAGTCTATGCACATCCTTCACTTGTCGTTGGCTTTCTTAACAAGAACGACATTTGCAATCCAATCCGAGTAAAACACTTTTTGGATGAACTCCATCTTAAGTAGTTTATCGACCTCATCCATGATGGCTTTCTATCTTTCTGGTGCAAAGCTGTGCTTCTTTTGCATCATTGGTCAATGTTTGAGGTCTATACCCAGATGATGTTCCATCACTTCTGCATCAATTCCTGGTATATCTGCAGGTAACCAAGCAAAAACGTCAGCATTTCTTTGCAAGAAAGAGATGTGTTGTTCCCTGACTTCTTCTTTTAAGTTGGAGCCAATCTGGACAGTACGATCTTCATTTCCATCATTCAAAGGAACTGCTACAAGATCGTCAATAGGCTCCCCCCGTTCTTTAGTCAAATCATCACGGGCATCAAATCCATCCACTGGATAGGAACATGCTTGCTTCCCTCCTTGCAAGACGATGGTATAGCAATGCCTAGCCAGAGCTTGATCTCCCCGAATCTCTCCTACTCCAGATCCTGTTGGAAACTTCATTGCCAAATAATAAGTTGACATAACAGTTCAGAGTGCATTCAAACAAGGTCGGCCAAGAATTGCATTATAGGCAGAAGGGGCCTTGACCACCAAAAAATCAACTTGAGCTCTTGATTGCTTTGGATATCGATCTGCCACAACTTGTAAAGTTATTATCCCTTCAACTGGCACTGTGTCGCCAGTGAACCCAACTAACGAAAAATTCATTGGATCCATCCTACCATCAGATATGGACATCTTAGAAAAAGCATCATCAAATAAGACATCAACGGAGCTTCCATTATCAATTAAAATATGACGTATGATAAGGACGCGATGCTGTCGTTAAGACATCGTGTTTATCAGTTTAATCCGACTTCTTAAAATTATTGAAAATACGTAAATAGTAGTGAGTCGGGTCGAATCCACAAGGAAGGTAGTGTTTTTAGATTTGAAATCTTTGATTTTATAAAAAGAAAAAGAAAAAAAGAAGAATTTTCAAGATCAAAAGTGAAGTCGGAAAATAAAAAGTAAAAATTAAAAGATGCAGAGATTTAAACTTGGTACTAAGATCTACTAATTAGATCTTAGCATCTACTTGCAAAAAATAATAATTAAAGTGCGAAAATTAAATTATAATAAAAATTAAATATAAGAAATTAAAATGCAAAAATAAAATTTTTATTAATTAAAATTTTAGAATTTAAATACATAAAATTTAAAAAGAATAAAATAGCCTGATCTCTGATCTTGGATCGGCATTGGCAGAAAGATGGTGTAGAAGCTCGGCTCTTCTTCTCGGCACCCGTTGCTTCGAAGCAGCCTTTAACCCATAGCCTGGCTTCGCCCTGTACCAAAGCTTCACCTTGATCGGAGATATTCAATTTTTGATGGCCTGGGGTCCTTTTTATAGAGCTAGGAGGGCTGGATATTTTTTCTAAAGGCAATATGGGACTAATAGCCTTTGTAATCATAAAAATACAAAGAAATTTCGGAATAAAATTTGAATCAAAATAGCTCTGATATGACTCTGCTAAATCTGATAAAATCCAGCCATTCAACAGGAATCCAACGGTCCAAAAATCATCAAAATCGGATGCAGATAAGCTCAGATCGGGTCGGATTAAATTCTGGCCGTTGGATCGCGCTTGATCGAGGAAATCTGGCCGCAAATCGCGCTTCGGGAGTCTTGATCACCGCCGGCAGCATTCTGGACCGTCGGATCATCGCCTGGATCGAGCGCTGCCGTCCGATGGTGATCCGCGTGATGTTTGTATCTGAATAAAATTCGGAAGCAACCACAGCCGTCCGATCCTGACCGCAAACAACCACATCCGTCCGATCGCGCAATAACTGTTCCCATGGACCGCGTGGACCGGCCGCACCGCACACCGCAACCAATCAGCGCCGCTGTTGTCGGACGAAAAGACTAAATTACCCTTGTGAGCCGCGATAAATTTCTGTAGACCCTTAAGGGGTCTAGGTCCACCACGTGGCAATCTCTGATTCGCCGGAATTTGCTGAGCTGGCGGTCCACGCCTGGATCGTGGACCGGCTGATGGCTTCAACGGCTGAGTCGGCTTGATGGCTTGGCTTGGCTTGGTGGCTCGGCTTGGCTTGGTGGCTCGGCTTGCGGAGCCGGCTGAGCCGTTTTCTTTTTTTTTTATTTAATTTTTATTTATTTTATATTCTTTAAAAATTCATATCTTTTCCATTTTAGCTCCGTTTTACTTGAAATTTATTTCATTGTGATCAAAAAAATGAGCTCTTTCTATTGATAATAAAATTTTATTTTTTAATTTTTATTATTTTTTTATTATTTTTTAATTAATTTTTTAATTAATAAAAATATGAATTTTTCAAAAATTATATATAAATTGATTAATAATTTTTAAAAATTAATATAAATTAATTAATAAATTAATACTTTTATTGGTGAATTTATGATGTTTATCACACCCCCCAACTTAAGCTTTGCTCGTCCTCGAGTAAAGAAAGAATTTAGTTTTAAATACCTTTTAACTTTAGAGTTTCGAATTTTACCTAAGCAATTTTCAAAATGGCCATTGATATTCAGTAGAGCTTAAATGAGATATATCATTGGGGTATTAATACTTATCAATAGAAAAATTAAGTAAAGAACATTAAATTTTTCAGAACTTTTTCTAAATTATTCCACTTTTATCTCTGATTTGTCTAAACTTTCATATAGGCAGGTGTATTGCTACTTCCATCCTTCATTTATTAATTTTTATTTTCACATTGCCCACTTTTTGATGCGAATATCATTGCTTACTTAGGCAACGGGACCCGGTTACTTGGTGGGAAACCAATGTTTTTTTTTTTTTTTTTTTTTTTTTTTTTTTTTTAACGTTGTACCACTATTGAGTGTCTTAACTCCTTAAGCTTTCTATTTGATCCATGTAGCGAGTCTTGGGCCAATGACTCCCAAACCAGTTGGCTTTAGGGCACTAGGTATAGAATACCCCTCGGGCTTACTAGCTCGAATCAAATAGGCTACGAGTTAAGACTAGCTTTACAACGAGCTTCTTTGCCCTTCCCACCTTTTGACGCGAAACTCAATGCTTGCTTAGGCAAAGAGGCCCGGTTACTCAGTGAGAAGTACTTGGAAACTATTTTATTAAAATAAATTTTTATATGAAGAAACGTATAGTTACCCTACACAAGCCTATAAAAAGTAGACTTTTCTTTGATGCTAGTAGAAATAATTAGAAATGCTCCAAAAAAAAAATTTTTTTATGTTCTGGACTTAACTCTTTATTGAATTTTCTTAATACTTGATTCCTCAATATCTCATAGATTCTCTAATCTGTGCATCAATTTTCTTTTTAAAATGCTTAGTTTAATTCGATTCTTAAGCATAATCAAGTATCTAAATACTAAATACTAACTTTTTCGAGGACTTAAAATTTTAAAATTTTTATTTTTCTCTCCCCCCAACTTAATCGACATTGTCCTCAATGGAGAAGAAAAAATAAAGGATGTAATAAAGAACATGAAAGAATACACCTAACTCAGTATATATATATATTTTTTATTTTTTATTTATTTATTTATTTATTTATTTATTTATTTTTTTATTATTTTATTTTTTTTGGTCCAGCACATGCCTTTGACAAATTTGAGCTCTCCCTCCAACTTATTCAAATTATCCTAAAAAAATAAACTAAAAAGATAAATTAGATAAAAACTAAATATTGGGTTGCCTCCCAACAAGCGCTAAGTTTACCGTCTTCAGCCAGACACAATGTAGCTCACTATCCTGTGTCGAATATTGGATTGACAAATTCCAATGGTTTTGGATTGCCAATCTCAGAAAGTTGATTTTGATTTTTAATCCCATTATTGATATATTCACTGTTAATTTTTGGGATATATTTTATGATTCCATTCTCAGACCCATGTTTATTAAGAATTACTCCTATTTGTTCTTCTAAAATGCTCATGAATGGAGTTTTAGGAGTTAAGTTTGATTCAATGGGTGCTGGAATGGTGACTAAAGGCGGTTTTAATTCTGGAGGTAAATTAATGTGATCCTGCTTAAACAACTCCATTGACATTTCATTACATGCCTTTTGATTTTTATAAGAAGAACCAGCTTCTAGGGTTGAAGGGAATAGGACATTAGGTTTATAAGTCTTCGGGTAAATCATCTATTCTCTTTTCCCTTATTTCTATCTCATTTAAACTGGAACTAGCATCAGTACTAATTCCTGGCTTGGGTTCTTCTATGTGGTTAGTCTCAGTACTAACCAGTTCCTCTAAATTTTTATTTTGGCTAGCATCAGTACTAGCCTCTCTCACCTGGTCTTGGTATGGGTCCATAAGAATCCTATAGCTTTTAAGTTCAGGAATTACTTTGGTATTCTCAAATTGGGGATTCTTAGATGAAACATTAGATTGATAATTTAATCCAGGTGGTTGGTGGTCATTAGGTGGGTTATTTGAAATTGGTAGGTTCGGTAGTTGATCTAGTTCTCTCCTCATGTTAGACTCAACTAATTGTCCTATTTGAGCTTCTAGTCTGGCGATAGATTGCTGTTGAGTTAGAATTAATTGTTGAAGTTGGTTAAATCTATCATCAGCTAGATTGGTCTGTTGAGGAGGTGGGTATGAAGGCTGATTATAATATGATGGCTGGTTAAACTGACTAGGCTGACCATTATTATAGGCATAATTTTGATAATTTTGCTCAAGTGAAATTTGGGTCTGAGCCTGAGTCTGTTGGGATGTCCAAGAAAAATTAAAGTTACTCCAATCTGAATTATATGAATTTGAAAATGGGATCATTAATCAATTTGGAGTATCCTTGAGTAGCTTGAACTTGTTCTTGGATAAAATATGGAAACTGTGCAGTCATAGGATATTCACTTACATGATGGGTTGGACTAGCACAGATTGAATAACTCTCCTGATAATTAGAAGATTGTTGACCTAGGGTTAGGAGTTGATCTATTTTCTGATCAAGAAGGTCAACTTTATCTAATTTTTGGACTATTAGATTTATATTAGCCATTTGATTATTATGTTTAATGTGAATCAACCATTCAATTAAGTTCAACTAAATCAGAAAAAATGATTTCCTACCATGCATGTATTAGTGTAACCCTAATGTATGGTTCAAAAAAAATTTTAGAAATTTTTTTTATTTATTATTATTATTATTATTTTATTATATTAAAAATTAATTTTTTTAATTATTTTTATTTATTAATTTTAATTTAATTTAATTTAATTATTAATTTTTAGTTAGTTTAATTTTTATTTTATTTTATTTTTAGAGGAGAAAGAAGAAGAAAGAAAAAAGAGTTCTAAAGAAGAGGTCCTAAGGAGTCCTAGAATTAAGAAGAAAGAGAAGAATTATGTTTAATTAGGTTTGATGTTGGTTAGCAATCAAGTTGGTCAATCAATCCTGACTAAGGGTTATCCTAGATCTAGACAGCTCCTAACTGCCAAGGTCACCTTCAAGCCCTCCAAGTGTAGGATTAGCCAATCAACTAGCCAGGTAAGTGTAAGGTCGGTGGGAGTCCCCCCGTTGCTTGCCTTAGACACCAATTGTGCTTGGCCAGGTAAGCGAACGGAACCAATTAGAAACCACCTTCCTTCGGGCCCAATCGTCCCTGAACCACTTTCCTAGACACCAGTCAAATTGACTTATCCTAACCCGGTTCAACTCTTAGGATTCCTTGTCCTATTGAGCTCGAGTTCCTAGGGTTGATGTCTAATTGATTTTAAAATTAAAGGCTTAGGTCAATGCAGGATGCTGGTTGGTTGTTTGTGGGCTAAGGAAGGGTGATCAAATCCCCACCTTATCTTGTTTAATTGGGTTGTGCCCTTAATTTGATTTAATATGAATATGCACGAAAAAAAAAAAAAATTCAATCAAAGGGTTTTATGCAATTTAAACTAGATGCATGCAACTAATTAAATTATGAAAGGCTTACCTTGCCTCCAGCAATCACCAAAAAAAATAAAAATAAAAATAAAGATAAAAATAAAACTAATATGATGCATGCTCTAAAGCAGTTAGAGATTTCTAATCTTATCATGAGATTTTTTAATTAGGTTTAAATGAATATTTTTTAAATTAATTTAAAAATAAAATAAATAAATAAATAAAATAAAAAGAAAAGAGAACTAGGGTTAGGATTGATCTCACCAGGCAAAACTTCTGATTCTTTTTGTTCTTTTTTTTTTTTCCTACAAAATAAATAAAAAAAATTAGTAAGAAAATAAAAATTTTATTTATAATTTATTTATAGAAAAATCAAAGAGATCAAAAATTTAATATCCGTGCCTTCCCCGGCAACGGCGCCAAAAACTTGGTGCGTTTGCCGAAATTATTTTTAATAAATCAAAGAAATCAAAATCAAAAATCAAAAACCTTCCCCGGCAACGGCGCCAAAAATTTGATAGGTTTGCCGAAATTATTTTTAATAAATCAAAGAAATCAAAATCAAAAATCAAAAACCTTCCCCGGCAACGGCGCCAAAAACTTGATAGGGACGCGATGCTGTCGTTAAGACACCGTGTTTATCAGTTTAATCCGACTTCTTAAAATTATTGAAAATACGTAAATAGTAGTGAGTCGGGTCGAATCCACAGGGAAGGTAGTGTTTTTAGATTTGAAATCTTTGATTTTATAAAAGAAAAGATAAAAAAGAAGAATTTCAAGATCAAAAGTGAAGTCGGAAAATAAAAAGCGAAAATTAAAAGATGCAGAGATTTAAACTTGGTACTAAGATCTACTAATTAGATCTTAGCATCTACTTGCAAAAAATAATAATTAAAGTGCAAAAATTAAATTACAATAAAAATTAAATGCAAGAAATTAAAATGCAAAAATAAAATTTTTATTAATTAAAATTTTAGAATTTAAATACATAAAATTTAAAAAAAAAGAAATAAAATAAAATAGCCTGATCTCTGATCTTGGATCGGCATTGGCAGAAAGATGGTGTAGAAGCTCGGCTCTTCTTCTCGGCACCCGTTGCTTCGAAGCAGCCTTTAACCCATAGCCTGGCTTCGCCCTGTACCAAAGCTTCACCTTGATCGGAGATATTGATTTCTGATGGCCTGGGGTCCTTTTTATAGAGCTAGGAGGGCTGGATATTTTTTCTAAAGGCAATATGGGACTAATAGCCTTTGTAATCATCAAAATACAAAGAAATTCGGATAAAATTTGAATCAAAATAGCTCTGATATGACTCTGCTAAATCTGATAAAATCCATCCGTTCAACAGGAATCCAACGGTCCAAAAATCATCAAAATCGGATGCAGATAAGCTCAGATCGGGTCGGATTAAATTCTGGCCGTTGGATCGCGCTTGATCGAGGAAATCTGGCCGCAAATCGCGCTTCGGGAGTCTTGATCACCGCCGGCAGCGTTCTGGACCGTCGGATCTTCATCGCCTGGATCGAGCGCTGCCGTCCGATGGTGATCCGCGTGATGTTTGTATCTGAATAAAATTCGGAAGCAACCACAGCCGTCCGATCCTGACCGCAAACAACCACATCCGTCCGATCGCGCAATAACTGTTCCCATGGACCGCGTGGACCGGCCGCACCGCACACCGCAACCAATCAGCGCCGCTGTTGTCGGACGAAAAGACTAAATTACCCTTGTGAGCCGCGATAAATTTCTGTAGACCCTTAAGGGGTCTAGGTCCACCACGTGGCAATCTCTGATTCGCCGGAATTTGCTGAGCTGGCGGTCCACGCCTGGATCGTGGACCGGCTGATGGCTTCAACGGCTGAGTCGGCTTGATGGCTCGGCTTGGCTTGGTGGCTCGGCTTGCGGAGCCGGCTGAGCCGTTTTCTTTTTTATTTAATTTTTATTTATTTTATATTTTTAAAAATTCATATCTTTTTCATTTTAGCTCCATTTTACTTGAAATTTATTTCGTTGTGATCAAAAAAATGATCTCTTTCTATTGATAATAAAATTTTATTTTTTAATTTTTTTTAATTTTTATTATTTTTTAATTAATTTTTTTAATTAATAAAAATATGAATTTTTCAAAAATTATATATAAATTGATTAATAATTATTAAAAATTAATATAAATTAATTAATAAATTAATACTTTTATTAATAAATTTATGATGTTTATCAACGTACATCATAGTTTGCAATATTTAAAGTTACTACAACCGCGTCATTATGCGAAAATAAAATCCCTTGAGCATCTTCCTCAGT
Source organism: Cocos nucifera (assembly GCA_006176705.1). Classification (NCBI taxonomy): domain Eukaryota; kingdom Viridiplantae; phylum Streptophyta; class Magnoliopsida; order Arecales; family Arecaceae; genus Cocos; species Cocos nucifera. The sequence goes on from QRFJ01000784.1 coordinate 512,088, forward strand.
GAAAGCGATAGGTTCTTAAGTCCGCTGCTTCTTTGCTAACTCCGCCAATCTACTGGCTTTCCCCCTAACGATGTCCTCCAGCAATAGTATTAATGATACCAAGTGGGGGCCGATCTCCTTGCTGCTTATCCCTCTGAGGTGGTTCAGACTGTGGTGGGGCTCTCGACCGAACTTCTCTCCTTTCTAACCAACGCCTAAATCGATCCAGCCGACCTCTTCTGATTAGTGCTTCAATCTCATCTTGAAACTGGATACATTCTTTAGTATCGTGACCATAGTCATGTTGAGTCAACAGTCGATCCAAGAGGCGTGGCGATTAAATGCCGACTGTTGATCTGGGTTATTTCTGAGGGAGTTTTTGAGTGATTTTTCTGGACCGTTTTGATCACCAGCCAACGTTCAGAATTATCAGATCTTATTTTGAATTGGTTTTGCGGAGTCTTAAGACCTCAGTTTTTGATGAAATTTGAGGGTGCAGAATCAAATTCTTTAGATATTAAAACCTATGTTGCCGTGAAGATAAGAAAAGAGCGGAAATTAAGGAGAGAGAACAAGAAGAGAGATGGGGAGAGAGAGAGAGTTGGAGAAAGAGAGAGGAAGAGGAGGAGAGAGATAAAAAAATGATTGTGAGAAAATTAAAAGGGTTTTTTTTTTATTATTTTCTTCAACGATCAATGACATCAAGGAGTCTCTTCTTCTCGTTGCCAAGTTCTCCACCATCAAGAGCAGCAGATAATCAATTTCAGCAATCAAACCAGTTCTAATTTCTTCATGCTTTTATTTTATTTACTATTTTTTGAATTTGTTATCATCGAACTAAATTTTATTTACTAAGCTAGGTGTAGGCACTTCTTTTGATGCAATTATTCAATTGATGACTTATTTTTAAATTTTTATTCATGATGGAGTAGTATAAATCTGATCTAATGCTTTTATGATTCACTGGCATCTTCAATTGATCTGTATTGACATTAGATTTACGGACAAGTACATCTATTTAATGCTTTTTATTATATACCTTGTATTATGAATCAAATAGGCAATTCATATGCATTTGCGGGAATTTTGTGTGCGCTTTTGGACGCAGCGTATTTTTAATTAGAGGGTTTTCACAAAACCTTAATGCTTAATATTTATTCAAATTACACCTAACGCCAAGGGTTAATTAAGTAAAATATTATAATGATTTGCTATGCCTGGACAAAGGGTAGTGAATAAATAAGGAAGACTTCCACACGCTCACATTGAAATTAAACTTAATCTAAAAACCTGAATATTGTATTGACTGAGTAGGTGAACCGATTTTCCTTAGTAATCATGCATCTTATACGCAATACATTTCACACTCCTATTAAAAACTTTGAATCTCATTATTCGTTATCTCTCTCATTTACATTCTTATTTTCATATAATCTTTTCTTGAATTCTTTCTCATCAAATAATCGTCATCTGTAACCAGAACAGCAGGAGCTTTTCAGTACTATTTTTTCAATCCTCTAGTGGACGATTCTCTACTGCATTCAACTTTATTTAACTTGATCGCTCTGGTGCATCTGCCATAGCTATAATTTAGCATGCCATCAGCAGTGTGGCAAAATCCAGTAAGCCTCAACTAAAGAAAAGTCGAGTAAAGCTCGGCCACACTCCTGAACCCCTTTTGAGCTGTAAAATGGCTTCTGAACTCTCCTCGCAGCTCATCAATAAAGAAGTGTCGGATAGAAAACCATGAGAACTCCCCCTAGAGATCCCACAATACATGACATTCCATCTAAACGTCATTCAAAGAAATACTAGTGCTAAAATGCAGAGATACGATAGAGTAGACTTGCCAACGCACATGAGAGGTTAGTACGAGTACCACACACTCAAGACCACGATTGCCACATCCTGAATACAGTCCACTGTCGCTTTTACTCACTTCAAA
>QRFJ01000785.1:0-23597 GCA_006176705.1 Cocos nucifera
AAAGAAGATATGCATGAAAGAGTTATTTATTTTTATGTCGCTGTTAATTTTGGATCTAAAAGCACCGAATAATGAAATTGATGTATATCTACGACCCTTAATCAATGATTTGAAGAAGCTATGGAAAAATGGAGTACAAACATACGATTCTGTCGGTTGAAGAAATTTTAAGTTGCCTGCATCAATTTTATGGACCATAAATAATTTTTCTGCATATGAAAACTTATCTAGGTGGAGTACCAAGGGAAATTTGGCTTGTCCAATATGCAATAAGAATACATCCTCCTTACATTTAAAGCATGGAAGGAAAATCTGCTTCATGGGTCATCGACGGTTTCTACCTACTAATCACTCTTGGAGGATCCGTTATAACCAATATTTTTATGTAAGTCCGACCAACATCCGCCACTTAAGGAGTTAAGTGGAGCAAAAATTTTAGAACAATTGAAGCTGTTGAAAATATGAAATTTAGAAAAACATTGGGTACTCACAAGTGAAAGCATACTGAAGCTGAGCAGAATTGGACGAAGTGAAGCCTATTTTTCGAGCTACAATACTAGAAGCAACTATTACTTCATCATAACTTGGATGTAATGCATATTGAGAAGAATATTTATGATAATGTCATCAGTACAGTGTTGAACATCGTAGGAAAAATAAAAGAAATTCAAAAGCTTATCTTAATTTGCAAGAAATGAGAATTTGGCCGGAGTTGCCTTTAGTTCGTTGAGGTGATAAATTTTTTATACCACCTGCATGTTATTCACTATTTGGAAAAAACAAAAAGAGTTTCTATGAATGGTTCAAAATCATGAAGTTTTTTTATGTTTATGCTTTAAATGTATCGCAATGTGTTGGCAAAAATGATGGCAATATCTATGGCATGAAAAGTCATGACTCCCATGTGATGATGCAGCGCTTGCTTCCTATGGTAATGTGTAGCTATCTAAATGGTGATGTTCAAGCTGCATTGATTAAGTTGGAAGTATTTTTTCAAGAACTATATTGTCGAATGTTGAAGATTAACTTAATTGAAAAGTTTGAGAAGGATATTGTGCTCATTCTTTGTAAGTTAGAAAAAAAATTTTCACCATCATTTTTTGATGTTATGGTGCACCTGGTTGTTCATCTTCTAAAGGAAGCTCTTCTGACTAGCCCGATACATTATCGGTGGATGTATCCTATTGAAAGATAAAGACAGATCAGTTGTAAGATGTAAATATATTAGAACTCCTTAAATTATTTTTTATTTATAAATTCTTATATATCCTAAAAAAGTATATGCACAAAAAAGCACGACCTGAAGGGTCCATAGCAAAAGAATACACTACTACAAAAAAGGGCTATGGCAGTGATTTGTAACCACTGTCATAGTCCAAAAAACTACTGTAATAGGCTATGGCAGCAGTTTTCTAACCACTGCTACTACGGTCATCACCGTAGCTCTATGACAGCAATTGTTAGAACTACTACCGTAGGTAGCCTATTGCAGCGGTTTATAAACCATTGCAATAGATCGACCTATAGCAGCAGTTATGTAACTACCGCCATAGGTTATTTATAGCAGTGGTTACATAACCGCTGCCATGGATAATCTATAGCAACGATTTCTTAACCACTGCCATAGGTCTAATGCAGCGGTTGGCACCATTTGCACTAGGGACCTATGGCAGTGGTTGACACGGATATGGCAGCGATTATAAAACAACTATCGTAGATCTTGAATAATTAAAAAAAGTTATTTTTTTATATATTTTACTTGATAAATATAGATATATAATATAAAAAAAATATAATAAACATAAAAATTATTCTAAAATGCTAAAATTTTATTATCGAATAAAAATTTATTATAATATTTTTAAAAAAATAAAATACATCAAAAGTCTGCTAAATCTATATCATCGTCGTCGTCGTCATCGAGAGCTGGAGCTGGAGTCGGAGCTGGAGCCGAAGTCGGAGCTAGAGCTGAAATACGGGCCAACATATCTTTGAAGTTCGTGACTCTAAAATGCATGTTGAGCATCGATATCATGTCTCTCACGATGCCCTCCAGATGAGATGCGTACTTCTCAGCCCGATCTACCTGCATCGCAACATGATCTACCCGTGCCAATGCCTCCTCAAGCTACTCCCAACTAACGACACCAGAAGTCTATGAGGAGACGCTCGCCTCAAACTAGTAGCTCATCGGTGTGTGTCTGGGCCTACATCGAATCCTTCCAGAGTGCTCAGGCCCTAAGACCTGAGATAAATGGTCATGAGGCTCAGGGGTATTCGGGTCCTCACTCGCGAGCGCATCTAACTAATCCTGTAATTATAAATTAAAATAAAATTTTATAAGAAATGCTCTAATACTAATCATATATACTAATATATTTAATACTTACAACAATACGTCCGATCGCGGCGTTCATCGATCTACCCGTCTTATCCATGCGGCTGGATCGAAAGATCTCGCTATGGTTGGGCATCACTCCATCTCTCATCAGCTATAATAAAGAATAAATTTATTAGAAAGATAATAAAAAATATAAATTTAATTTATCTAATAAGAATTAGAATTAATTATCTCTCTATGTACATGACTGGCCATAGACATCTTTATAGCTAAAATTATTCTAAAGAAAAATTTCTTTTGCTTCATAAGACATCTTTTACATCTACAACATACACGACCAGTAATTCATAGAGTTGTTGCCGTTGTTGGTGAAAAAAAAAAGGAAAAAGAAAAACAATAAAGCTTATTTCCAATAAATTCACAGAAATGAGGACCAAACATGCATAAAACCCACCGACTTGGGCGTGCATGTGGGTGTGTTTGTCTATGTGCACGCGCACGCACGTGTGAGAGAGAGAGGCTACCATTTGCATGGCTAGCAAATAAAGTAAGCACAAACTTTTTATCTTTAACAAGAAACGTTAGTTCGAGGTGGTGCATAGTATTTTACGGCAAATAGTAATTTTTTTGAGTAAAAATTCATAAAAAGAAATGAGAAAAGAAAGCCAAGAAGAAAGGGTGAGTGGCAACCTATTGGTGTTTATCCTACAAAGTTTCAAATGACAAATTCTATGGATACTTCAGTTTTTAAATAAAATTATATTCATTATGCCTCACATGATACTTGAAAACAATGTTCGAGATATAATTTTTTTATTCTAAGAAATCACATATACCCTAACTACAGATGCCTGTCTCTTGAAATCAGAAAATGTCTGCAAATCATACTTTATGCACAATCAACAGAAATCACTCTCATCAATTCAAAATCCAAAGAACCACAAGATAAGGTGCATGGAAGACACTGTAATGTTTCAGCATGAGCGCACATTTGGAGCAGAAATATGCATCATTAGTGACCATTGAGTGGGCTAAAAAATTTAATGAAAAAACACTCCTAGGCTGCACGGCTCTTCCGATTCTGATGAAAGATAGCCTAACAAGTATTCAAATAAATAATAAATATTTAAATAAAATATTTAAATAAAATTTTAAGTATTTTAAAAAATTTAAAAGTTAGATATTTTATCTCGAACTCCTGGCTCCTCCAGCGTCTAACCATCCTCTCCCACTGACTCAAAGGATAGTTCTGTATCCAGGGAATAAGCTTCTCCGAAGTATTTCATCGATGCTCAAGCCATCCTCTATGGAGCTTGATCTTGTAGCCTCGGTACAACTCTCTGATCTTCTTCAATCAGGCATATCGAGCCCTCTCGTGATCGAAAAAATCATACCTCCTCTGTACAAATTTATCAAAAATCAGTTACAAAATTATTCTAATCAAACATATATAGTGTAAACATATAAAATGCATAAATATAACTAAGATGTGCATACTTATCCATATCTCCTCCCATACCCGGTCCCTGATAGAAGCATCCATCAAACGCTAGTCTTTGGGCTCTACGGGAATGATGTCCGACCGCCTCACAAGCACTCCAAAAAAGGAATGCATCTTCCATGCGGTCTTCCCTACCAACCTCTTCTCCACATCGTACTGCACCATCATCTGATGCTGGCAGTTCCACACGTGCCATATGTGTGAGACCGCAAAATGTCCGACTGGATGATGCACCTGCAATGCAAATACGTTATTCAAATATATAAGTATACAAATAGGATATAAAAAATAAAGTTATGCTCATATAATAAAAATGTACACTCAGATGCCTTCAATGGTAGAAGTTCAGCTATCGGTGGAGTAGATGCCATCAGTGGAGTAGATGCCGACGGTGAAGATCCCTGAGCAGTCGATGCTAAGATGGATGGAGTATGCTCTGACTGCTCCTCGGATGCTGAACTCCGCGTAACCCACCGAGGGGCAGGGGTGAAAGCTAGATGGCATTTCAGTACCATCATGATCTGTAACGTTAATGAACATTAATCAATATAACATCGTGACATATCAAATTCTATTTGCTCGGAAGCCAAGCCGACTCCGTGCTTGAGACAGCCAGCTCCATGCCTAAGACATCTAGCTAGGGTCCTCCCCCCAGCCAGCTCAGCTGTGTGCTATCCTCTCGATCACTCACTCTCTCCCTCTCCCGATCTCTCTCGCCAGCGATGGTGGTGAGACTAAACCCCTCCCTCCTAGCTTTTCCATCTCTCGATCTTCCTCTCTTCCTATCTCGATCTTCCTCACCAATGAGGTCGGACCCCATCCCTCCCTCTCTCACTCTCTTGATCTCCCTTGCTGGCAAGGCTGGACCCTATTCCTCCTAGTGATGCTAGCGAGGTTAGACCCCCTCCCTCTCTCACTCTCTTGATCTTCCTTGCTGGCAAGACTGGACCCCATTCCTCCTAGTGATGCCAGCGAGGTTAGACCCCCTCCCTCCCTCTCTCGATCTCCCACTCTCCCTCTCTCAATTTTCCTCACCGACGAGGTCGGACCCCCTCCCTCCCAATGATGGCGGTGAGGTCGGATCCCTCCCTTCCTCTCTCAAGTATAGATCCATCGGGTATTCGTATTTGGATCCAATATCAATAATTAAAATTAGATCTGAATTTGAATATCCAGGTTCTAATCCAAATCCAACATGTTGATAGATCTAGTCCATAGCCGCCGACATGGCATGACCCAAGGCTACCGCCACAACATGGCCCAAAAACAAAGGCATGTAGATAATTATAATATTTATAATAAATATTTATAATATTTATTATAAATATTTTATAAATTATTATAAATATACATGATTAATAAATAATACTATAAAATTAAAAAAAAATTATACCTATGGCTATAGAGAGCGAGTCGCACTGAAAGCTCCAAGGATTATCGGTGATGATGCTAGAGGAGGACAACGGCACTAGAGGTAACCTGCAAAATAAAAGCAAGATAGTGAGATAAAGAAGAGAGAAAAGGAGGAAAGAGAGAGAGCAGGGGTGGCCAGGGATGGGGGCACAGTGATGAGGAGGCCAAAGGAGGGCTTCCACTCGATGGAGGAGGATCAGAATAGTGGTGGTGGTGGAAGGGGGTGGGGTTTCACAGGAGCGAAGGAGGGTTGGTGGAGGTTCATCGAAGGGGTTCGCTGGGGATCGAGAGGGTCGGATAGGAGGGCAAGGGGGTGGGTTTCATGATGGCCTGAGTGAGGGTGGAGGGGTACGTCGAAGGGTAGATTTTATGGGGGCGAGGGAGGGTCGGATGGGGTTCGTTGGAGGGAGGTTTCGCTGGGGCCGAGGGAGGGTCGGATGGAGGGGTGGTGGGGGATGGTGGGTGACGGAGAGGGGCGGCCGGGGATGGGGGTTGGAGAGGGAGAGGAAGGAGGCGGTGCAGTCGAGGGGGAAGGAGGGGCGACGCCGGTCGGGGGAGGGGAGGGGTGACACTGGCTAGGGGGAGGGGCGACGTCAGCTGAGGGATAGGAGCCTCACCGATAATAAAGAGGAGGAAGAGAGAGAGTGTGTGAGAGAGATCGAGTGCGCACGAAAGGAAAAAAAAAAATTATGAATTTTTAACCTAACCTACGACAACGGTTATCAAATCGCTGCCATAGATCTATGGCAGTGGTTATCGAGCCACTAGCATAGATCTACTACTATGGTTATCCAAAACCGTTGCCATAGATCTATGGCAATGGTTCTATAACCGATGCTGTAAATCTATAGCAGCGATTTTTGATAACCGCTGCCATAGATGAAAAATAATTATTTTCTCATTTTTTTCTCTAAATATTATATAATTTTAAAATTTAATGCCCATCTTTATCATTCATTATCTAAATAATTATCATTAGAGTGTCGTCGCAAAAGGTCGCCTCGATCCAATAGCCCTAGCTTCATCGATCAAAAAAATTTGATTTCGACGATCACGAACGATGATGTGATGATCTGATAGATGAAGATCTTTGATGGATCTAAAAACTTACAATGATGATCTCGATAATTTTTGTAGCATACTATAAAAGTTTTACTTCAATCGAATATCATTATCATGGTCAATTTAGTATGAAATGATTTCGACCGTTAAATTAGAAATAAGCAATCAAAGGGTTAAACAGCATTCGATTATGAGATATTCTTTTAGTTAAATAATCTTTGTTATAATTTTAAATATTTTATATGATGATGATAGTAAAATTTAAATTATTTTCATATAAACTATTCATGTTAAACAGATATTGCAAAAACACAAGCATATCAACTAGTGAAGTTTTAGAATGGTTATCAAGAGATGTATAATTTTAGATTATTCTTCATCTCATGAGTTAAATTTTATAACCACTACCATAAAAAATAATTAAAGTAGTAGCCAAGATCATTTATAAAAAAAATTATCTCATAATTGGACATCATTTGATCCTTTGATTACTCGTTTATCATTTAATGATCGAAACTAACCTATCACCGAGATAACGATATCCGATTGAAGTGAAATTTTGATAGTAGGCTAAAAATATCATCAAAATTATTGTTCTAAGTTTTTGGATCCATCGGAGGTCTCTATCTATCGAATCATCGCATCATCATTCGTGATCATCGAAATTAAATTTTTTTGATCGATGAAGCTAGGGCCATCAGATCGAGGCGATCTTTTGTGATGATACTCTAATGATAATTATTTAGATAATGAATAATGAAGATGGATATTAAATTTTAAAATTATATAATATTTAAATATATATATATATATATGGTGGTGGTTATAATTAATTGCTGCCATAAATTAGATTATAGCAGTGGTTTCTGCTAATTACTGCTATAGATTTGACTTATGACAGCGGTTGTAATGAACCACTACTATAGATCCGACCTACGATAGTGATTTTCTGTAACCGCTACTATATGTCAGACCTATAGCAGCGGTTACAAAAATCGCTATAATAGGTTCGACCTATAGCAGCGATTAATGAAAATCGCTACCGTAGGAGCTATGACAGTGATTTCAAAAATCGCTGCCATAGGCCATTTTTGTAGTAGTGATATGTAGCTATGGAGTGTCTCACATTCTGCTTAATGTATCTTGGCGATATTGAAATAAGATTCAATCATGCAGATCGTAATGCTGACCATGAATGGAATGACGATGAGCCGATAATATCCATATTCAAACAAATGGTTCAACTCATAGATAGAAGAAAATATGAATTTATGAACGTAAATGAGCTATCCAAGGTATACTTCTATATTCTAAATAATTATGAAAAAATTAAAGATTTAATTGAGTAAGTATTATCTTCGCATAATTTTAGTATTTTAACTAATTTTTTCATGTTGATGTAAAATTAAAAATCATGACTTATTGCAATGAGCATAAGAATATACTATCCAGGAAGAATAATGTAAATATTGATGATTGACATAGGATGGAATTTGCAAAATGATTTGGGGACCATGTAAGTTTCACTATTATTATATTATATTTTTATAATTATACAGTTAATTACTTGTACCGACATAATTTTTTATGCTATATTGTAGATGAAATTTAAGTATTTCAATAAAAAAGAGGGTGCAATTGATGAGTTGTATAATTTATTATGTGGCTCCAATCGAAGGGTTAACTACTACTCATCCAGTATCATTGGAGGAATAAAATTTCATACAAGAGAGCTTGAGATGCAAAGACGGACTCAGAATAATGGGATTGCTATGATAGTATATGAAGGAGAAGAGGAGATTAAATATCTTGGTGCATTGATATATATCATAGAATTGAAGTATGGGTCCAAAAATTCGGTATTCTTGTTTTAGTGTGAATGATAGCAATAAGAAGATCGGTATTCATATTGATCCATACTTTGTCAATATAAACTTTGCATGAACATGGTACCAGAATGAGCTGTATATATTACCAACTCAAGCAAAATAAGTAATATATTTAAAGGATCTAAAATATCAAGATAATTGGCATATCATACAAAGAATAATATCTAGAGGCATATATGACATACCAATCCAACTAGAGATTGATGATAATTCAAATCTACATGAAGAGGAAGCTTTTCAAGAGAAAGAACAAACATTGATCGAGCACCTTGTTGATGATGAACTTATGATAGCTCCTTTGAATAGGGTTGATCTACCGTTTAATGAAGTTGAAGCTGATTTTGTATTTAATCTTAATGATTCAAAGGACGACAATCAGTTCACAAATGACGATGAGATAAAAGACAATACATTAATCGATTATTATAATTTAGAGGATCTAGAAATCAAGGAGGATATGGATATTGATAAGTAGATCTATATTCTTTGTTGAATCTTTTCTTGCAATAATGGTATACAATATAATTCTATTTATTAGCATTTATATATTTTTTACTATTATTATTTATTATTATATTTATTTATATGTAAAGTTAATTATATGCATAGTTTAAGCACTGCAAGTATGGCATCGGAAGGGAGATGATGACGTTCGAGTTCCCAGCTTACCCCTGAAACTTTCCCCATTTCCACTGCTACACTATCGAAGTTGCTAGAGGACCCTGTATGTTGGGAATGTATCCCAAAGCCAATCGTCAGCCTGCTGACGATTATGCTACTTATTGTACATATATATAAATTATTAATTAATAAAAATTATCTTGATATTTTTCATCATAAATTTAATTATCTACTAATGAACTCCTATGTTGTGATGAAGTCCTTAGGATTATCTAGATTCGACAAAGGAGGATTTATCGTTTAGTCCTTAAATTATTCACGATCAAAAGATATGTTATTACTTAGGATGATAATGTTTATCGAGTATAGATCATTGTGTGCCATATAGATTGGTTGTTCTCGTAATCAAAAGGTGTTAAAATACTGTTATGGCATGCAAGTAAGATGTATGGGTACATCTGCACTGAACGTGATCAACTTCTAAGCTTTTCTTCTATCAAGATTAGCCTCGATGGAATATGGGTATAATTATTCTTTCGATCTGAGATCACCACAGTGACTTCCAAACAACTCACTGTGCTTTGGTACCAGACTACCTAAATTTTTAATTCAATGATGGAAGGTTTCTAGGCATGGTCAAGTACTTAAGGAGTCAGTGTGTGTATCAAGATGGGATTAACCACTCCTGATTTCAAGAGCTGTGTTCAATTATATTTTAATTTAGCAAAGTCTTGATCAGGATAGTTTTAGTGAGGAGTCATAGGACTAATTGCTTTAAGATACGACATAGATGTATTTTCTAGGATTGATAGTCAAATCCTAAATCATCTATTACACAGAGGTCATAGGGATGAATTATATGGTAACCATATTCACGTAGGTTCTGAATATTATGATTGCGACTATTTGACCTATCCGGATGTTGGATATCATTGCTAGATGGTCACTTCAATTAGTATAGAAATTGATTTCTATGCTACTAGCTTAGGTTCAGACCTGTGGAGTCGCACACACTAGAGGTTCCTATCGAATCTGATGGCTGATGAAGTCCCACTCGATTGGAACTTTATGGTCAAGAGTCCCATTGGACTAAAACTCTTTGACCAAGAGTCCCATAGCTCTAGGACTCTAAGTCCTACATGTCTGAGACTCTGTGATTGAGAGTTGGGACTCTACAATTATGAGTTCCATCTGTTTCAAACATCGGGATCAAGAGTCCCACTAGTTTGGGACTCTTCGATCAAGAGTTTCATTTTGATGAAACTCTATTGTTTGAACACCCACCGAATTTAAATTCTAAATTTATGAGAGGTTTTATTAGTGATTTGATCACTAATTAACTCAATTCGATTGAGTAATTATTTTTGGTTCAAGTCCAATTGAATTGGGTTCAGTTGGGTTTGACTTGATTAGGTCATGAGTTGACCTAATCGCCGAGGAGGTTCGAACCTTGATTTAATCAGAGGTTGGACTTAATTAATTTCTAATTTTATTAGAATTTAATTGAGCTTAATTAAGCCTAATTATGTTGATCTAATTGGGCCTAACTAATTTTGATTGGGTTGGTTCAATTGGTTGAACTTTAAATTCAAAGACTAGTTTGACTAGTCTTCTCTTCTCATGCGCCACATATGCCTCATGCCCCATTTTAAATTTATGAGAAAAGTTCTTGTAAGTTTTCTCCCATGCACAAAGGGGTCTCATGCCCACCTTCTCTATGCCCCTTGTGGATAAGCTTTGGTTGTTATTGGTTTTAGTTTGAATGAGATTCAAACTTAGATAAGAAACAAACTCTATTTTATCCATGTGCCACCTCACTTTTGCGTGCCCACATTTCTTCATGAGAAAAGGTTCTCATGCTTCATTCTCCATGCACAAAATATTCCACACCTTCCTTTCTTACACCATTTTTTGTTTGAAACAAATTGGTTGGCATTTGAATTCAAATTGACAACCAACTCGTTCTAATCCTCTCACGTGTACTCTCCACTATTTTGGCAAAAAATATAAGGAAGAGAATTTTGGACATGCAACATTGATCTGAAAAAAAGGAGAAGACTTCTGTGAACCTCTGTGTGCATGAGAAAAATATTAAAAATTTGAGAGAAAGAAAAACAAAGAGAGTTGGGCGCAAGTTCTTTTTCTGAGTGCTACCTAGGGTTTTAGAACCTGGGATTCGGAAAGCAATTGCGTGAGCTACGAGAGTCGTAAGCCCAAGAAACTTCAAAGAGAACCTCCTCTACCTCTCTACTATGTCTACCAGCAATCTAGAGCATTCATGAAGCCCATAGCTAAAGGTCAAAGTCGTTCGATCAAAATATCCTCTGAAAGACTCTGGTGTTAAGCTAGCACTCGTAGGAAGCCGATCAGGATTAGAAGCCTCGTGTGGACAATCCATGGAGGCCAGACATCTGTGTGACTACATCATGACCAGTGGATCTCCTTGATGATAATTGAATCATGACAATCGACTACCGGTGTAAGGTATAGTATTCAGAACACTTAGATCAAGTAAATAGTTTACTGCACTATTTTAATTTTTCAAATCTGATATGTATGCATTTATGTCAAATTTAGATCCTTAGCGAAGGGTTTATTTTCTAATATGATTAATAATTAATTAATTAGATTAATTAATTTTCCACTATAACTTATCTATTTATGAAAAATTTTTGAAAATAGCACTGTTAACCCTGCACTAGTGCCAACAACTGGTATTAGAGCTAGGTTCGCTAAACATGATATGCTTGCATATTTAGATTGATAATTTAGATTTGATTTAAATATTAATTTAATATTCTAAATAATTAGATCTAAAAATTAAAATTAAAATTGCATGGACCGTAGATTATCCTGCTGTAGAGTTTATCCTCTACAGTGAAAAGGTTGTCCTGGTACGTTGCTGATCTAAATAGTTAATCAAAAAATCTTAGATTTGATCTATTATTTTTATGATCTGATTATACTAGGCTTTAATCTGATTTATGATCATGAATGCATAATTAGATAAATTTTGATTCATGATTTAGTATTATATAGTGTACATAGTTTCAGACTAAACCCTACAACTAGTATTGTTTGTGAATTGTGCCAATTCAATTTTAAAGTGAGTCGACTCAATTGGTGAATAATACTAAGTTATAAAGAATCTTTTAAAATTTAAAAAATATTTTTAAAATATCGAATCCTAACCCTCAGCCCATAAACTCAATTAGAAATTAAGTATAATGATTTAGTATCTAGAATTATGAATTAAGACTCTAAGTCACTAATTATAAAATATGGATTATTGGGTTAGCTAAATTAGATCCATAAATTGGGTTAGAGCTAAGGTCAGTTAAAGAGTAGACTAATTTAGAGTAATTGATCAAATCTAATTAAATATTAATTTAGATTAGATCAAGGACTCTATAGACTCAATTACAATTGTTGTAGTTGGTCAAGTCCATGTCTTTAACGAGGACCAAATGAACTTGATTCATGGCTACGTGGTCGAATCCATAATTACTAGGTTGATCAAATTAAAACTAATAAACTGATGGTGTCTAAGGTAAGTTTGATAGTTTGATCAGTGGTTTTTAACTAGGAGCTACTCGCACTGATTTAATTTTTGACAAGTTAATAGCATATCTTTTCCACTGATTTCACTTACTTGGCCATCCTGATAAGTTAGATTTTGATTGGATCACTTGGTGATTTGAGCTCACCCATGTCAATTAGGTAAATCAGTCTGACTGATTTAGGTGCTCCTAATGCCAGCTTAGATTAGATTCTTTTTTATCTGACTTGGTGAAGTCAGTGGAAGAATCAAAATTGGCTCGCTATATTTCTTTCTTTTCTTAAATATGTTAACTAAATTCTCTAAAATTATTAGGTTTTTAAAATTAAAATAGTTATATAGATAACTAAATCATAGCCTTCCATTAAGTTGAGTGATAATGGGTTCATTAATTTGATAATCATTGGAGGCCCAAAGACCTGGTGCTTATTGATTGATAAAATTATCATTCATAAAATGATGATTTGGTTAAGTCTTTTTGATGGTGGTTAGGTTGGCCAACCAAAGTTGGGCTTGATCATTTATTGGTTAGATAAGATCAAATATGGTGTTCATGGTTGGACCTAACCAAACTTTTTTAGTGGAGGCCAAAGCCTACTGATTAGGTCTCTAGGGCAAAATTGATATTATCAGAAATTATTTAGAGAAATAATTGATTTTGAACCTATCCATAGGTGGAATGGGTTGATCAACCAAAGTTGGACTCGTGTGTAGTCTAGGTGGATTCTAGTACCCACTAAGAAATTAAAGTAATTCCTTGAATTGGAGGTAGAGGCTACCAATTCGTATAAAATAGTTGGAGAACCTTTAGACTAAAGTCCAAGTCTTTAGGATAATTGATTCATATACTAATTAGATTTGGTTTTCCTTATTATGCAGAAATGGCCACTAACCTATCGCTCTGGTCATGGTTAGATAATGAAAAATTAATGGGACCCAACTACGATAGCTAGTATCATAAGTTGAAAATCATCCTGGAGCATTAGCGGATCCTTTATGTTGTAACAGATCCAGTACCTGAGGAGCCAGCTCAGAATGCTAGAGGAGCAATCCGAGATACTTATCAGAAGTGGCTCAATGACCGCACCACCTTCGGTGTATAATGCTGGCAACAATAAACGATGAGTTCAGTCATAGGTTCAAAAATGCCCAGCCATAGGAGATGCTTCAAATGTTGAATGACTCCTTTGGCATGCCTGATAATGTTGAAAGGCACAAAACAAGTTATACCATTTTCAATGCTTGGATGAGGGATGGGGCCTCAGTCACTGATCATGTATTGTACATGATTGACATGATCGAGCACCTTAGCAAGCTGAGCTTTTTCCTGCATGAGTAGCTCGATAAGGATGCGATCCTTAATTTCTTGCCTAAGTCTTTCCTCCCCTTCTTAACTCATTTCAAAATGACAAAGCCTGCAGTCAACTACCATGACTTGTTGGAGTTGCTGCAGAATTTTAAGAAGGATCACCAACACCATAAGAAGATGGTGAACATAGTGGAAGGGTCTTCTTCTGATCGTCGACCCTTTAAGAAAGGGAAGAAGAACAAGAAGGTGCTGCCAAATGCTGGGGTGACTGCACAGGATTGGACCAAGAAGTGCAAGCCCAACCAGAGCTAGGCGGAGTGCTTCTTCTATAAGAAGTAGAGGCACTGAAAGAGGAACTATCCTCTATACATTGCCTCCCTAGATCCAAATAGGTCGAGGAGGAAGCAAGTGGTTGCTAGGCAAGGTAATTATATGATAACACCTTGCAATTTTTTCTTGTTTGATTCTACTACCTGGGTATTAGATACTGGAAGCCCTTGTCATATTTGTAATTCTATGCAGAACTTGCAGGTCAGTAGAAGATTTGATCAAGATGAGAGGTTTCTGAACATTGGAGATGGAAGACAAGTTCTAATTCTAGCTTTAGGAATCATGAACCTTGTAATCAATTCAAATAAAGTTATTCTTAATGAATGTCATTTTTGTCCAAATTTCTTATTGAATGACATTTCTGTAGGCCTTTTGGCCATGAATGGATTTAAAATATCAATAAAAAAATTTTATAATATTATTTTAAATGGTGTTACAATTTTTATTAGATAATTGAATAACAAAATTTATTTACTTTCTATGCCTGTTAACGTGGTTCAATCCTTCGGTAAACACCCTAGAATTAGTGATGTATCTTATGCCTACCTTTAGCATTGTAGGCTAGGTCATATTAACAAGAATACAATTAACATGTTAGCTTAAGAAGGAATTCTTGAAGTTAGTGATTGTGAATCACTTCCAACCTGTGAGTCCTATCTTCTTGGTAAGATGACGAAGTCACCTTTTATTGAAAAAGATGAACGAGCCACTGAACTCCTGAGTCTAGTACATTCGGATGTATGTGGACCCATGAGCTTAAGTGTCAGAGATGGATACTTCTACTTCATAATCTTCACAAACGACCTATCGAGGTATGGGTATGTCTATTTAATGGAGCATAAGTTGGAGTCGTTTGAAATATTCAAACTATTTTGAAATGTTCAAACTATTTTGAAATGAGGTAGAAAAGCAAACAAGAAAGAGTTTTAAAACTCTTCGATCTGACCAAGGGGGTGAGTATCTTTCAAATGAGTTTCTGACATATCTAAGGAAGAATGGAATTCTCTCCCAATGAACCCTTCCTGAAACACCACAACATAATAGTGTGTCTGAAAGGAGAAATCGGACCTTATTAGACATGGTTCAATCCATGATGGGATTTGTTGATTTGCCGATCTTCCTATGGGGATATGTGCATAAGTCAGCTTATTATATTCTAAAAAGAGTTTCGAGTAAATCTATTAATAGAACACCATATGAGATATGGATAGGGCATAAGTCAATGCTCTCACACCTTAGGGTTTGGGGGTGTCCAACTTATGTCAAATGTTTAATGACAGACAAGGTTGGACCTAGGTTTGATAAGTATAATTTTATAGGTTATCCAAAAGAAGCCAAAGGATACTATTTCTATCTTGCTGATGAGCAAAAGATGTTTGTCAGCCTTAAGGCAGTCTTTTTAAAAAAAAAAAATTTGGTGAAGGAACTAATGACTCTAATGTCGAACTTGATGAAGTATGGTAGGTGGAAGAACAGACATAAGTTATTGAACCTAAGCTGGATTAGATTAGATCAGATCCAGAATCCATTGTAGATGCACCCTTAAGGCGATCTGATAGAGTACCACGTCAATCGGATAGATACTATAGTTTTTTAGTCCAGAATGGGGATCCTATCAAACTCGATGAGAACGATCAGGATCCGATCACCTATATGGATGCAATGCAGAGATCCAACTTTGAAAAATGGCTTGAGGCCATGAAATCTAAAATGAAATCCATGAAGGTCAACGATGTATGGACATTGGCTGACCCATCCGAAGGAGCAAAATTTATAGGATGTAAGTGGGTCTTCAAAAGAAAAAGAAGCACAGATAAAAAGATGGATGTTAGATATGTGTGCCCTAGAAGCCAAAATTGGTTGACACTTGTAATACACATCTAAGGGCAAAATTATAATTTTGACTATAAATAATAAAATGAATTATTTTCTATCACAATGTGTATTTAAAAGTATCTGTGATACATCCCTTGAGTTAATGGTAATGATGGTTCATATTTTTAAGAGTTAAAAATTTAAGATATGAATTTTTATTATTAACTCATAAAATACTCTCGACCGTAGGATCATCATGAGGATGGTGATTGATCCAGAAGGTTGGTGTACCATGACTTTTTTAGGATAGATGAGTCTTAAGTCTACGATGTAGAGACACCAGAGCAAGAGTACAGATACTCGTTAGAGAATGAGGGCACTGAGTGTGACCACCTTAAGCAAGTCATGAGGAAGTTTACCTTCTCGTTGATAACTAGCTTGAAGTTGCAATGGTGTGTCTGATTCTTTGATCTGAGGTGCATCAACAGTTTACCTTAACGGTGTTATAGTTTGACTACACCATAACTCGGTCTCCTAGTCATTCAAAATTCTGAGGTGTATATTAGCTATAGCATGTTCATTGTAGGAATTGGATTGCATCAATAAGGGATCTATCTACTTCGGTAGATGAGGAGCAGCCCTATGATGATCATGAGAATCAAGTCCATAAGCCCATGGCCATGGTAGAGTGAAATAATAGAAAGAGTTTCTATTAGGATTTTCACATTAGACTTAAATCGAATGATTAATTCATATGATGAAAATTAGGATTTGACGAGATCACCTTAACCCTAATCCGATCGAGGCTCAAGATAGAGAAACTTAATCAAATAGGTAATTGCACCAAGAGATTCATTTTTAGTTCTAATTGGTTGCCACCATATGCTGCTAGGTATCACTGATGGATTTTAGGAGCAATTAGAATGATTTGGATGATCGATCATACTAGTTGTCTGAATCAAAAAAGTTTTGATCCATTGGAAGGCATTTCGATGATCTCAATGATAGAGATCGCGATATATCCCATTATCATATAGAACAAATCTAACTGGATCATACAAACAAGGGTTTGGGTCTGGATATCATCAATTGGACTAACCCAGTTCAATTGATTTGAATAAGATTGAATTAGGTTCAAGGAAATCATGTTAGCTAACGATTAAGCCTAATGTTCTTCTTCAACAATCATTAAAGCTTGTCTCGACTGAGCCAAATATATTTGGGCTCACTCAAGAACCTTTACTTAGTCTGACTAAAGTTTGTCCAGGTCAAAAAAGGGTTGTCTTAATTTATGAGATAAATTTGAGACAACACCTGCCATTTTTCATTATTTGCTAAATCTTGTCTTTGGACTTTGGTCAAATATTGACCTTTGACACTTAGACATCTACTCATGTGTCATGCACCCATAGGAGAGAACATGGAGCTTTGTCCCCCAGCTAGAAACTAGAAACAGAGGGGGTGCACGCTTAGGCAGGCATGTGCCCTATGAGGATCATGCCTAGAGTCCCATACAGATGGGACTCCAGGTTGCTTTATGGTTTTAAATTAGGTGGCACTAAGGAGTCCTGTTTGATCAGTCTTGGCACCACCTATGAAGGCCTATGAGGGACTCTAATCTAATTGGATCAGATGATGTCATCCTACTAATCAGATTTAGATCTGATTGCATAAAGAGTCATGATTGGCTGGGATGATGTGGCACTGCATGGCGTAGTAGGGTCTATATAAACCCTGTCTGCATCTAAAATTGAGAGTTTCTATCTTTTGCCGATGCCACAAGGCTTCTCTCCCTCCCTCTCCATGCCACCTTTAGGTCCTCTCTCTCCTATCCACATCCAAGAGTTTTTAGGCTCGAGTTTGATGCGATCCAAGCAAGAGAAACGCGATAGGAAAGGAAGAAGGCAGTAGTGCTACAAGAGACAACGGCTGATCTTCAAAAATTATTTTGAAGACCTTCAAGATCAGATCTAGATCTAATTTTTGGAGAAAAGATTGAGAAGGAGAAGATTTATAGATCCTACCCAAGTGGATATCGGTAGAGGTCAGGCGCTTGTGTGGTTACATCCAGAACCTCAGGCAAACATCAAGATCATCACAGGGTAATAGGATTACCCATAACAAAGGTATGATTAAATTAGATTTTATTTTATTTTATTTTATTTTATCAAATCAATAAGATCAAATTTGAAAAGTCTCAAATCTAATTTAGATCTAAGAGAAAAAATTTTTAAAATATTTTTCTTGATCCAATCAGATCTGAATGAACCTAACCTGAAAAATAGGATTTTTCCTTCAAATGGTATCAGAGCCAAGTTTCCAAAATTCATTAGATCTAATTTTATTTTAATTTTAATCTAATAATTAGATGATTTTAAATATCACATGAGATATGATTAGATCTAAAATTAAAATTAAATAATTTAGATCTAAGATGTATGAGATGCATGATTAGACTAGGAATAGAATTATTTTATATGTAGTCTAATATGATCATAATTTTAATTTAATTAATTATAATTTTTAGATCTATTTATTTATTATTTTTTATATTAAAAATATTATAATTAGATCTAAAAAATAAAAAATAAATTTATTTAATTTTATTCATATGAGATATGATCGATGCATGTTTAGATTAGTTGTAGAATAGATCTACAAAGTTGTCTTGAATAAATTTAATTTGATATGATCAAATTTAAATTTTATTTTTTTAGATGTTTATGACATAATTTAGATCTGAAAACATGCATGATATGATACATGAGATATATGCAAAATATATTTTTAAGTTAGATCAATTTTTATATGTGATATATGATGTAGATCTAACTAGTTTTGTAAATTCATCATGTTTCTGATTAAGACATTCTCCTTGGCTATCTGATCATAAGAATAAAGAAGGGTTTAAAAGCCTTCTCCTTCCATTTGATGGAGTATTCTTATGATGTATAGGGGTACTGTGCGCATTCGTCCTTAATCAAAAATTAAAAACTTATTTTCTACAAAATTCTAGATCCTGAAATTCTAAAATTTTATTTATATATTTTGTTTATGAACCCTAAACTTAATTAAGAATTAAGGTTATAAAATATATTAGGTCTAAAATTAAAAATTTTTAGATCTAAGATATATTCATAAAATTGGGTTCGAGTTTGGATAGCTCAATAAGGTCTAGTGGTTGATCAAACCGAATCAAGAGTCAGTTAGATGGGATCAAGAGTGCTTAAATTGATCAGCCTAATAGAACTAAGTCTGGGTTAAAGTTGAGTCACATGAGTGATTGATCATGTTAAGACCTAATTAGGCTCAATGGTTAGAGTCTGGATTGTAGGCTAACCTGATTGGTTCTGGCTCAACAATTTGGTGTCTAAGATAAGTTTGGCAGATACGACCAACTAAATTTTAATTAGAAGCTACTCGACTCGAATGCATTCTTGTCGAGTTAATGGCATATCCCTTCTATCAGTCTCACTTATCTGGCCATATTTGTCGGCTTAGTCCTGATCTAAGGTGGCTAATAATCCAAGCTAACCCATACCACTAGATTAGTCATAATGATTATGGCTATGTCAAGTCAAGTTTAAAAGGACCTAAATCAAATCTACCTAAGAAAAGATTAAGTCTAAGATCTTCCACCATTGTAAATATGCAGGCCCTTCCTAAGGTTGATTGTTCTCGACTGGTCATAATGGTTCAGTTGCACCAAAAAGATGCAACCATGTCTATTAGGCATTGGATGCTATGGACTGGAGGATGGATTGGGCTCAATATTTTAGATATGATGAGAGACCCAATTAGAAATCCAATCTATGCAAATGGTGGGTCTGACTTGACCAAGGAGTGGATCAATATTTTGGGCATGGTGAGATTCATGAATTAGAGACCAAACCTGGGTGCACCATGATTAGAGAATTATTGGACAAGAGTTGTTCACTCATTGGCTAACCCATCACCAATAATTGTTAGATGAGGTGATGAGTTAGTTGGTGGGACTGCACCATCCACTAGAAATCATTAATCATGAAGATTTTCAAATCTCTATAAAGAGAGTGTAGGGATCCGAAGAAAATGATGGAAGCTAATTTATTTAAAAATTAAATTTTTAAATAAATTGATCAAATCTTAATTATAAAATCAAACTAGAAACTTTATCTCTCTATAGGAAAAAAAAAATATCTGCATCCAACCCACTAGCTCGTATCTTGGACACCTATAGACTGACTAGACATAATTACAAGGATTGGCTCTGAAACTTTAAAATTATTTTGAGTTTCAAGAAATTAACTCATATATTGGATCAAGATCCTCCCACCTTACCAGCCCATCCATCCACTGAACAAAGAGTGTCTCTTGACAAATGGATGGATGAAGATAATAAGGTTAGATACTACATGTTGGGTTTGATGTCTGATGAACTTCAGCGCCAACATGAAGATATCAAGACTGTCCATCAAATATTGGCTCACCTATAAGAGTTGTTTGGTGAACAGAGTCGTGCAGCCAAATATCATATCACTAAATGATTGTTTAAGACAAAAATGCATGATGGGCAGTCAATCCAAGATCATTATTTGATGATGATCAAGAACTTGGAAGAGCTTAAGAAGCTTGGAGTGAAGTTAGACCAGGATCTATAGAATGATATAATTTTATAATTCTTGACTGATGCATATAGGCAGTTCATCATGAACTATCCTATGCATAAACTTCAGAATTCTCTAATCGAGCTTATGAATATGCTGGTTACTGCTGAGCTTTCTACGAAAGATTCTAAAGGCTCAGTACTTGCTATAGAATGGACTTCTTTCAAGAGAAAGTCTTTTGGAAAGAAGAAGAAGTCTGTAAAAAGGCAGAAGGTGAAAGATGGAACAGAGCTGAAGAAAAAAGCTGCTGATAAAAGAAAGTATTTTTATTGTAATATTGATGGCCACTGAAAGTGAAACTGTCTTATATACCTGGCCACCCTAAAGAATAAGAAGGAGACATGTCCTTCTGGAGGTATGCTCATTATTGAATCTATCCTTACAATTTCTTCTGCTTCTAGTTGGATGCTTGACTCTAGTTCTAGTGCTCATTTATGCACTTTCATGCAGGATCTTGAGAATAGTAGAAGGCTGAGTGATGGCGAGATGATCCTACATGTCAAAAATGGAGCAAGGGTTGCTGCTATGATCATGGGAATCTATCCTTTTTGACTATCGTCTGGCTTAGATTTAGTACTTAGGGATTGTTATTATGTGCCTGCCATAAGCAAAAATTTGATTTTAATTTTATGTTTAGCATAAGAAGGCTATGTAATTAGTTTTCTTAAGGACCATTGTAATATTTTTTATGAAAGAAATAAAATTATAAGTAATTTCCTCATTAACGGTCTCTATCAGTTATGTTGGTGCAGAAATTGGTCGTCGTCGGATCCAGCTGGAGTGGAGGTGGATGAGGTCGCTGTCGGGGACCTACAAAATAAAATTTCATTCAGAGTCGGTGGGGGGTGGCTCCAATAGGACCCTCCGACGATCAAGTCAGCTCTAGCCAATAGGAATGGAGTGCTCGGGAATGAGTTCCGTAGAGCTTAGAGAAGGAGAGAAGAGCTTAGAGTTAGCATATCTGGAGGATCCTTTTTATAGGTGGAGCTTGATGGTGACAGCTGCAGCTGCTTGGTGGTGGGCCGCTCAAGGCTGCATCGGGTTTGATGCGGAGAGGATGGTATCATCAGGCCAATAGTGACAGCCATACCATCCGATAGTGGTGGACTGCTCGAGGTCTGGCAGAGTCAATCACGGAGGGGGCACCGCTTGTAGCATCGCCTGTGGCAGACTGATGGTGATCGTTTGATCAGATTTAATGGTGGTAGCTCTGAGAAAATAGACATCGGTTGGTGGACCTCAGCATATATCAATTCCAAAGGAGTTCGAACTCTTGAAAGGGAAGCTCAGAAGGAGTTCGGCTTCGATAGGTATCTGGCTGGAGGAGTGCGGCTAAGGCTCGATCACTAGGGAGTTCGGAAGGAGATCGACCGCTAAGGAGTCTGGACGACCAAAGGGAATGTCTGGGGGGAGTCTGGCTCCAACTCCTGAAGAAGTTCGATCGAAGGAGAAGCTTGGAGGGAGTTTGGCTCCCATAAGCATCTGGCTGGAAGAGTGCGGAGGGAGTTCGACTCTCATGGAAGTCTAAGTGAAGCTCAACCACTAAGAAGTTCAGCTGAAAAAAGGAGTTCAGCTAAGGCTCGACCGCTGGAAGTTCGAAGGAGCTCGATCGTTGAGGAGTTCGGCCAGAGGAAGGAGTTTGGCTAAGGCCCGACCACTAGGAGTCCGAAGGAGCTCGGTCATTGAGGAGTTCGATTGGATAAAGGAGTTTAGCTAAGATCCGTCCGCTGAAGCTCTTCCATGGCTATCGGTTGCATTACGCTGCGCATCAAACTGGACTTCAACAGGAGTGGGATTTATCCCCAACAATAGTCCTCCCCACTCCCGAGTTCAAAACTCGAAGGAAGAGAGTGCAGAAAATGTGACTGCCGAAGTCCTCTTCTGGGCTCCATGCTGGTTCAGGTCGAAGCCCGAGGGAGAGATCTCATCTCCAGCCAAGGTTGATGTTGAAGTTGAAGCCCAGGGGAGATCTCATCTCCAACCGAGGTTGAAGTAGATCTCGTCTCCTATGGTCGAGGTTGGAGGTTGAGCTCCTCGGGGATGATATTATTTCCAATAATCGAGGCTGACTCGGAGGAGATCTCTCCTACAGCCATAGTTAATACGGGCACTCGGGAGAGATCTAATCTCTGGCCGAGGTTGACGTGGTCGCTCGAAAGAGATCTTATCTCAAGGCGAGGTTGTCTCCGATCTTATCTCTGGCCGAGGTTGTCTCGATTGCTTGGGAGAGATCTTATCTCTAGCCGAGGTTGTCTCAGGCGCTTGGAAGAGATCTTATCTCTGGCTAAGGTTGCCTCAAAGGAGATCTTATCTCCTACGATCAAGGTTGATGCGGGCGCTCGGGAGAGATCTTATCTCCGACAATCGAGGTGGATGCGGACACTCGAGGGAGATCTTATCTCCTACCGTCGGGATTGTCTCGGGGGAGATCTTATCTCCTGCAGTCGATGTTGGCCCAGATGCTCAGGGGAGAACTTATCTCCTACAACCGAGGTTGCCCCGAAGGAGATCTTATCTTCTATAGTCGAGGTTGTCTCGGGGAAGATCTTATCTCCTGCAGCCGAAGTTAGCCCGGACCCTCAGGGAAGATCTTATCTCCTGCAGCCAAGATTGATGCGGGCGCTCGGAGAGAGCTTATCTCCTACAACCGAGTTTTTGCCTCGGGGAGATCTTATCTCCTACAGTCAAAGTTTGGCCCGAACCCTCAGGGAAGATCTTATTCCCGGTTGAGATTGTCTCGGGGGAGATCTTATCTCCTAATCGAGGTTGATGCAGGCGCTCAGAGAAGATTAATCTCCTACAGCCGAGGTCAGCCTAGACCCTCCAGGGGAGAATCTTATCTCCTACGGTCGAGGTTGCTCAGGGGAGATCTTATCTCGATGAGGTATGCGGGCGCTCAGGGAAGATCTTATCTCCTATCTCCTGAATCGGGTTGATCGGGCGTCGAGGAGATCTTATCTCTTGCAACCGAGGTTGCATCGGGGGAGATCTTATCTCCTGCAGTCGAGTTGGCCCAAACCCTTAGGGGAGATCTTATCTCTGCAATCGAGGTTGCCTCGGGGGAAGATCTTATCTCCTACGGTCGAGGTTGATTGGCACTTGGGGAGATCT
>QRFJ01000785.1:24569-226782 GCA_006176705.1 Cocos nucifera
GGGAATCTTATCTCCTACAATCGAGGTCGGCCCGGACCCTCAGAGGAGATCTTATCTCCTGCGGTTGAGGTTGCCTCAGGGGAGATCTTATCTCCTACTATCGAGGTTAAAGGTCTTTGACCTGCTCGTGTTAGGACAAGGTTCTTCTTTTATTTCTAACATGGCAACTATTGTCTGCTTCTTTCCTATCATCTCATAGTTTTTGCATCCAGAAATAATATTATTGAAAGAAAAGAATTTTACTGAGGGAAAGTTACTGGCAGCACATCCCCATTTCAGGATCGTGGGGGCGTTGTTCCTCCGAATTCCCTTGGGCAGCAAGTCCCGGGCCAGATGACCTCCTCTATCTCATGCTGGCCTTCTTAATTTGGAGCAAGCTTCTCTTGGCTTTATCGCTGGGAGATGACAGCCCATCAAAGTACCAAGCTCCTTCTAGGGGTAACGTTGATGACACCGTGAGGCGGCCGACCTCCTTATCATTTCTGACTACAGCAGCGCCCTTGGCCAATCTTCTCCTGCTTCAGGCTGGCATCGAAGGAATTTACCCAGCCGTCCCTTTCTGATGAGCTCCTCAATTTTATCTTGGAGCTGAATGTATTCTTCAGTATCGTGGCCATGGTCATAATGGTAGAGATAGTACTTGCTTCGATCGTGCTTGTTTGGGGAAGATCGTAATCCTTCTAGTCTTGGGGGAGATCGTAATCCTTCTGATCTTGGTAGCTGGTTCTTAACTTCCATAAGAATTTGAGTTCGAGGAGCATTATGGGGGACGCAGTCGTGGAACCTTTCGGAAGGAGGACTTCTTCGCATCCTTCTATCGAAACTTTCTTGGTGGCGAGCTCGAGGAGTTCAGGCCTTGCTTGCACTAGGGAGGTCGTAAGCACGGTCGAACTTTATTTCATCCTCTTGTGAAACCTATGGGAGAACTTCATGACCCTTTGTCGAGGCTACCTTGATGACGAGCTCGAAGGAGAGTTTGGCGGCCTCACTCATGCCGAACTTCATTCCACCCTCCTATGAAACCTTCATCAGAGCTTCCTTGATGGTGGGCTCGAGGGGGAGTTCGACCTCACTTGTGCTAGGAAGGTCGTGAATGCGGTCCAACTTCATTCCGCCCCCTGTGAAATCTTCTATGGGAGAACTTCATGCCCCTTTGTCGGGACTTTCTTGATGGTGAGCTCGAGGGGGAGTTCAGCCTCGCTTACATTGTGGAGGTCATGAACATGGCCGAACTTCATTCCGCCTCCTGTGAAGTCTTCTAGGGGAGAACTTCTGCTCTCTATTTCTCTCCTTCCTAAGAGCGATTGGTATGCTAGGCCAAATGCTCTTCCTTAAGGTCGATTTCTGGCATCCTTATGGTGGATTTGCTGGCACAGTCTCCATTGAAAGCTGTCGCACGACCTGTATCATCTCGGTGGGGCCATGAACCTGCTAGACTAGTAGGTTGAATTGCTCCACATCTACGATAGCTTCAAGTGGAACCTGGACTGTTGAAGCTGAAATGGGAGCAGATGGACCTGGCATGGAGGTCGTCGATCATCGAGTCGAAGCTCTCTTGGACATATTTTCTCTTCGAAAAAGAAATTTAGAGAGGAAGAAGAGAGATCTCCAAAGAGGAAAGAGAGAAATCATCATCGAGCACTCTTTTAAGAACAAGGGAACCTCGGTGGTTCGGGCCCTCCTTCTAGTGTCAATCTATTGGTGTAGAAATTGATCATCACCAGATCCAGCTGGAGCGGAGGTGGACAAGGTCACCATCGAAAACCTACAAAATAAAGTTTCGTCCAGAGTAGGTGGGGGGTGCCTCCGGTAGGACTCTCCGACGATCAAGTCAGCTCTGGCCAATAGGAATGGAGTACTCAAAAATGAGTTCTGCAGACCTTAAAGAAGGAGAGGAGAGCTTAGAGCTTAGAGTTAGTGTATCTGAAGGATCCTTTTTATAGACAGAGCTTGATGGTGATAGCTGTAGCTGTCTGGTGATGGGCCGCTCGAGGCTACACCAAATTTGATGTAGAGAGGATGGTATCGTCAGGCCGATAGTGGCAGCCATACCATCCGATAGTGGTGGGCTGCTCGAGGTCTGACGAAGTCAGTCATGGAGGGGGCACTGCCTGTAGCATCGCCTGTGCTAGACTGATGGTGACCATTCGGCCAGATTTAATGGCGATAGCTCTGAGAAAGCGAACATCGATTGGTGGACCTCGGCATATATCGATTCCAAAGGAGTTTGGACTCCTGAAGGAAAAGCTCGAAAGGAGTTCGGCTCTCGTAGGCATCTGACTGGAGGAGTGCGGTTAAGGCTCGATCGTTGGAGAGTTTGGAAGGAGCTCGACTGCTGAGAAGTCCGTACGACTGAAGGAAATGTCTAGGAGGAGTCTGACTCTGGCTCCTGAAGAAGTCCAACCGAAGGAAAAGCTTGGAGAGAGTTTGGCTCTCGTAGGCATCTGACTGAAAGAGCGTGGAGGGAGTTTGGCTCTCGCAGGAGTCCGACTGAAGCTCGACCGCTGAGGAGTTTGATCGAAAAAAGAAGTTTGGCTAAGGCCCAACCATTGAGAGTCTGAAGGAGCTCGACCGCTGAGGAGTTCGGTTGGAAGAAGAATTTCAGCTAAGGCCCGACCGCTAGGAGTTTGAAGGAGCTCGACCATTGAGGAGTTCGATCGGATGAAGGAGTTCGGCTAAGATCCATCCACTGAAGCTCTTTCGTGGCTACCGATTGCATTACGCTGCACATCGAACTGGACTTCGATAGGAGCGGGGTTTATCCCCAACAAGTTATATATTGATGTATCTATCTTTAATATCGAGCAAAATGTGAATGTTGTAAAATGACCCAGGGATAGTCCAAATGATAGGTATCTATGGCACCTAAGGCTAAGTCATATAGCAGAAGATAGGATTAATAAATTAAAAAAAATTAAGCTATTGAGTCTGTTGACTTTCGAGCCATATCCAATTTATGAATCATATCTTCATGGCAAAATGACTAAGCTTCCTTTTGTAGGACATGAGGAAAGGGCCACGGATCTACTTGCCCTAGTACATACTGATATGTGCGACCTATTTGATGTGTCGGCTAGAGGCAACTTTGATTACTTCATAATCTCTATCGATGATTTATCTTAGTATGGGTACGTGTATCTTGTGAGATACAAGTTTGAAGCCTTTGAAAAGTTCAAAAAATTCAGACATGAAGTCGAAAACCAAATTGGAAAATCCATTAAGATTCTTCAATCAGATCGAGGAGGTGAATACCTTAGTCAAAAATTTTTGGACTATAAATGGCATAGTCTCTCAATGGATTCCACCTGAAACACCTCAACTCAGTGAGATTTTAGAATAGAGAAATCGGACTCTATTAGATATGGTCTAATCCATGATGAGCTTCACAAACCTTTTTGATTTTCTTTGGGGACATAGTCTGTTAATTGCTATATATTTACTGAATAGGATTTTCTCTAAAATCATTCCTTCCACACCATATGAGATATGGCATGGTAAAAAATCAAGTCTGAGTCATCTCAAAATTTGGGGTTGTCAGGCTCATGTCAAAAGATATCAAGCAGACAAGTTAGACTATAGGTCCTTTAGAGCTCGATTTATAGGATTTTTTAAAGAATCATTAGGATATTATTTCTACATTCCAGAAGACTACAATGTGATTGTGAGTCAGCATGCTATTTTTTTTGAAAAATAGTTTATTCAAAATAGCGGCATTGAAAAGCATATCAAGCAAGAGGAGAAAGTCTTCCAAGAACAACGAGCTAAGGATCCTATGGAATCAAATTAGGTTGAGCCAATACAATCACTATCTCCTCCACCTCGTAGATCAGAAAGGGTTTTTTATTCCCTTGAGAGGTACTTAGGTATTATTTTAGAGGAAGTAGAAAAAATATTTCTCATAGGTAATGAGATTCATGGTGATCCCAAAACCTATAACGAGGCGATATCGGATATTGACTCCGAAAAGTGGTTAGAGGCAATGAAGTCAGAAATTGACTCGATGCACTCAAACTAAGTCTAGACCTTAGTAGATCCACCAGAAGGTATAGTACCTATTAGGTATAAATGGATCTACAAGAGAAAGATTGGTGCAAATGGAAATGTGGAGACATTCAAAGTTAGATTAGTGGCAAAAGGTTATAGTCAGCACAAAGGCATTGATTATTAGGATACCTTTTCGCCAGTAGCTATGCTAAAATTCATTCGCATATTATTTGCTGTTGCAGCTTATTTCGATTATAAAATATGGCAAATGGACATGAATTCCTAAATGGATACCTTGAGATAGATATCTATATGGAATAGCCGCTAGGTTTCACATCCAGTGATGTTGATCATAAAGTATGCAAGCTGCAAAGGTTCATATATGGACTTAAGCAAGCATCTCGAAGCTGGAATACTCATTTTAATGATGTGATTAAATTATTTGATTTCATCAAAAATAAGGAGGAACTATGTGTTTTCAAAAAGATCAGTGCGAGCGCTATTATCTTTCTCGTACTGTACGTGGATGATATCCTTCTTATTGAAAATGATATTCTCATGTTGACCATAGTTAAAATATGGTTATCTAAAAAATTCTCCATGATAGACCTAGGAGAAGCATCTTTCATTCTAGAAATTAATGTCTATAGAGATAGACCAAATAGGATGCTAGGTCTTTCATAGAAGATGTACATAGAGAAAATACTAAAGAGGTTTAGCATGGAAACTCCAAGAGAGGATTGGTACCCTTCAGACATGGCATTCATCTCTCTAAGAAAATTTGTCCCAACACATCTGAGGAGATTGAATGTATGAGCAAGATCCCTTATGCTTCCGCAATAGGGAGCCTCATGTATGCCATGTTATGTACACGATCTGATATAGCCTATGCTGTGAGTGTCACGAGCAAATATCAGTTGGATTCAGGTGAAGAACATTGGACTTCTGTGAAATATATCTTTAAGTACTTGAGAAGAACTAAGGATATATTGTTGGTTTTTGGTAATGGAGAACTCCAAGTCTAGGGGTATACAGATTTGAATTTTATGTTCGATATAGATGATCGAAAGTCTATATCTAGAAGTCTGTTCATGTGTAATGATGGTGCTGTAAGTTGGAAGAGTTTCAAGCAGATAGTGATAGCAGATTCCACCATGGAAGCAGAATATATCACTACATTAGAAGCTGTGAAGGAGGCATTCTGGTATAAGAAATTCATCACAGAGATTGGAGTGATGCTATCGGATGCCATTCCTCTATACTACAATAATAATGGCACCATAGTCCTTGCTAAGGAGCCGAGGTCTCACTAAAAATCTAAGCACATCGAGCGGCGATACCACCTCATCCGCGATTACCTCGAGAAAGATTATGTCGAGGTCAAAAGAGTCGACTCTGCATACAATGTGGCAACCCACTAATAAAGTCGTTGGGCCAGCAGAAGATTAAAACCCACCTTGAGAAGATGGGACTTAGATTTATAGTCAATTGGCTTTAGATCAAATGAAAGTTTATTAGATATTTGTGCCCTAGAAGCCAGAATTGGCTGACACTTGTAATACACATCTAAGGACAAAATTATAATTTTAACTATAAATAATAAAATTAATTATTTTCTATCATAATGTGTATTTAAAAGTATCTGTCATACATCCCTTGGGTTAATGGTAATGATGGTTCATATTTTCAAGAGTTGAAAATTTAAGATATGAATTTTCATTATTAACTCATAAAATGCTCTTGACCGTAGGTCATCATGAGGATGGTGATTGATCCGAAAGGTTGGTATATGATTGTTTCTCTAGGATAGATAAGTCTTGAGTCTATGGTGTAGAGACACCAGAGCGAGAGTATAGGTACTCGTTAGAGAACGAGGGCACTGAGTGTGACCACCTCGAGCAAGTCATGAGGAAGTCTACCTTTTCGTCGATGACTGGCTCAAAGCTATAGTGGTGTGTCTGGTTCTTTGATCTGAGGTGCATCGATAGTTCACCTTGAGGGTGTTATAGTTTGACTACACCATAACTCGATCTTCTAGCCATTCAGAATCTTAAGGTGTATGTTGGCTATAGCATGTTCATTGTAGGAATTAGATTGCACCAATAGGAGATCTATCTACTTCGGTAGATGAGGAGCAACCCTATGATGATCATGAGAATTAAGTCCATAAGCCCATGGCCATGGCAAAGTGAAATAATAAAAAGAGTTTCTATTAGGATTTTCATATTAGACTTGAATTGAATGATTAATTCATATGACGAAAATTAGGGTTTGATGGATCACCTTAATCCTAATCCAATCGGAGCTCAAGATAGAGGAACTTAATCACATAGGTAACTACACCAAGAGGTTCATTTTTAGTTCTGATGGGTTGTCACTATATATTGCTAGGTATCACTGATGGATTTTGGGAGTAATTAGAATGATTTGGATGATCGATCATACTAGTTGTTTGAATCAAAAAAGTTCTGATCCATTGAAAAGTATTTTGATGATGTCAATGGTAGAGATCGCGACATATCCCATTACCATATGAAACTGAATCTAACTGGATCACACAAATAAGGGTTTGGATTTGGATATCATTAATTAGACTAACCCAGTTCAATTGATTTGAATAAGTTTCAATTAGGTTCAAGAAAATCATGCTAGCACACGATTGAGCCTAATGTTCTCCTTCAACAATCATTAAAGCTTGTCTCGACTAAGCCAAATATATTTGGACTCACTCAAAAATCTTTACTTGGTCTAACTGAAGCTTGTCCAGATCAGAAAAGGATTGTCTTAATTCATGAGATAAATTTGAGACAACACCTACCATTTTTCATCACTTGCTAAATCTTGTCTTTGGACTTTGGTCAAATGTTGACCTTTGATACTTAGACATCTACCCATGTGTCATGCACCCATAAGAGAGAACATGGGCTTTATCCCCTGCTAAAATATAGAAAGGAAGGGGGCACACACCTAGGGAGGCATGCATCCCATGAGGATCATGCCTAGAGTCCCATGCAGATGGGACTCCAAGTTGCTTCATGGTTTCAAATTAGGTGGCGCCAAGGAGTCCTGTTTGACCAATCCTGGTGCCACCTAAGGAGGTTTATGAGGGACTCTAATCTAATTAGATCAGATGATGTCATCCCACCAATCATATTTAGATCTGATTGCATTAAGAGTTGTAATTGGCTGGGATGATGTGGCACTGTATGGTGCAGAAGGATCTATATAAATCCTGTCTGCGCCTAGAATTGAGAGTTTCTATCCTTTGCCCATGCCACAAGGCTTCTCTCCATCTCTCTCCATGCCACCTTCAGGTCCTCTCTCTCCTATCCACGTCCAAATATTTTTAGGCTCAAGTTTGGTGTGATCCAAGCAAGAGAAAGATGATAGAAAAGGAAGAAGGCAGCACTACTGCAAGTGACAACGGCTGATCTTCAAAAGTTATTTTGAAGATCTTCAAAATTAGATCTATAATTTTTAGAGGATAGATTGAGAAGAAGAAGATCTTCAGATCCTACCTGAGTGGATATCGGTAGAGGTCAGATGCTTGTATGGCTACATCCAGAACCTCAAGAAAATATCAGGATCATCATAGGGTAATAGGATTACCCATAATAAAATTATGATTAAACTATATTTAATTTTATTTTATTTTATTTTATCATATCAATAAGATCAGATCTGAAGAGTCTCAGATCTGATTTGGATCTAAGAAAAAAAAATTTTTAAATATCCCTCTTGATCCAATCAGATCTGAATGAACCTGATCCAAAAAATTGGATTTTTACTTTAATGGAGACCTATAAAGCCCATTTGATTGCTAAGGGGTATCGTCAACATTATGGTATTGACTATGATGAGATATTTTTTTCTATGGTAATACTCAAATCCATTTAGATTATGCTTGCCATTGCTACCCATCTGGATGATAAAATCTGGCAAATAGATGTGAAAACGGCCTTCCTAAATAGAGAGCTGGATGAAGAGGTGTATATGATACAGCCTGAAGAATTCACATCCATAGATGAGTCTAAGGTGTGTACGCTTCAAAAATCTATTTATAAACTAAAGCAAGCATCTCGAAGCTAGAACATATAATTTGATAGAACAATCAAAACCTATGGCTTCGTTAAGAATGAAGAGGAGCCCTACATATACAGGTGGGCTAATGGTTCAGTAATAGTATTCCTAGTATTGTATGTGGATGATATTCTCTTAATTAAAAATGATGTCCCTACATTACAAGGAATAAAGATCTAGCTATCATCACAGTTTTCCATGAAAGATCTAGGAGAAGCTTCCTACATCCTAGGGATGAAGATCTATGGAGATAGATCTAAAAGATTGCTTGGATTGTCCCAGTCTACGTACATTGATACCATGCTGAAATAATTCAGCATGGAGAATTCCAAGAAAGGCTATCTACCAATAGGTCATGAAATTTTTCTTTCAAAGAGGGATTGTCTAACAACACCTCTAGAAAGAGAGCGTAAGAGTAGAATACCATATGCTTCGATAGTGGGTTCTATAATGTATGCCATGACATGTACGCAATTAGATGTGGCATACTCACTAGGGGTAGTGAGTAGATACTAATCTGATCTAGGAGAAAACTATTGGAAGGTTGTTAAAATCATCCTGAAGTATTTAAGAAATACTAAGGACCAGTAACTTGTATATGATGAATCGAACTTGAAACTTATGGGGTTCATAGACTCCAATTTTCAATCTGATCATGATGATGGTAAGAGTACATTGGGATATATATTCACTCTTAAAGGTGACGCTATCTACTGGAAGAGTTCCAAGCAGCACACTATGGCCGATTTAATTTGTGAGGTAGAGTATGTCACTGCATCAGATGCTGCCAAGAAAGTGGCATGACTAAAAAATTCATCATCGAGCTTGGAGTAGCACCATCTCTTGATGGTCCAGTTCTACTCTATTATGATAGCTCTGAAGCCAATGCTCAAGCGAAGGAACCTAAGGCACACCAATGGACGAAGCATATTCTGCACCGCTTCCATCTTGTCTGAGAAATTAAGAATTGAGGTGATGTCGACCTTTAGAAGATCGATAAAAAGAAGAACCTAGCTGACCCATTCACTAAAGCTATTATGGTGAAGGAGTTCAATGACTTCAAGTCGAAGATAGGTATTAGATACTACACCAATTGGCTTTAGTCCAAGTGGAAGATTGTTGGAAATGTCTTCCAAAGCCAATTATCAGCCTGTTGCTGGTTGTGCTACTTATTATTCTTGTATATGAAATATTAATTAATAAAAGTTATTTTGGAATTTTTCATCATAAATTCAACTATCTTCTAATGAACTCTTATATTATGATGAAGTCCTTAGGACTATCTAGATTCGACAAAGAAGGATTTATCGTTTAGTCCTTAAATTATTCACGACCAAAAGATACGTTGTTACTTAGGATGATAATATTTATCGAGTATAGATCATTGTATGCCATATAGATTGATTGTCCTCATAACCAAGGAGTGTTGAGACACTATTATGGCATACAAGTGAGATGTATGGGTACATCTGCACTGAACATGACCAACTTTGGAGCTTTTCTTCTATTAAAATTAGTCCCGATGGAATATGGAGATGACTGTCCCTCCAACCTGAGATCACCATAATGACTTTCAAATAACTCACTGTGCTTTGGTACCAGACTATCAAAATTTTTAATTCAGTGATGGAAGATTTTTGGGCATAGTCAAGTACTTAAGGAGTCAGTGCATGTATCAAGATGGGATTGACCACTTCTGGTTTCAAGAGCTGTGTTCAATTGTATTTCAATATAGCAAAGGCTTGGCCAGGATAGTCTTAGTGAGGAGTTACAGAACTAATTGCTTTGAGACATGACATAGATGTATTTTCTAGGGTTGATAGTCAAATTCTGAATTATCTATTACACAGAGGTCATAGGGATGAATTATATGGTAACTATATTCGCATAGGTTCTGAATGTTGCGACTGTGACTATTTGACCTATCTAAATGTTGGGTACCATCGCTAGATGGTCACTTTGATTAGCACAAAAATTGATTTCTAAGCTACCAACTTAGGTTCGAACCTACGGAGTCACACAAATTAGAGGTTTCCACCTAATCTGATGGCTGGTGAAGAGTCCCACTCGATTGAGACTCTATGGTCAAGAGTCCCACTAGACTGGGACTCTTTGAACAAGAGTCCCATAGCTCTAAAACTCTGAGTTCTATATGTCTAGGACTCTATGATTGAGAGTTGGGACTCTACAATCATGAGTTCCATTTATTTCGGATACCAGGTTCAAGAGTTCCATTGGTTTGGAACTCTTCGATCAAGAGTTTCATTTTGATGGGACTCTATTGTCCAAACATCCACTAGATTTGGACTCTAGATTTATGAGAGGTTTTATTAGTGATTTGATCACTAATTAACTCAATTTGATTGAGTAATTATTTTTGGTTCAAGTCCAATTGAATTGGGTTCAGTTGGGTTTGACCCGATTAGGTCACGAGTAGACCTAATCATCGAGAAGATTCGAACCCTAATTTGATCAGAGGTTGGGCTTAATCAATTCTTAATTTTATTGAGATTTAATTAAGCCTAATTATATTGATTTAATTGGGCCTAACCAATTTTGATTGGGTTGGTTCAATTGGTTGAAGTTTAAATTCAAAGACTAGTTTGACTAGTCTTCTCTTCCCATGCGCCACATATGCCTCACGCCCTATTTTAAATTTACGAGAAAAGTTCTCATAAGTTTTCTCCCACACATAAAGAGATTTCATGCCCACCTTCTCTACACCCCTTGTGGATAAGCTTTGGTTGTTATTGGTTTTAGTTTGAATGAGATTCAAACTTAGATAAGAAACAAACTCTATCTTATCCATGCACCACCTCACTTTTGTACGCCCATATCTCTTCATGAGAAAAGGTGCTCGTGCTTCATTCTCCTTGCACAAAATATTCCACACCTTCCTCTTTTATGACATTTTTTGTTTGAAACAAATTGGTTGGCATTTCAATTCAAAACAAGTTTGAATTCAAATTGACAACCAACTCGTTCTAATCCTCTCACGCATACTCTCCACTATTTTGGCAAAAAATAAAAGGAAGAGAATTTTGGATGTGTGACATTGATCGAAAAAAAAAGGAGAGGACTTTCGTGAGCCTCTGTGTGCATGAGAAAAATATTAAAAAATCGAGGGAAAGAAAAACAAAGAGAGTTGGGCTCAAGTTCTTTTTCTGAGTGCTACCTAAGGTTTTAGAACCTAGGATTCGGAAAGCAATTGCATGAGCTATGAGAATTGTAAGCCCACAAAACTTTAGAGAGAACCTCTTCTACCTCTCTACTATGTCTACCAGCAATCTGGAGCATCCATGAAGTCCATAAATGAAGATCAAAGTCGTTCGATTGAAATAGCCCCTAAAAGACTTCAGTGTCGAGCTAGCACTCGCAGGACGCCGATTAGGACCAAAAGCCTCACGTGGATGATCCATGGAGGCCAGATATTTATGTGGCTACATCATAACCAATGAACCTCCTCGACGATAATTGGATCATGTGATCGACTACCGATGCAAGGTATAGTGTTCAGAACACTTAGATCTAGTAAATAATTTACTCAACTATTTTAATTTTTTAGATCTAATATATATACATTTTTGTCATGTTTAGATCCTTAGTGTAAGGTTTATTTTTTGATATGATCAGTAATTAATTAATTAAATTAATTAATTTTTCACTATAATTTAGCTATTTATAAAAAAGTTTTTGAAAGTAGCATTGTTAATCCTGCACTGGTGCCAACACTATAGAGGCAGGTTGGAGTGAGGCAGGTTCGAGTGAGTTGGCCACAACTAGTATTTTCATATTTTTATATAATAAAATTTGATTTTAATTTACCTATTAGGTTTATAAATGACTATTATACTAATATTTTATTCATTATTCTTTTAGGTCATTCTCTATCGGTGGCGAGGTGAAGGCGAGGGCGAGGTCCGTCAAAGAACCTTACTCTTGAGCATTGGAGACACAAGCACAAGGGACAACATCTCCGCATCGAGATTCTGTCAAGCTACATCAGGCCTATTAGGGGATGGTGCGAGCCAAGGCAGATTGAGTTGGGCATCATTTACCCAGCTATGCCCCAATGATACTCTTCGATTGGCATCAGGTTATACGACCTCAGAGAGATGGCTTTTATAGCCACTTATAGGTATAATAATATTTATTTAAATATTTAATTAATACTATATTCTTATAATATTTGTTATTGATAGGCTATATTTGATAATATTGATTTTGAGCATGATCGCTTGTGGTGAGCTGTAGATGATCATTTATGCTTGTATTTTAAGGAGTATCGGCATCGCATTCATCACCACTGGTATGCTGTAGTGCATGACTAAGAGGTGGAGCTAGCATGGCAGCAGCCATATGATAGCATTAGTATCGAGGACTAGACTATCATATGCTGCACGTATGAGGATCTAGCATATCAGGTAATTTTTTTATTTAGAATTTACTAATTAATTTTTAAATTTAGTTACTAACTAATTTGACTGTTAACCATGCAGGATCGATGTGCCAAAAATGCCATGAATCAGACAAGACAGATAGTCTTATATTATGGGAGTTCAAGGCTATTCGCTCATCATACGGAGTAGATGGTAAGTAATTTCTATTTATTATATTTTAATTTTTTAACTATTTAAAAAAAAATTATTAATTATTCTTAAATTATAGAGAGATGTAGAAAGTGGCGAGTTTTCTAGTAGGATCAAGATCTACTAGTGGATCCATCAGCGATGGTCAGGGGACTAGACGGTCGGGAGCCAGGAGCTTTATATAAGTTTTTCCAACTATTTTTTCATTGGTATTTTGATTTTTAGTACAAACTTAGAATAGCTATAACTTTAATTTTCAGGATCGTATGATAGACATTAGATCCTAGCCTATCCTAGAGGGCTCGATTACACCCACAGATGATGAGATCTATGATCAGATGCTTGGAACGAGATCCTATTATGTTAGGAGGCTAGGGCATGGGATTAGAGCTCCTACTTCTTCACATTCATCCAGGGCTGACATCCATACTGCCTGTGATGTTCGATTGATGAAGATACAGAGATAGATGACTGAGGATCGGCATCAGACTGTTGAGTTGACTACATGCATTAATGAGTACTAGCTATTTCAGATGCAAATGATGAAACAAATGGCACAGATGATGCAGCTAATGAGGCAGCAGTAGGTCGGTTTGACCCCCTTTAAGCGCTCCCCTCCTTCGACCTATGCCTCTTCTCCAGATACAATCGATGCTTGACGGCCAGTGGCCTATTTTTGTATATTTTTATTTTTATTTGGATCTTATATATTTATAAAAAAATATTTTTTGTAATTATATTTTTATAAAATGAAATGAGGAAATTTATTTATGGATGAAATGATGAAATTTATTCTAAATTTTTTATTTTAATTTTATAAATTATAAATATAAATATTTAAAATATAAATTATAAAATATATTTATTTATAATTTTTTTAAAAAAATAATTTATGATGTAATTATTTGCAATAAAAATTTTCCATCCTAAATAATTTTTTATTTACAATGAAAACTTTTCATCATAAATAATTTTTTATTTATGATGAAAATTTTTCATCATAAATAAAAAATTATTTATGATAGAAAATATACATCATAAATAATAAATTATTTATGATGAAAATTTTTATCATAAATAAAAAAAATATCTATAATGGAAAATTTTATTATAAAAAATTAATTATTTATGATGGAAATTTTTCATCATAAATAATTTTTTATTTATAATGGAGATTTTTGGTTGAAAAAATATTTATTTATGATAAAAAATTTATATTTTTATTACAAATATTTTTATTGTAAATAATTTAATGAATAAAAAAATTTTAACAAAAATTTTTAATTGTAAAAATTTTTATTAGCGATGAAAATAATTTTTTCATCACTAATTATTATCGACGATCCCATTTTTTGTGATGAAGAATTAGCAATGAAATTTTCATCGCTAATAATTAGTGATGAATTTTTTGCATCGCAAAAAGTTAGTTTTGTTTTAGTGAATCATCATTATTTTGAAGTTTAAATTGAATTAAATTTAGTTTTTTCTATTGGCTTGGGCCAGCTCGAATATACCTTCGAGCTAGCTTGGCTGTCGAGTTGACCCGAATAGGATTTGAGCCTGCTTGATGGTTGGGGTCCAGTCTTTTTATTTAAATTGCCCATCCTTCCTAAAATCCTATTCACCATTCCAAGCCTGCCCCATCTCAACCATTTCCCGACTTCTCTCTAAAACTTTTCAAAATCTCATTCCCTCTCAATCCATCCTTCAAATCTATGGGAATCTAAGAAAATGGCACCAAAAACTCGCACGACAGTCATGAAGAGGCATCGCATAGAGGAATAATCGGATGTTCACTCAAAAGGAAGGGAAACGATAAGCTCAGTGCCTTTTGTCTCTTCGAATCGACCTTCAATGGCTTCTAGAGCTATCACCACTAGTAGAAAGGTTCAACGGCTTCTAGAGCTATCACCACTAGTAGAAAGGTCAGTTTTGAGTTTTTGAATGAAGAAAACTTTTAGATTGGTTCTTGGATTAGACAGCAAGGTTGGGAGAAAATTTGTTTTTTGGATATACCCACCTATCCCTAACTAGTAAGAGAATACTTTAAAAATTTGAGATTTGGTTCCGACTCCATTTGGTCATAAGTAAAAGGAACCAAGATTATCTTGGATCAAAAGAGGTTAGGGCACATTTTATAAATGCCGCATGGTGAGATTTGAGCTCTTAGTCTTGAGAATGATTTTGAAGGACTGAAAAAGCTCTTCAGCAAAGACAATGTTGACCACCAGGACATCCATAATTTAAACCTTCTGCTAGTTGAACTAAAGTTACTCCACGACATGTTGTGCAGAATTTTTTTTCTAAGGATTGGTAGATTTGATTGGCTATTCTCAAAAGACTTAGCAGTGATGGTACATTTGATGGATGGAACTCCTATGAATTTGCCCTTCATGATAATTGAACAAATCAAAAGTGCTGCTGGCAGATCAAGAGAAAAAGCCTGCTTGCCTTATGGAATGGTGTATGGGTCAAAGAAAATGAAGAAGCACATCCTCACAATTCTGCATCATCCTCCTCTTCTTCAGACTCAGCCAGGCCTTCCTCACCTACACGTGCTGCTCCTCCATCATCATCAGTACTTGCACCGATGCTAGGTTCAGTAGCTAGAGAGCATCATCCCATTTCACCTCACACACCTGCTACTTTTTCCAGTTTCTTGATTAACAGTATTGGAGAGCAAGTTATGGAATAGTATTTCAAGAAAATGGATGACATGTTCTCTGATCTCAAACTGCAGATCACTCATAGTTTAGAAGAGCAAAGACACTACAAAAAAATTGACTATTAGCGACGATAAGCCATCGGTAAAAGTTCGTCGCATAAATCCTTGTCACTAATTATCGTTATTAGCGATGGCAAAACTTCCATCGCTAATAAATTAATTAGCAATGGTGTTAGCGATGGAAAATACCATTGCTAATTTTTTTATTTAATTTTTATAATTAAAATTTTAAAATGCTATTAGTGACAGCATATCCTATCACTAATTCTATCTCTAATATTTTTTTATTTTATTTTTTAAATTTAAATTTAAAAAACTATTAGCGACGATATTTTTTATCTCTAATGTTGTTGCCAATATTTTTTTATTTTATTTTTTTAGTTTAAATTTAAAAAATTATTAGTGATGGTAGGTGCCATCACTAATAGTTTTTTAAATTTTTTTTAAAAAAATTATAATTAAATTCTTTAGTGGCACATAAAAAGCATTGACTCAGGGGACGATCCAATGGCACACAAAAAGCATCGACCTAGGGGATGACCCTTTTGCTGGGGTACAACTCATGGGTTGACCCTTACTATCCTGCCATCCAAAAATAGAAATAGAATGTTTCTATTCTGTCATAGAAGACGACCCATAGGTCGACCCCTATGCCAGGGAATGACCCATGGGTTGACTCCTATGATAAAAATTTTCATAATGGCCAATTTTTTGGCCCATTTTTAGTGGATTAAATGCCCAATAAATACTATCCAATACCTCTAAATAGCTACTACTCATTCTCCAATATTGATTAAAGGTATAAAAGTATTTTAAAAGAAAAAATTTAAAAAAAATTAAGATAAAAAAGACTAAAAAAAATTTCAGCTCCAAGTCAAAAAAGCCTTCATTTAACCTTCACCATCTTTCAAAAGCAGATTCAACTCTTCATTCCATCTAAGGATGTTCTCAAAAATTTCTTCTATTCTAAGTAAAGTGTATTTAATAATCTATTATGCTCATTAATGAGCTAATTTTTGTTTGTTATTGCAAACCATTTTTTTTTTGCTAGCTATTTTGAGTTTAAGTTTTTGAGGGTTCTAAAAC
The DNA here is from genome assembly GCA_006176705.1 of Cocos nucifera. Lineage (NCBI taxonomy): Eukaryota > Viridiplantae > Streptophyta > Magnoliopsida > Arecales > Arecaceae > Cocos > Cocos nucifera. The sequence goes on from QRFJ01000785.1 coordinate 41,034, forward strand.
TTGGGAAGGTTAATCTGAACCTTGAGTCAAAGTGTATAGGATTATTCAAAAGTATTTAGAACCACTTTCAAAGCAATTTGCCAAAAATTTGGATAATATAAAATTATTAAAAAAATATTTTTTCTATGTATTTAAATAAAAATTAATATAAGAGAGATAAGAATAATTTGTACATTCCAAGTATTGGTAGTTTAATCTTTTCTTTTATCAATTCCTTCTATCCTCCAATTAGTCTCTACATTTCAACTTCATAAATATTTTAGAAACATCATTACATAAAACTATATACGTACATAACATACTTGGCATACATGCATACATACTACGTAAATACATATCTAGAGACAACATATTCTAAATATAAATAAATTTAATATATAAATAAAAATTAAAAATAAAATAAAGAATATATAAACATGACCAAAATCACCTGAATGGAGTAGTAGAGAAGGTTAGCTATGATTAGAGGCCTTGCAAGCCACGTCTACCTCATCATCTAGGTGAGGATTCCACTTCGCACTCGATTGAGATCCTGAGAATGGAAAAAATAGAAGAAAATGTAGAAAAAAATGTAGAAAAAATTAATAAAAACAAAAGAAATGTGGAAAAATAAAAAAGAAAGACCTTTTCCTGCATAGATTGTTCATTTTTTTTGCTTTTTTCTTCTTTTTCTTTTTATTTCTTTCTCTTTTTTGGATATTCATGGGAAGGATTGCATTTGAGGGAGAAGATGAATGCACCTGCAAGATGGACTCGAGAAGGTTTTCAAGCAAGAGAAAGAAAAAAAATGGAGACCTATGGAAAGGAAAGGACCTATAGAAGATTGGAGGGGGAAGTGAGAGGCGGCCGAGGGCTTGGGAGGTAGCCAGGGGCTCGGGGAGCTGGTCGAGGGCTTGAGTAGGTGAGAGGCGGTCAGAAGCTCATGGTCGGAGGCTCGAGGAGGTGGGGAAGCGATCGGAGGCTCGAGGAGATGAGAGGCGATCAAGGGCTCGTGGTCAGAGGCTCAAGAAGGTAGGAGGTAGGAGGCAGGCAGGTGCTTGAGGAGGCAGCTAGGGTCTCGAGGTGGTGGTCAGGGGCTCAAAAAGGTGAGGATGGCTAGAGGCTTGCGGTCGGAGGCTCAGAAAGCTAAGAGGCAGCTAGGGGCATGAGGTGGTCGCCAGCCAGGGGCATGAGGTGGTCGCCAGCCAGGGGCATGGAAGGACACGAGCTCAAGGCCATGAGATGCAAAAGGGACAGGGTAGGGATGGACGGGACGAGAGGGAGGAAAGGAGGGTTAGGGGGGTTTGAGGGGCATTTGGACATCGGTGGAAGGAGGATTGTGGGAAGTGGGGAGGAACCAGCACACACGAGCAAAAATTTTTTATGGAGTTCAAAAATTTTGATAAAGTTTTAGCGACGGCATTCAAAAATTTTGATGAAGTTATAGTGACGACAAAATGTCGTCGCTAATATTGTCTGTAGAAGTATTAGCGATGGCAATTTTCATCGCTAAAAATAAAATCCATCACTAATACTAATAATTTAAAAAATATATTTTTTCATAATTTTATTTTTAATTAATTTAGTTATAATTATAAACATAATTTTTAAAAAAAAATTAAATCTATTGGTGATGTCATTTGCCATTGCTAATAGTTTTGCATCACTAGTACTAGCTTTTAGTGATGGCAAAAAGGTCATCGCTAATAACCCCTTCCATTCGACTTAGCTCGATTCGATATAATTTTGAAATTTAAAGTCCATCTTTATCATTCATTATTTAAATAATTATCATTAGAGTATCATCATAAATGATAGCCTCGATCTGGTAGCCCTAGGTATGTTGATCCTTAAAATTTAATTTCGATTGCCATGAACAACTACATGATAATCTGATAGATAGAGATCATCGATGAGTCCAAAAACTTGCAACGATAATCTTGATGATATTTGTAGTATACTATCAAAATTTTACTTCAATTGGACATCATTATCATGGTTAATTTAGTACGAAATAATTTGGACCGTTAAATAAAAAATGAGTTTTAAAAAGGCCAAACGATGTCCGATTTAGATAATTTTTTAGATAAATGATCTTTGCTACTATTTTAATTATTTATACAGTGGTGATAATAAAATCCAAACTACACGTATATGAACCATTTATGTTAAGCAGATCTTATAAAAGCATAAGTATAATTATTTAAAAATTTTAAGAAAGAATACTAAGAGACATATAGTTTTGGATCATTCATATATGCACGGTTTGAGTTTTACAACCACCACCATATAAATGATCAAAGTAGTAACAAAAATCATTTATCTAAAAAATTATCTTATAATTGGATGCCGTTTGGCCTTGTAATCACTCATTTTTTATTTAACGATCCAAATCATTCCGTGCTAAATTAATTATGATAATGATATCTAATTGCAGTAAAATTTTAATAATATACTATAAATATCATCAAAATTATCATTGTAAGTTTTTGAATCCATCGATGATCTCTATCTATCAAATCATCATTAGATTGTTCATGGCTGTCGAAAATTTTATTGATCAATATAGCTAGATCTATTAGATCGAGGTGATTTTTTGTGACAATACTCTAACGATAATTATTTAGATAATAAATGATAAATATAAACTTTAAATTTTAAAATTATATCATATTAAAAAAAATAAAAAAAATTTAAAATTAGCAATGATATTTAGCAATAGCATTTCTACCATCGCTAATAAAGTATTAGCAATGCCTTGTTGATTATTAGCAATGACCTAAGCCATTGCTAATAAATTTAAATTTTTTAAAAAAATTTTGTTATAATTATAATTTAATTAACTAATTATTGATGGATCAATTTATCATTGCTAATAATTTTATAGAATATTATTTAAAAAATTTTAAAAATATTTTTAAAAATTATTAATATTAGTAACTGCTTTTTTTGTCACTAATAACATAATTTCATCATTAATATTCCTACAATCAAATTTAAAAGAAATACTTTAGTATTAGCAATGGGAAAAAACTTCGCTATTAAAGATTTTCCATTGCTAATAATCCTACAATCAAATTAAAAAAATAAAATTACTTTAATATTAGTGATGGCCTTTTGGCATTGCTAATAATAATCTTTCATTACTAATAATATTAGAACTAATATAAAAAAATTAATTTTTATTAGTGACGCACGTTGCCATCGCTAAAAGCTAAAATTGCCAGTGCTAATAATTTTTTTAGCTTTCGCAACGACAGATCTTTTGGTCACTATTTGCCATCATTAAAAGTTGTTATCAGTGATGGTAAGATGCCATCACTAATAAATATTTACCATCACTAATAATAATAAATTTTAATTTTAAAAAATAAAATTATTTTTTATTAGCGATGGTAAAATACCATCGCTAATAATTATCTACCATCGATAATAAGAATAAAATCTAATTAAAAAAATAAAATTACTTATATTAGTGAAGACTAGTTGTCATCACTAATATTATCACTAATAACTATAGCGACGGCCAAACAATCACCACTGCGATCGTTAATAACTATTAGCAATGGCTAAGCTTCCATCGCTAAAGCTATCGGTAAAAAGAGATGGCAAAATCTACATCGTTAATTTTGTTGCTAATATCTATTATTTGCGATAGCAAAAATATCATCATTAATGTCCATTGCTAATACTCTATTTTCTTATAGTGAGAATTTCATCTAAGAGATAGATTGAAATGATAAGTCAACAAATTAGTAACCTATCTTAAAGACTAAAAATTTTAGAAAAAAAGAATAATGGATCTTCTAGACAAATAAAGCTTCTGACAAAAAAAGTTGCCAAGATAGCTAGAAGAGTTGAAGAACTTATCATTACTCAATAGAGCAGAACAAAAATTATAATCACAACACTTTAAAGATTTGATAAAAACTTGGGTGACCTAGACTCTCAGATTTCTCCTCCCTCATCTCAGCCTAGACCTTCTCCTAGCCAGCCTTAATCTTCCTCTATTAGTGTTGCCTAAGGATGGCCACCCAAGAGGAGGGATGAATTAGATGTTTAAAAATTTAAACTCTAATTAAAATAAATTTTAATGTAGTGTGCTTGGTGAAATAATGTGATACAAGTATAAAATGAGAACAATGTAAATAATATAATGAAAAGCATGAGAGACTAAGCTTTTATAGTAGTTCGGTGCCAAACTTATCACCTACATCCACTCCTCAAGTAAACTACTTGAGAGTTCAACTATAATCACTCAATTGATTACAGTTTATTATTTTTCTTGGGCTCACAATCTAATCTTGTTGGTTTTGACTTAGGCTCACCAACTACAATCTTTACAATGATTATTTTTTTGGGCTAATAATCAATCCCGATTGATTTTGGCCTAGGCTTACCAATCAAATCTTTACAATATAAAATTCTAGGCTTAGACCAATCCCAAGTTTCTCATCCCAAGAAACTTGTAATCAAATAAGATATAAAGATTAAAGAAGTTTAGAAAGAAAAACTCAATGAAGCTCAAAGAAGAAGTTTATGAATGAAAGGCTTGATTGCTTTCGCTCTTCTTCTTGAATGCTTGAGAGAAATTAGTGAAGCTCTTCAATGATTTTTTTTGACTTCTCTGACTTTGAGGATGATTGGAAGGATAAGATGATCAAGAAAATAATTTCTTCACCTCACTTAATGGCTCTCAATGAATAAACTTGGTGTAGGCTTAAAGGCTCTTAAATGTATGTTGCAAAAGTTCTTCTTGAAGTACTTAAATGTTTCTTATATATTCCAAGACTTTTCCACCACTCTAAAACCTCTGAAGAAGCCTCATTTAATATCCTAGTCGTTGGGCACGAAAATCTAGCCATTAAAACAAATTTAGGGCTAAAAATGTGTAGTTCTGAAAAAATTTAGCCATTACAGTGACTTAGTCAACTAACCTTCTTGACCTAGTCGACTAAGTCCCCTACATCTCAACTTTAGCCTTTTCTGTGCTTTCTGTCTTCTGAGACATCATCGACTAACCTCTAAGACTTAGTCGACTAAGTCTCCTGAGTCTAAAATTTTTATTTTTCTATACTTTCTATTTTAACTATTCTTTGATACACAGTCGACTAACTCCTAATCTTAGTCGACTAAGATGCGTGCCAAGCGTGCCATTTTGATTTTGACAGTCTTTCTTCTTCAATTTTTTTTGTAGGCTAGACTTGCTTCTTAAATTTGATTTATCTCTCATTAACTATTCTTTTTAAGATATACCAAGTATTGATTTTCTTCAAGAGCCTCTTGATTGATGATACTTTATTTGATTGATGAAAGTCACTTAGAGCATTGTAAATGCTTGAAATTTAAATGCTTTTGTTATTATCAAAAATAATATCAAAATACTTTTGATGATGACAAAACCCTTTGAGTATATATCCTCAAAAATAATATATCCTCAAAAATGATATTAGTAATTAACAAATTATACTCAAATGCTTTTGTTATTATCAAAATCAGTCCAAGAGTCAACAATCTTTTCCTTTTTGATGATGACAAAATCCTTTAAGTATATCTTTCTTTCAAATTTTAATATAACTTTCATGCAATTAATTTATATACAATATATTCATTTATATCATATTGAATTTCATATTCTCTCCCTAAATATAATCACTATGTTCAAATTAAGTTTTAATTTTTGTATTTACTCTTCCTTAATCTATGCCAATTTGATTCTTGAGGTTTCAAAGTACATCTTCTCATATTTGAATCAATTGAATGCTTCAAATTAGTTATTTTATATTAAATTTTTAGATTATACTTATATTATTCTTCTCTTCCTTTTTATCATTATCAAAAAGATAGCTATTGTCAATCAAGAGCAGTACACTATACAAATGATACAAGGCATCACATGTACAGATGAAGGAAAATATGGAGTTTCATTCATATATAAGTAAAAATTTAAACATAAATATTAGGCCAAGTAGGCATACATCAAAACATCAAAAGAAGCTTAAACCATTATAGATATCACATCAAATACAAAATAGGTTTTAAACTCAAGGGTATACAACTATAGGATGGCCTAATCTAAGATAGGAGAAGGATGAGTCTAGGAGGATGGATCCATAGCCACCTAAGGATGCTGTCTGGCAAGGACACGCTCTACCAAAGTAGGAAGTTGATCAGATATCTCATCAACCACTCGGTGCATAATATCGATAATCTGATCTTTCTTAAGATAGACAGAACATGCTGATCGAATAGATGGACATACACGGGCTCCTCTTCATCATCAACTTTGGTCCACTACCCATTCATCTTTTTGAAATCCATCCTCTTCAAGAAGTTTTCATCATATATGTCAAAGTGCTTCATCTCCTTGAATAATTTATCCTCTATGTCTACACCGAACTCTCTGAATATGATAGTAAGAAATTTTTCATAAGGTATGGCCAATTTTGCTCTCATTCTTGTCTCTTGCATGGTCTTCATCATCAAGGTAGAAAAATTAAATTTTTTTTCTTTAATATATGATAAAGAATCTCTACATCATTCCTTGTCATATAATCAAATCATCCAATCTAGAGAATAAAGATCTTGCAGACCATGTGATGTAAAAGGCAATGCTCGGTACTCAAATATTTTGCTAAAATCTCTTCAAAATCCAAAGCATCATCCCTGTTAAACAGCAAACGAAGTCCTGCTTATCGATCATCAAACCTCTTAGCTCCTTCCACTGGAGTCTTCAGTAATTGCCCTAAATTTTTCACTATTAAATCTATCTTGACCTCTTTAACTTTAGTTTCCAAAGATTGAAACCTATCCTTGCATTTTTCATAAAACTCTCTTACAAGATTTGGATAAGTGGGCAATTTTAGCGAACATAAGTACTCCCATCCTTGAAATTTGATGTACTCCCTGATTTTAAATTCTTGTTTCTTCAAAAAATCAAAATCAATCTTTCTTTCAGTGGTCACTTCCTAGAGGAAAATGGTATTACTTTTGAGGAAGATGGCATGACCTGAGATGGAGATTGTACGGGAGTAGTGAATGGAGTAGAGCGTTGGGGCGGAGAAAATAGCGGGGTACCAGTAGTTTGAGTGGTTGAAGGAGGAGGTGAGGAAGGTAGAGATGCAACTAGGGGAATAGAAATTAGATCGAATTATGACTACTCAGTGGTGTCCGAACAATTTTTCATCCTCCACTCATACGATCATAGTTGAATAGGAGTGATCTTAGGATGAGTGCAAAGTTTCTTCTTCCTCAGTGCCATGGATCCAAGTCCTCTTCCTCAAGATTTTTTAGGGCTTTGATTTGGAGATTTTCAGAGAAAAAATAGATGCCCTAGGTTTCTAAGGTGGGACAGCTAAGAAAGGGCGAATGAAAAATAAGCAAAATCCCATGGGTATTCTATTTTATAAATAGGATTCTCGATACTTAGTCGACTAAGATATTTTATCTTAATCTGCTCAGTGTGGCATAGAACTTAATGGCTAGAGTTTTAGTCCAAGAGATCTTGTAATGACTCATGTCTTTTTTAATGAAATTAATGTAAGGATGATTTATGAGAAATTCATCACATCATAGCAATCATTTCAACATACAAACATATTCAATAATTTTAACAATATGGATCAAAAAATCCTAATTGCTTTCTTATGGCACAAAATCTTTCTTCATTTAAAGGTTTAGTGAAAATATCTGCAATTTGATTTTTAGTTAGCACAAACTCAAGAGTTATATCATTATTTTATATATGGTCTCTAATAAAATGATGTCTAATCTCTATATAGTTTTTTTAAGTGTAATATTAGATTTTTTATTAAATTTATAGCACTAGTATTGTCATATTAAATAGAAATATTATTACAAGTAATACCATAGTCCTCTAGTTATTGTTTGATCCACAATAGTTGAGCACAACTTTTAGCAGCAATATATTTGGCTTCTATCGTAGACAAGACTACTGAGTTTTGTTTCTTACTAAATCATGAGATCAAATTTACTCCTAGAAACTGATATGTTCTACTTGTACTTTTTCTATCTAAGCAACATCCAACGAAATTTGAATCACTATATCCAATTAAGTCTAGTGAAGATTATTTTGAGTACCACAAGCCTACATTTTGAGTGTTTATCAAATACTTAAAGATTCTTTTAACTGCAACTACATATGATTCTTTAGGGTTTGATTGATAACGTGCACACATACATATACTAAATATTATATTAGACCTACTTGCAGTTAAATAAAGCAAAGATCCAATCATACCTCTGTATAATTTGGTATCTACTATTTTTTCTTTTGGATCTAGATCAAGCTTACAACTTATGCTCGTAGAGGTGCCACTCCCTCTAACATTCTCCATTCCAAATTTTTTTTAGCATTTTTTTATGTATTTGCTTTGGTTGATGAAGATCTCCTCATATGATTGCTTGATTTGAAGTTCAAGAAAGAAATTGAGTTTCCTCATCATACTCATCTCAAACTCTCCCTATATGAGACTAGCAAATTTTCTACACAAATCTTCATTAGTAGCTCCAAACACAATATCATCAACATATAATTGTACAATTAGTAAATTATTTAATTTTTTTAATAAATAACATTTTGTCTACATTTTCTCTTCTAAAGTTATTATTTAATAGAAACTTGCTCAATCTATTATACCAAGCCCTAGGGGCTTATTTTAATCCATAAAGTGTCTTTTTAAGTCTATACACATGATTTGGCAATTCTTAATTTTTAAAATTTAGAGGTTGTTCTACATAAACTTTCTTTCTCAATTAGTCCATTCAAAAATGCATTTTTTACATCCATTTGAAAAAGTTTGAAGTTCATAAAACATGCAAATGACAAGAGCAATCTAATATCTTCAAGTCTAGCTACAAGTGCAAAGAATTCATCAAAGTCGATTCCTTCTTCTTGATTGTATCCTTGTGCAACCAATCTAGCCTTATTTCTAATTACATTACACTTTTCATCAAGTTTATTTCTAAAGATTCATTTAGTTCTAATTATAAGAAAATTTTTAGGTCTTTCAACTAGTTTCCAAACTTTATTTCTTTCAAATTGGTTTAACTCTTCTTGCATTGCTAATATCCAATTTGAGTCTTTATCAGCTTCAATTATATTCTTAGGTTCTAAGTGAGATATAAATGCAATATAATTTATAACCTTCCTAAGAGATGATCTAGTTTTAACTCCATGAGATGAATCACCAATAATTAATTTTTTAGAATGATTGTGATCATACCTTCATTTCTTTGGTAAATTAGATGTACCTTACTCTTCTTGAGGTTGTTGCTTCCTTTCTTCAATATATTGCTTTTCACCTTCTTGTTCTTATGAATGTGTATCTTCAAGTGTCATATTCTTTATTTTCTTTTCTAAATTATCTTCATCTATATCAATTTCTTCTTCTCTTGCTTTAAGAGAGTTAGTTTTATCAAAAATAACATGCACGAATTTTTCTACAACTAATATTCTTTTATTAAATATTCTGTATGCTCTACTATTAGTTGAATAGCCTAGAAAAATATCTTCATCTAATTTTGCATCAAATTTATCTAATTTATCTTTACTATTTATCAAAATGAAGTATCTACATCTAAAAGCTTTGAAATATGAAACATTAGGTTTCTTTTCTTTGTAAAGCTCATATGGAGTTTTCTTTAAAATATGTCTAATTAATACTCTATTTAGCATATAGCATGCAGTGTTAATAGCTTTCGTTCAAAAATATTTTGAGAGATTGCTTTCATAAAGCATGGTCCAGGTCATTTTAATTGATATTCTATTCTTTCTTTCTACCATCCTATTTTGTTGGGATGTCTTAGGGGCTGAAAAATTATGGTTTATTCCATTCTTAGAACAAAAATTTTTAAATTTTTGATTTTTAAATTTCGTGCCATGATCACTTCTTATATATAAAACATCACATTCCTTTTCTTTTGTGATTTTGTTAAATAGCTCAACAAACATGTCAAAAGCATTATCTTTATGAGATAAAAATAAAATCCAAGTATACCTTGAACAATCATCGATTATCACAAAACCATATCATTTTCCTCCTAGATTTGTAGTTAAAATTAGTTCAAATAAATCCATATAAAGTAACTCTTGAGGTTTAGTTGTTGAGACAATATTCTTGGATTTGAAAGATGATTTTGTTTGTTTTTCAAATTGACATGCTTTGCAAATCTTATTCTTTTCAAAATTTATTTTGGATAAACCTTTACTAAGTCAAGCTTGATTAATCTAGACAATAAGTTCATGCTTACATGACCTAGTCTATTATGCCATATCCAACTAGATTCATTTACTTTAGCATTAATAGCAATAAAACATTCAACATTTTCATTTTTGAGTTCATCAAGATCAACAATTTAAACATTGCCATATCTTTTTTCTATAAACTTAATGCTATCATCAAATAAATTAGTTACCATGCAATGAGATGATTTAAATGAAACATTAAAATTTTTATCACATAGTTGACTAATACTTAGTAGATTGTGCATTAAACCATCAACTAGCAATATATTTTCTATACAAGTAGAGAGTGTAATCAAGATGTTACCGTTATCAATAATTTTACCTTTACCATTGTCACCAAATGTCACCACACCTCCATCTATTGCTTCAAAAGAGATAAATTGGAATCTATCTCCTATCATGTGCCTTAAACAGCCACTATCTAGACACCATCTTCTTTTAGTTCTCACGGATGCCAAGTATACCTATACACGAAATCAAGTAGATTTAGGTATCCAAGTTAACTTGGATCCTTTGAGGTTAGCACAAATGGTTTCTTTTAGAATCTAAATTTATCTTATCTTTGATTGGTTTGTATTTAATTTCTTATTTGCATTCATTATGCATTCAAATACTTTGTATCCAATTTTGTTATATTTAAAATAAGTTATGGATTTTGTGATCTATCAAACACATTCCTTAGAAATTTTTATTTTCTTTGTAGATTATATCCTAAACCAACTTTATCGAAAATCATCTTTTGATTATCAATCAATGTTTGAAGATTTTTTGAACTAATCATGTATCTATCCATAATTGATCTTAGTCTTACTATTTTATCTTGTAAAGATACATTCTTTTCACTAGATTCATCTAATTTATTTTGTAGTTCTTTCATATCTTCTTCTACTTTAGCTTTGTCTTTGGTTAAGAGTTGGTTATATTTTTTTAGTTCTTTATTCTTATGTGATAACTTCTTAAAATTATCAATTAAGTTATTAAAAGCATCATATAACTCTTCAAAAGTAAAATCTAAAATTGAAGTATCATTATTTATCTTATCATCATTGTATGCCATAAGACAAAGGTTTGCCTTTTCTTCTCTTTGATATTCTTCATCATTTGAGAAAGAGTCCTCATCATTGCTCCATGTGTTTTTATATGCTTTCTTCTTTATTCTCTTGGAGCTTTTCTTCAACATGGGATAGTCCATCTAGAAGTGTCTAGGTTTCTTGCACTCATAGCAAAGAGATAGTTGTTTCTTTTCTTTTTTCTTCTCTTTCTCTTTGCTACCTTCTTCCTTATTGTATTTTCTTCTAGGCTCAAATTTCTTCCTTCTTTTTATGAACTTCTTGAATCTTCTTGCTATCATAGCTATCTCTTCATCATGTTTCAAGTTTTCTTCAAAATCACTCTCTTCTTCATAGATGGCAGTAGCTTTGAGGGTTATGGTTTTCTTTTTCTTCACCTCTTCTTCCTTCCTTTGGTTCATATTTAGCTCATAGATCATAAGAAATCCAATGAGCTCTTCCAAAGCTAACTTGTTTAAGTCCTTTGCTTCTTGAATGGCAGTCAATTTTGGCTTTTAATTTTTTAGCAAGGACGTAAGAATTTTTTGCACAACATCACTATTAGAATAATCCTTTCCTAAACTCTTTAAACCATTTAATATATCAGTGAATCTTGTGAACATTTCGATGATAGTTTCATGTGATTCCATTTTGAATAATTCAAACTTGTGTACCAACATATTTTTCTTGGATTCTTTGACTTGATTAGTATCCTCATGGATAACTTCAAGTCTATCTCAAATTTCTTTGATGGATGAACATGTTGATATCCTATTAAACTCATTTGCATCCAAAGCACAATATAACACATTCATTGCTTTGGCATTGAGTTGTGCTTCTCTTTTGTCATGTTCATCCCAATCCTTTTTGGGCTTTGGAATGGACATGCTATCAATTATGATTATGGATATATAAGGGTCTTTCACTATGACATTCCATATGTTATAATCTTATGCTTAAATAAATATCCTCATTCTTGCTTTTCAATAAGTATAATTATTTTCATTGAAAAGCGATAGTCTATTAGTTGATTGCCCTTCAATCAATGAATTTTCAATTGGATTTGCTATTAAATCTTTGGCTATTTGACCGTTAGGTCAACCACTAATATTAGAGCACCTGCTCTGATACTACTTATTGCCCAAGGATGGCCACCCAAGAGGAGGGATGAATTGAATATTTAAAAATTTAAACTCTAATTAAATTAAATTTTAATATAGTGTGCTTGGTGAAATAATATGAGTTATAAGTATAGAATAAAAGTAATGTAAACAACACAGTGACAAGCATAAAAGATCAAGCTTTTATAGTAGTTCGGCATCAAACTCGGTACCTACGTCCACTCCTCAAGTAAACCATTTGAAAGTTCAACTATAATCACTCAAATGATTATAGTTCAATTATTTTTCTTGGGCTCACAGTCCAATCTAGTTGGTTTTGACTTAGGCTCACCAACTATAACCTTTACAATGATTGTTTTTCTGGGCTAACAATCAACCCCGATTGATTTTGACCTAGGCTTACCAATCAAACCTTTACAATATTCAATTCTAGGCTTAGACCAACCCCAAGTTTCTCACCCCAAGAAACTTGTAATCAAATAAGATACAATGATTAAAGAAGTTTAGAAAGAAAAACTTAATGAAGATCAAAAAAAAAGTTTATGAATGAAAGGCTTGATTGCTCTTGCTCTTCTTCTTGAATGCTTGAGAGAAGTTAGTGAAGCTCTTCAATGGTTTTCTTTGACTTCTCTCATTTTGAGGATGATTGGAAGGATAAGATGATCTCAAGAAAATAATTTCTTCACTTTACTTAATGGCTCTCAATGAATGAACTTGGTGTAGGCTTGAAGGCTCTTGAATGTGTGTTGCAAAAAATTTTCTTGAAGTTCTTAAATATTTTTTATATATTTCAAGACTTTTCCATCACTCTAAAATCTGTGAAGAAGTTTCATTTAATGATCTAGCCGTTGAACATAAAAATCTAGCTATTGTAAAAAAGTTAGGGCTGAAAAGTGTAGTTCTGAAAAAAACTAGTTGTTACAGTGACTTAGTCGACTAAGTCAACCTTCTTGACTTAGTCGACTAAGTCCCCTGCACCTCAACTTCAGTCTTTTCTATGCTTTCTATCTTCTACAGTCTTCTGAGACATAGTCGACTAACCTCTAAGACTTAGTCGACTAAGTATCCTGAGTCCAGAATTTTTATTTTTTTATACTTTTTATTTTTGCTATTCTCTGATACATAGTCGACTAACTTCTAATCTTAGTCGACTAAGATGCGTGCCAAGCATGCCATTCAGATTTTGACAGCCTTTCTTCTCTAATTTCTTTTATAGGCTAGACTTGCTTCTTAAACTTGATTTATCTCTCATTAACTATTCTTTTTAGGATGTATCAAGTCTTGATTTTCTTCAAGAGCCTCTTGATTGATGATACTCCATTTGATTGATGAAAGTTACTTAGAGCATTAAAAATGCTTGAAATTTAAACTACACATCCTCAAAAATAATATTAGTAACTTAATAAATTATACTCAAATAATTTTGTTATCATCAAAATCAGTCCAAGGATCAACAGTCAGACCCTCCTTAAGTGCCACTATTAGATCTGGTATTGATTTTCCCACCTCTCGCCCCGAGCCCTTTATAAGAATTTGGAGCAAACCAACTGCACCTTCCACCTCCTCTTCTGATTCCATTATTGAATTTCTTTCCTCAGATGAGGAATAGTCATCTTAGGACCAAGATCTTATTTTACTTAGATTTAGTCTTTTTGTTATATTTTGAAATGAATTCTAATGTTGTATTGTTTGGATGTATCTTTTTGTAAACAATACAAACATGTAATCAATTTCATCTATCAATGAAAGATTATTAATTGTAATGTTTGTAATATTTGTAATACTTGTATTACTCTATTGGATGTTTTTTTTAATATTGACAAAAAGAGGGAGAAGGAATACTTGAGCATATTGATTGGATATTTAATTAAAATATCATGGATAAAATACATTCATTAAGGGGGAGCTAATGCAAAATTCATATATCTTGATTTTGTAAAGAATACATCTTTTCAAAATAGATTATCAAATCAAAAAATTGCTTATATATATTGAAATATAAAAATTACTTGTGCATATTGAAATTCACAACATCACACTGTATATCTCTTTACTTTAATTAATTTCTTTTAATATATGTTGTAATATGCTCAACATTTTGTCATCATCAAAAAGGTAGAGATTGTTGTCATCAGGAATGAATTTGATGATTACAAAATATTGGAGCATAATTTTAATAGTAACATTTTTCAAGAATATCAAAGATTACTTTTGTCGAAGGAAAAAGGCTGTTGAATGACTCCATATTTAATTGAAGATCTATTGAGTCAAATGAAATAATTTGTGAAGAGTTTTGACGTAAGAAACTTCATCTCTTAAAATCCAAGCTGACATGCCTTTGATTCACGCCAGCCTTAGCATGGCACGCTATTATTCATTAGCTTGGCACACAATCGAGCCAGCTTGATTTAGAGTCGAGCTAGCACTCTCAAAGTGGCAAAAGATGAGTTACAGAGTTCTACTATTCAAGCCAACTCGAAGCTTTACCAAGATGACTATCTCAAGTCAGTAGAAAAGTGATTTTTTAAGTTTGCCATTCGAACCAGCCTGAAGCTCCAATGAGTCGACTGTCTCAGATCGATAGAAGTACTATTTCTCAAGACTGCCAATTAAGCCAGCCTTTTTAGTGAGGCAGAATGTCGATTTGCCAAGAAATACTACTCGAGTTGGTTCGAAGCAAGAATCAAGCCAGCTTCACATAATCTGATAGGTGCAATGGTTAGTTCTGCAAAAGTTTGCTTTCATTCAGAACTTTTTTTCAACTGTTATTTTTTATCTCCAATGGTAATAATCGACCAGAATCCATGTCAAATCATCTGGATCCTTTTGAAAATGATTGAGAATAAAGAAAAAAGAAAAATATAAAAGAAAAATTTTGTTCATTAAGAAAAAAGGGCACTTTGAGTAAAATCTATCTCCAAGAAAGTTCACCTACTCTCATTCAATTCTTTCTTGAGTTTTCTATGTGCATTCAAAAAGGAAAGAGAGGATTTATTGGTACCAATCAAGGCATCCTTAAAAGAAAGCTTCATCGACAACAATCCAATCAAAAATAGGATTTTCTTTGTTGTATTTACTTCTCATACAACTTTATTATAAAAGTTTTAGCAGGGGTTGAAACTTAAAGGGTTATAGTTATACCAAACTTAGTTTAGTTTGGGGGAGCCTTAGGTAAAGACTTGTAAAAGTTTAGATTGGTTAACCTAGAATAAAATCAATTGGATTTGTTTGTGAGCCTGGTGACAACAAACATGCTATAATTAGGTGATTATAGTAAAAATTTTTAAGAGATTGCTTGGAGAGTGGATGTAGATGCTAGAGGAGCACCGAACCACCATAAATTTATTGTGTTTGTGTGTGTATGCTCTATCTTCTCTATTGCTTTTATTTTCTATTCTTCAGTAATCTTATCTTCAGCACACATTCACTCTTGCACTACACTCTATTACTCAGGCTGGTTAAAAATTATAATAACTCAATTCATCCTCCCCTCTTGGGTTATTTACGTTAGATATATGTGCCCTAGAAGTCAGAATTGGCTGACACTTATAATACACTTTTAGGGGCAAAATTATAATTTTGACTATAATCAATAAAATGGGTTATTTTCTATCACATATGTGTATTTAGTGACTGTGATACATCCTTTGAGTTAATGGTAATGATAATTCATATTTTCAAGAGTTGAAAATTTAAGACATGAATAATCATTATTAACTCATAAAATGCTCCCGACCATAGGATCATCATGAGGATGGTGATTAATCCAAAAGGTTGGTGTACAATCGCTTCTCTTTAGTAGATGAGTCTTGAGTCTATGGTGTGGAGACACTGGAGTGAAAGTATAGGTACTCATTAGAGAATGAGGGCATTGAGCATGACCACCTCGAGTAGTCATTAGGAAGTCTACCTTCTCGTCAATGACTGACTCGATGCTGCAGTAAGTGTGTCTGGTTCTTTGATCTAAGGTGCATCAGCAGTTCACCTTGAGGGTGTTATATTTTGACTACACCATTACTCGGTCTCCTAGCCATTCGGAACCCTAAGGTGTATGTTGGCTATAGCATGTTCATTATAGAAACTGGATTGCATCAAGATGGAATCTATCTACCTCGGTGGTAGAGGAGCAGCCCTATGTTGATCATGAGAATCAAGTCTAGAAGCCCATGGCCATGGCAGAGTGAAATAATAGAAAGAGTTTCTATTTAGAATTTCACATCGGACCTGAATCGAATGATTACATCATATGATAGAAACTAGGGTTTGACGAGTTCACCTTAACCCTAATCTGATCGGAGCTCAAGATAGAAGAACTTAATCACATAGGTAGCTGCACCAAGAGGTTCGCATTCATCTCTGATGGGTTGCCACCATATACTACTAGGTGTCACTGGTGAATTTTGGAAGCAATTAGAATGATTTAGATGATCGATCATTCTAGCTGTTCGAATCAGAAGAGTTTTAATCCATCGAAAGGAGTTTCGATGATGTCGATGATAGAGATCATGACATATCCCATTATCATACAGAACTGAACCTAACTGGGTCACATAAATAAGGGTTTGAATCTGGTGATCATCAATTAAACTGATCCAGTTCAATTGATCTGAATGAGATTCAATTAGGTTCAAGAAAATCGTGCTAGCACTCGATTGAACCTAACGTTCTTCTTTTACTATCATAAATAGTTGTCCTAACTGAGCCAAAGGAGTTTGTGCTCGATTAGAAGCCTTCACTTGGTCTGACTGGAGCCTGTTCAAATTAGAAAAGGATTATCTTATTTTATAAAATAATACCTGCCATTTTTGGTCATCTATCATTTCTCGTCCTTTGACTTTGGTCAAAAGTTGACCTTTGACTGGTCAAATGTTGACCATTAATACTTTGACTTTTATCCACATATCACGCACCTATTGAAGAGCTGGTAGGGGCTTGTCCTCCTACCAGAACCTAGCAAGGAGGAGGGCACACGCCACCCTTGGCGTGCGCCCAAGCTGGAGGCGCCCAAAAGTTCCTGTTGGACAGGGACTCCATCTCCTTTTTAGAATCCAAATAGACTCCTCCTAAGAACCAAGTTTGACTAGTCTTAGGTGCCATCTAAAGAGGAATCCAAGGGACTCTATTTTTACCAATCAGATTTAGATCTGATTTCACAAAGGATTGTGATTGGTTGGGAAGAAGAGGAGTTGGATCACGCATAGTCTATAAATAAGATCCTGCACCCAACTCAAAGAGAGCATGAATTCTCCATGCCCAAGGCTGCATCTCTCTTCCTCCTCCATGCCAAGTCCATATTCTCCCTCTCCTCTCCATGCCCAAAGTAGTTTGGGATTTTAGTTGATGCGATTCAGACGAGAGAAAGATGATTGAAAGCTAGAAGGCTGCACTGCTGCAAAGGACAACTGCCGATCTTCGAAAGGTGTTTTGAAGATGCTCCAAATCAGATTCAGATCTAATTTTTTGAGACATGATAGAGAAGAAGAGGATCTCCAAATCTAGTCCGAGTGGATACTGATAGAGGTCAGGCATTTGCGTGGCTAGATCCAGAATCTTCTACTGCTTACAGGATCATCAAAGGATAATAGGTTTACCCTACATCAAGATAAATTAAATTTGATTTAATTTATTTAGATTTTATTTTAATTATTAGAATAAATAAAAATTAGATCTAAAACATCCTAGATCTAATTTAGATCAAAGAAAAAAAATTTTGAAATATATCTCTTAATCCGATTAGATCTGAACGAACCCAGTCTGGGAAATCAGGATTTCCTTCAATTTAGTCGGGCAACAAGTATCAAAACAAATATATTGTAATGTATTAGAATAAAAATTTGAACAAGAATACATCATTATGCTTGCTTCATGAATGCATCATTAAGCCTGCTTCATGATTCTTCAATAATTGATTCTTCAATAATTCAATAATTGTAGTCTTCTATAATTATGCTTTAAGTTTTTCATTAATTCAATAATTATGCTATAATTTATTCATTATTTTCTTGGTTATTCATTATTTACTTCAAGGTTTCATGTTCATGATACTATACCATATCTCTCCCTCATTTTGTTATCAATCAAAAATATAGAAAAATTATAAGACATATATAAAGAAAAGACTTCATTGCATTGCATAAATATGTATTTTTACAAGCAAAATGAGTATACTGTATACAAAAAGAGATCCAATATAGTACACCAACAATACATCATTAATACATTATAGCAAAGTATAACACATAACATAACATATACATAGTGAATCATCTAAGGAACATCCAAAAATCCTAAATCTAGTCCTCATCAAAGGGAAGGTCTATAGGTAAGGGAGAGTGGGCCTTTAAGGATGAGGCACCACTCCTTTTGCTCTTAGTCCTGCTAGATGGATCGGTAGAGTGGACAAGAAAGCCTATGTCAAATCTAGCGTACATCATAAATGGTAGTCTAGAAGTAGGCTAGGAAGGCTGGGAGGTCCGAGATGGCTAAGTACATCGATCGATTAGCTTGGAGAAGAAGATCTATCTAGAGAAGCCTATCAACGTCGACCTCTAGCGGTAGCTACAGTGGCCACTCCCGGTGCGATAGTCTCCATCTGTGCCACCAATTTTTCTATAGTGGTCAGAAGAGAAAGGATCCTAGAGCACTGATATTCTTCAAGGTTTTTGATCTTAGACTGTATCTGACCAACTCCTACCTTGATCCTCCTGAGGCAAGTAGTCTCTTGAGCTAGTATAGATACGTCACTGAGATCCTTTGGCCTATCTCATTGTTTAAAAGCTCCAATCCGATTAGACAGACTGGCCATCTCACTCCTCAGACTCTGAAGCTCTACCTGAACAAGTGAAGCAATCTGGTGTGCCTGTTGTGCCATGTTTTACTATTTCTCTATCCTTAGTCCATCCAACACCAACTCTGCAATTCTCCTCATCTGATCATTATGTAGCTAAGTGGAGGAAGGATAAGAAGGTTTCAAGGCTCATATAGGTGTCACTGGTAGGTTAGAAATAGTAGATGCTGCTATTATAGGAGTTTGAGGCTCTACTGCTGCTGGAGAAGGTGACTCTGACTTAGACTCTGACTATGCTCAGCTTGGCCCAGCCTCCTCTCTCTGTCTCTCCTATTTAGAGTTCCTCCTAATCCATCTCTATTGCAACTTATGGTAGCCCATTCGATGTAGCAACTGCTCATTATAGGTGTTAAAGTGCATCAGAATTCTCCTAGTCTCCCCCTTGAGAGATATCTTGAACTCTTTAAAGACTTGTGTCAATGCAATGCCATAAGGTTGGTAAGCTTTTGCTTTCTCCACTGCCTCTCTCATATAAGTGAACATCGATGCCGATAGGTTGAGCAAAAACTCTAGAGCATGTGCACCATAACAACCAAATCCCTCTCTGATATAAAGTCAAATTGACCCATCTTTAGAAATAAGATTCTCCCAATAATGTGGTGAAGTAGATGCATCTGAAGGAAAATCTTGATTTCCTGGATCAAGTTCATTCAGATCTGATCAGATCAAAAGATATATTTCAAAAAAAAAAAATTTTGATCTAGATCAGATCTAAGATATTTTAGATCTGATTATTATTAATTTAATAATTAAAATAAATTTAGATAAATTAAATTAAATTAAATTTATCTTGAAGTGGGTAATCCTATTACCCATTGATGATCCTATAAGCAGCGGAAGGTTCTGGATCAAGCCATGCAAGTACCTGGCCTCTATCAGCTTGGACTGGATCTAGAGATCCTCTTCTTCTCTATCACATCTCCAAAAATTAGATCTAGATCAGATATGAAGGATCTTCAAAACTCTTTTCAAAGATCAGCAGTTGTCCTATGCAGCAGTGCAGCCTTCTAGCTTTCAATCGCCTTTCTCTCATCTGGATCGCACCAACCAAGGTCCAAAACTCCTTTTGGACGTGGAGAGGAGAGGGAGAAGATGGGTTTGGCATGGAGGAAGAAGGAAGAGGCAGCCTTGGGGCGTGGGGTTTCAATTTATTTTTAATCTTTTTTTTTCAATGCTATTTGAGTTGGGCGTAGGGTCTTATTTATAGACTGTCTGTGATCCAACTCCTCTCCTTCTAACTAATCACAACTCTTTATGAAATCAGATCTAAATTTGATTGGTGGAAATAGAGTTTCCTAGATTCCTCCTTAGAGGGTGCCTAAGACCAGTCAAAGTTGGTTCTTAGGAGAACTCTAATTGAAATCCAAAAAGAAGATGGAGTCCCTGTCCAACAGGGACTCCTGGGCGCCTCCAACCTGGGCGCCTCCAACTTTAGCGCATGCCTAGGGTGGCGTGCGCCCTCCTCCTTGGCAGGTTTTAGTAGGAGGACAAGCCCCCACCAGTCCTCCAATAGGTGCGTGACACTTGGATAGAAGTCAAAGTGTCTATGGTCAATATTTGACCAGTCAAAGGTAGACTTTTGACCAAAGTCAAAGAACGAGAAATGGTAGGTGACCAAAAATGGCAGGTAATATTTTACAAAATAAGACAACCTTTTCTAACTTGGACAACCTCCAGTCAGACCATATGAAAGCCTCTGATTGAGCACAAACTCCTTTGGCTCAGACAGGATAACTTATTTATGATAGTAAAAGAAGAACGTTAGGTTCAATCGAGTGCTAGCACGATTTTCTTGAACCTAATTGAATCTCATTCAGATCAATTGAACTGAATCAATTCAATTGATGATCACCAGATTCAAACCCTTATTTGTGTGATCCCAGTTAGGTTCAGTTCTGTATGGTAATGGGATATGTCATGATCTCTATCATCGACATCATCGAAACTCCTTTCGATGGATCAGAACTCTTCTGATTCGAACAGCTAGAATGATCGATCATCTAAATCATTCTAATTGCTCCCAAAATCCACCAGTGACACCTAGCAGTATATGGTGGCAACCCATCAGAGCTGAATGTGAACCTCTTGGTGCAGCTACCTGTGTGATTAAGTTCTTCTATCTTGAGCCCGATCAGATTAGGGTTAAGGTGAACTCGTCAAACCCTAGTTTCTGTCATATGATGTAATCATTCGATTCAAGTCCGATGTGAAAATCTAAATAGAAACTCTTTCTATTATTTCACTCTGCCATGGCCATGGGCTTCTGGACTTGATTCTCATGATCATCATAGGGCTGCTCCTCTACCACCGAGGTAGATAGATTCCATCTTGATGCTAATCCAGTTCCTACAATGAACATGCTATAGCCAACATACACCTCAGGATTTCCATATGGCTAGGAGACCGAGTAATGGTGTAGTCAAACTATAACACCCTCAAGGTGAACTGCCGATGCACCTCAGGTCAAAGAACCAGACACACTACTGCAGCATCGAGTCAGTCATTGATGAGAAGGTAGACTCCCTAATGACTACTCGAGGTGGTCATGCTCAGTGCCCTCATTCTCTAACGAGTACCTGTACTCTCACTTCGGTGTCTCCACACCGTAGACTCAAGACTCATCTACTAAAGAGAAGTGATTGTACACCAACCTTTTGGATCAATCACCATCCTCGTGATGATCCTATGGTCGGGAGCATTTTATGAGTTAATAATGATTATTCATGTCTTAAATTTTCAACTCTTGAAAATATGAATTATCATTACCATTAACTCAAAGGATGTATCACAGACACTAAATACACATATGTGATAGAAAATAACCCATTTTATTGATTATTAGTCAAAATTATAATTTTGCCCCTAGAAGTGTATTACAAGTGTCAGCCAATTCTGGCTTCTAGGGCACATATATCTAACAATCTCCCACTTGTCCTAAAGCCAATTGGCTACAAGTCTAAGTCCCATCTTCTCAAGGTGGGCTTCGATCTTCTGCTGGCCCAACGGCTTTGTAAGTGGGTCTGCCACATTATCTGTGGAGTTGACTCTCTTGACCTCGACATAACCCTTTTCGAGGTAATCGCGATGAGGTGGTATCGCCGCTCAATGTGCTTGGATTTTTGGTGAGACCTCGGCTCCTTAGCAAGGGCTATGGCGCCATTGTTGTCGCAGTATAGAGGAATGGCATCTGATGGCATTACTCCAATTTCTGCAGCAAACTTCTTGTACCAGAATGCTTCCTTCGCAGCCTCTGATGCAGCGATATATTCTGCTTCCATGGTGGAATCTGCTATCACCATTTGCTTGGAACTCTTCCAGCTGACAGCACCACCATTGCACACAAACAGACTCCCAGATGTCGACTTTCGATCATCTATATCGGACATGAAATCCGAGTCTGTGTATCCTTGGACTTGGAGTTCTCCATTACCAAAGACCAACATCATATCCTTAGTTCTTCTTAAGTACTTAAGGATACATTTCACAGAAGTCCAGTGTTCTTCATCCTGGATTTGACTGATATCTGCTTGTGACACTCACAGCATGGGCTATATCAGGTCGTGTACATAGCATGGCATACATGAGGCTCCCTATTGCAGAAGCATAAGGGATCTTGCTCATGCGTTCTATTTCCTTAGGTGTGCTAGGGCACATCTTCTTGGAAAGATGAATACCATGTCTGAAGGGTATTAATCCCCTCTTAGAGTTTTCCATACTAAACCTCTTTAGTACTTTCTCTATGTACATCTTCTGTGAAAGTCCTAGCATCCTATTCGGTCTATCCCTATAGACCTTAATTCCTAGAATAAAGGATGCTTCACCTAGGTCTTTCATGGAGAATTCCTTGGACAACCATATTTTGACTGTTGTCAACATGGGAATATCATTCCCAATAAGGAGGATGTCATCCACGTACAATACGAGGAAGACAACAGCGCTCCCACTGACCCTTTTGAAAACACACGGTTCCTCTTCATTTTTGATGAAACCAAACATTTTGATCACATCATTGAAATGAGTGTTCCAGCTCCGAGATGCTTGCTTAAGTCCATATATGGACCTTTGCAGCTTGCAAACCTTGTGATCAGTATCACTGGATGTGAAACCTAGCGGCTGTTCCATATAGATATCTTCCTCAAGATATCCATTTAAGAATGCCGTTTTCACGTCCATTTGCCATATTTCATAATCGAAATAGGCTGCAACGGCAAGCAATGTGCGGATGGATTTTAGCATAGCCACTGGGAAAAAGGTATCCTGATAGTCAATGCCTTCGCGTTGACTATAACCTTTTGCCACTAGTCTAGCCTTGAATGTCTCCACATTTTCCATCTGCACCAATCTTTCTCTTGAAGATCCATTTACACCCAATAGGTACTATACCTTCTGGTGGATCTACCAAGGTCCAGACTTGGTTTGAGTGCATCGAGTCAATTTCTGACTGCATTGCCTCTAGCCATTTCTCGAAGTCGATATCTGATATCGCCTCGTTGTAGGTTTTGGGATCATCACCATGAGCACCATTACCTACGAGGAACATTTTCTCTACTTCCTCTGAAATAATACCTAAGTATCTTTCAGGGGGATGGAAAATCCTTTTCGATCTACGAGGTGGAGGAGGTAGTGTTCTTATTGGCTCAACCTGATTTGGTTCCAATTGGTCCTTAGCTCATTGTACTTGTGAGACTTTCTCATCAAGCTTGATCTGCTTTCCAATGCCGCTATCTTGAATAAACTATTTTTCAAGAAAGATGGCATGTCGACTCACAATCACATTATGGTCTTCTGGAATGTAGAAATAGTATCCTAATGACTCTTTAGGATATCCTATGAATCGAGCTCTAAAGGACCTAAACTCTAACTTGTCCGCTTGTTGTCTTTTGACATGAGCCGGACAATCCCAAATTCTGAGATGACTCAGACTTGGTTTCTTACCAGTGCCATATCTCATACGGTGTGGTAGGAACGATTTTAGAGAAAATCCTATTCAGTAGATAATTGAAGTTAACAATGAATGTCCCTAAAGAAAATCAGGAAGGTCTGTGAAGCTCATCATGGATCGGACCATATCCAATAGGATCCAATTTCTCCGTTCTAAAATTCCATTGAGTTGAGGTATTCCTGGTGGAGTCCATTGAGAGACTATGCCATTTTTCTTGAGATAGTCTAGAAATTTCTGGCTAAGGTATTCACCTCCTCGATCTGATCGAAGAATCTTAATGGATTTTCTAGTTTATTTTTCTACTTCATGTCTGAATTCTTTGAACTTTTCAAAAGCTTCAAACTTATGTCTCATAAGATACACATACCCATACCTAGATAGATCATCGGTAAAGGTAATGAAGTAGACAAAATTGCCTCTAACCAGTACATCAAATGGGCCGCACACATCAGTACGTACTAGGGCAAGGAGATCTGTGGCCCTTTTCCCATGTCCAATAAAAGAAAGTTTAGTCATTTTGCCTTGAAGATAAGATTCACAAGTTGGATATGACTCAGAAGTCAATGGACTCAATAGCCCATTTTTCTCCAATTTGTTGATCCTATCTTCTGCTATATGACCTAATCTTAGGTGCCATAGATACCTATCATTTGGACTATCCCTAGGTCATTTGGTATTCACATTTTGCTCGATAGTTAGAACAGGTACATTAATATGTAGCTGATAAAGATCGTTAATAAGGAAATCATTTGCAATTTTATTTCTTTCATAAAGAATGTTACAATGGTCCTTAAAGAAGGTAATCACATAGCCTTCTAGTGCTAAGCATGAAACAGAAATCAAATTTCTGCTAGCTGCAGGCACATAATAACAGTCTTTCAAAACTAAGTCTAAACCAAATGATAATTGAAGAGGGTATGTTTCCATGGCTACTGCAGTAACTCTTACTCCATTACCGATGCATAGGATCATATCTCTATCCCTCAGTCTTCTACTATCCTCAAGATCCTGCATGGAAGTGCACAGATGAGCACTAGAACAAGAGTCAAGCACCCAACTAGATGCAGAAGAAATCGTAAGGTTAGACTCAATAACGAGCATACCTCTAGAAGGACCTTCCTTCTTATTCTTTAGGGTGGCTAGGTAAGTAGGACAGTTTCGCTTTCAATGGCCATCGCTGTTGCAATGAAAACACTTTCCTTTGACATCGACCTTTTTCTTCGGCTCTACCTTCTTCTTCTTTGCTCCTTCCATCTTTTGCTTTTTTGCAAACTTCTGTTTCTTTCCATAAGACTTTCTTTTGGAAGAAGTCCATTCCATAGTAAGAACTGAGCCTTTAGAACCTTTCATAGAAAGCTCAGCGGTGACCAGCATATTCATTAATTTGATCAAAAAATTTTGAAGTTTATGCATATGGTAATTCATGATGAATTACCCATATGCATCAGTCAAGGATTGCAAAATAACATCATTCTACAAATCCAAGTCCAACTTCACACCAAGCTTCTCAAGCTCTTCCAAGTCCTTGATCATCATCAGGCAGTGATCTTGGACTGATTGTCCATCACGCATCTTAGCCTTAAAAAGTCATTTTGTGACTTGATATTTGGCTGTGCAACTCTGTTCACCAAACATCTCCTGCAGGTAAGCCAACATTTGATGAGCAGTATCGATATCTTCATATTGGTGCTGGAGCTCATCAGACATCGAGCCTAACATGTAATATCTGGTCTTATTATCTTCGTCTATCCATTTTTCCAGAGATGCTCTCTATTCAACGGGTGGACGGGCTGGTAAGGTGGAGGGTCTTGGTCCAATACAAGGGTTAACTTCTCAGAACCCAAAACTATTTTATAGCTCTTGAGCTAATCTTTATAATTGGGTTCAGTCAGTCTGTGTGTGTCCAGGATACATGCCAATGGATTGGACGTAGATATTTTTCTATAGAGAGTCAAAGATTTTAATTAGATATTATAATTATGACTTGATCAATTTATTTAGAAATTTTATTTTTAAATAAATTAGCTCTCACTATTTTCTCGGATCCCTACACTCCCTCTGTAGAGATGCAAAAATCTCTATGAAAATGATTTCTAGTGGATGGTGCGGTCTCACCAACTGACTCATCACCTCACCTAACAGTTATTGGTGATGGGTTAGCCAATGAGTGAACAACTCTTGTTCAATGATTCTCTAATCATGGTACACCCAAACTTGATCTCTAATTTATGAATCTCATCATATCCAGAATATTGATCCACTCCTTAGTTAAGTCAGACCCACCATTTGCATAGACTAGATTTCTAATTGAGTCTCTCACCATATCTAGAATATTGAGCCCAACTCATCCTCCAGTCCATAGCATCTAATGCCTAATAGACATGGTTGCGTCTTCCCGGTGCAACTGAGCCACTGTATCCAGCCGAGAATAATCAACCCTGGGAAGGGTCCGCACATCTACAATGGTGAAAGACCTCAGACTTAATCTTTTCTTAGGGAGAACTGATTCAGGTCTTATTAAACTAGACTTGTCATAGTCATAATAATTATGACTAACCTAGTGGCATGGGTTAGCTCGGATTATTGACCACCTCAGATCAGAACTGTGATAACAAATATGACTAGGTAAGTGAGATCGGTGGAAGAAATATGTCATTAACTCATACCAGAATGCATTCAGATCGAGTAGCTTCCAATTAAAAATCAGTCGGTCGTATATGCCAAACTTACCTTAAACACCAAATTATTTAGTTAGAACCAATTGGGTTAGTCTACAATCTAAACTCTAACCTCTGAACCTAATTAGGTCTTGCTTGATCGTGACTCGATCTTGACCCAAACTTAATCCTATTAGGTTGGTCAATTTAAGCATTGTTGATCTCATCTAAGCAACTCTTGATTCGATTTGATCAACCACTTAGACCTAATTGAGCTACCCAAGCCCGAATCCAGTATTATGAATATGTCTTAGATCTAAAATTCTCAATTTTAGACCTAATTAATATTTCATAATCTTAACTTTTAATTAAGTAGAGTTCATAAACAAAATATGCACAATAAATCCTAGGGTTTCAGGATCTAGGATTTTGCAGAAAGTAACTTTTAGGTTTCTGATTAAGGACGAACACGCAGCACCCCTACACATCATAAGAACATCCCATCGAATGAAAAGAGAGAGTCTTTAAATCCTTCTTCCTTCTTATGATCGGACGGCCAAGAGGAATGCCTTAATCAGGAACATGCAATACTACAAAACAGTTTTAGATCTATATCATATATCTCATGTACAAATTAGATCTAATCATGGCATATTTTGCATACATCTCATGTATCGAATCATGCATATTTTCAGATCTAAATTATCTCATAATAATCTAAAAAATTAGATTTAAATTAATCTAATTAAAATAAATTCTAATCTAGATAATTATGTAGAACTATTCTACAACTAGTCTAGACATGCATCAATCATATCTCATATGATGTTTAAAATTAAATAATTTTTATTTGCTATCTTTTAGATGTTATTATAACCATTATAATATCAAAAAATAGTAAATAAATAGATCTAAAATATGATTTAATTAAATTAAATTAAAAATATGCAAGACTATTCTATAGAACTATTCTATTTTAGAACTAGTCATGCATATTTTCTAATCTTTGATCCTAATCATTTAAATCACATCTCATGTGACATCTAAAATCACTTATTTTTTGATTAAAATAAATTTAAAATTAGATCTAAATACTTTTAGAACCTTGGCTCTGATACCAGTTGAAGAGAAATCCTGATTTTTTGGATCAGATTCGTTCAGATCTGATCAGATCAAGAGATATATTTTAAAAATTTTTCTCTTTGATCCAGATCAGATCTAAGATATTTTAGATCTGATTATTATTAATTTAATAATTAAAATAAATTTAGATAAATTAAATCAAATTTAATTTACTTTGAAGTGGGTAATCCTATTATCCGTTGATGATCTTATAAGCAGCGAAAGGTTCTGGATCAAGCCACGTAAGTGCCTGGCCTCTATCGATATCCACTCAGATTGGATCTGAAGATCCTCTTCTTCTCTATCACGTCTCCAAAAATTAGATATAGATCTAATTTGGAGGATCTTCAAAACTTTTTTCGAAGATTAGCAGTTGTTCTATGCAGCGATGCAGCCTCCTAGCTTTCAGTCGCCTTTCTCTCATCTGGATCGCACCAACCAAGGTCCAAAACTTCTTTTAGATGTAGAGAGGAAAGAGAGAAGGTGGGTTTGGCATGGAGGAAGAAGGGAGAGGCAGCCTTGGGGCGTGGGGTTTTAATTTTTTTTTAATCTTTTTTTTTTCAATGCTATTTGAGTTGGGTGCAGGGTCTTATTTATAGATTGTCTGTGATCCAACTCCTCTCCTTCCAACCAATCACAACTCTTTATGAAATCAAATCTAAATCTGATTTATGGGAATAGAGTCCCCTGAATTCCTCCTTAGAGGGTGCCTAAGATCAATCAAAGTTGGTTCTTAGGAGTACTCTAATTGAAATCCAAAAAGGAGATGGAGTCACTATCCAATAGGGACTCCTAGGTGCCTCTAACTTGGGTGCATGCATAGGGTGGCGTGCGCCCTCCTCCTTGCCAGGTTCTGGTAGGAGGACAAGCCCCCACCAATCCTTCAATAGGTGCGTGACACTTGGATAGAAGTCAAAGTGTCTATGGTCAACATTTGACCAGTCAAAGGTAGACTTTTAACCAAAGTCAAAGAACGAAAAATGGCAGGTGACCAAAAATGGTAGGTAACGTCTTATAAAATAAGATAATCTTTTTTGACTTGGACAACCTCCAGTCAAACCATATGAAGGCCTCTGATTGAGCACAAACTCCTTTGGCTCAGATAGGACAACTTATTTATGATAGTAAAAGAAGAACGTTAGGTTCAATCGAGTGCTAGCATGATTTTCTTGAATCTAATTGAATCTCATTTAGATCAATTGAACTAGATCAGTTCAATTGATAATCACCAGATTCAAACCCTTATTTGTGTGATCCAATTAGGTTCAGTTCTATATGATAATGGGATATGTCATGATCTCTATCATCAACATCATCGAAACTCCTTTCGATGAATCAGAACTCTTCTAATTCGAACAGCTAGAATGATCGATCATCTAAATCATTCTAATTGCTCCCAAAATCCACCAATGACACCTAGCAGTATATGGTGGCAACCCATCAGAGCTGAATGTGAATCCTCTTGGTGCAGCTACCTGTGTGATTAAGTTCTTCTATCTTGAGCTCCGATCAAATTAGGGTTTAGGTGAACTCGTCAAACCCTAGTTTCTGTCATATGATGTAATCATTCGATTCAAGTCCAATGTGAAAATCTAAATAGAAACTCTTTCTATTATTTTACTCTGCCATGGCCATGGGCTTCTGGACTTGATTCTCATGATCATCATAGGGCTGCTCCTCTACCATCGAGGTAGATAGATTCCATCTTGATGCTATCCAGTTCCTATAATGAACATGCTATAGCCAACATACACCTCAGGATTCTGAATGACTAGGAGACCGAGTAATGGTATAGTCAAACTATAACACCCTCAAGGTGAACTGCCGATGCACCTCAGGTCAAAGAATCAGACACACTACTGCAGCATCAAGTCAGTCATTGACGAGAAGGTAGACTCCCTAATGACTATTCGAGATGGTCACGCTCAGTGCCCTCGTTCTCTAATGAGTATCTGTACTTTTGCTTCGATGTTTCCATACCGTAGACTCAAGACTCATCTACTAAGGAGAAGCGATTATACACCAACCTTTCGGATCAATCACCATCCTCGTGATGATCCTATGGTCGGGAGCATTTTATGAGTTAATAATGATTATTCATGTCTTAAATTTTCAACTCTTGAAAATATGAATTATCATTACCATTAACTCAAAGGATGTATCACAGACACTTAATACACATATTTGATAGAAAATAATCCATTTTATTGATATTAGTCAAAATTATAATTTTGCCCCTAGAAGTGTATTACAAGTGTCAACCAATTTTGGCTTCTAGGGCACATATATCTAACAGCATCTCCATGGACAACTGGTCTGTATAGAGCTTCTTCATCACATCTACCTCTTGGATCTCTAATACTAACTTCAGTGCCTTTGCTCTATCTAATAATTTCGTAGGTATCATTCCCTGGCAAGGCATCTATAAAATCCTTGCAAACCATTGTTCTACGAGGATGATCCAAACTCCTTTCATTGTGGCTTCTACTCCACCTGAATGGCATTTGAGGTTACCATAGAACTCTTAAACTAGACTTGGGTAGGTTAGTAGGTCCAATAAACAAAGAAATTCCCAATCTTGCTCTTTTATCTTTTGTCCAATTAAAAAGCCTTCTCTTTTAAAAAATATAAAATCTATTTTTCTTCCCATCGTAACCACTCTACTAGCAAGGGATGCTCTGAATAAGGGAGAGGGTGAGGGAGAGGGAGAACTCACTAGGGCATGAGAGTGACCTTGATCGTTTCTTGCTTTGAACCTCCATTCAGCCTGCTCTTCTCCCCTTCGCCGCTTCAATTGGTAGGCCAACTATTTTCTAGGATCCATCCCATGCTCAAACCAGTGGAAATCTAGTGGTAATCAAAGAAAAAGACAAGAGGGGTAACCAAAAAAGGCCTGGAGAACAATTTAGGGGCTCCAAGGGTTAACAATGAAAGAATAGGAATGAAACGAAAAAGGACAACTCATCTTTTAAATGAGTGGTCCTGATCTGGAGTTGACTTGAACTTAATTATGAATTAACTTAAGCTCAACCAAAGATAGAAAATGTTGAATTTTCAAATAAATTCAATACTCTAAAGTAAGAGATGACTCAATGGAATCCAAATAGAAGAAATTAAATAAAAAATCAATAAATCAAGATTCGAGCGCTAATCAAATTTGAGAGTTTCAAGAAGAGAGAAAAAAAGGATTGGTTTAGTCAAAAGAATCATAAACTTCTAACTCTCTTCTAATCAAAATAAATCTTTCCTCACTCAAGGGTTTGGTAAAGATATTAGCTAATTGTCTATCGAAATTCATAAAATCAAGCAATACATCACCATTGTGAATATGATATCTTATGAAGTAATATCTTATTTTAATGTGCTTAATTCTTGAGTGCTGAATTAAATTTTTAGTTAAGTTTATAGCACTAGTATTGTCACATCTTATGAAAATCTTGTTTAATTTAATGCCATAATCCTCTAGTTGTTTCTTAATCTATAAGATTTGAGCATAACAACTTTCAACTGCAATATATTCAACTTCCATTATTGATAATACTATTAAATTTTATTTCTTGCTAAACCAAAATATTAAGTTAATTCCTAAGAATTGGCAGGTTCCACTAATATTTTTTTATCAAGTTTACAACAAGTGAAATCAACATCAGGATATCCAATTAAATTCATTGAAGAATATCTAGAATACCATAACCTAATGTTAAAAGTATCAATCAAATATCTAGGTATCATTTTAATCGCAAAAAGATGAGATTCTTTAGGATTAGATTGATATTTTACATACATATATTTACTAAACATTATATCAAGTCTACTTACCATAAGATAGAGTAAATATCTAATTATAGTTTAATAAAATTTAGCATCAATACTCTTATCATTTTCATCCTTGTCAAGCTTATATAAGGGACATATAAGTGTTCTAATTGGATTATTATTCTCCATCCCAAACTTTTTAAATATTTTCTTGGTGTACTTAGCTAGTTTAGTTAATGAAGATTTTGTCTTTAGTTTACTTGATTTGGAGTTCGAAAAAGAAGTTTAGTTCTTCTATCATGCTAATCTCAAATTCTCCCTACATTAACTCGACAAACTTTTAACAAAAAGATTCATTAGTAACACCAAATATAATATCATGTACATAAATTTGTACTACTAATAAATCATCTTTTTTTTTTCAGAAATAGTGTAGTACTTTCATTTTCTCTTTTAAAACTATTTTCAAGTAGAAATTTATTCAATCTTTCATACCATGTATGAGGTGCTTGTTTCAATATATAAAATGCTTTATTTAGTTTGAAAATATGATTTGGAAAAATATGACTTTCAATATCAAGAGGTTGTTCAACATACACCCCCTCAATAATATATTCATTAACAAATATACTTTTAACATCCACTTTATAAGGTTTGAAATCTATATAGCAAGCAAATAAAAGTAGCAATTTAATAGCTTCTAATTTAAAAACATGAGCAAAAGCTTCATGAAAATCAACTTTTTCCTCTTGATTATACTCTTTCACAACTTATCTAGCTTTATTTCTTCTCCATTTTCATCCAATTTATTTCTATATACCCATTTTATTCCAATTATAGTATGATCTTAAGGCCTACATACTAAGATCCAAACTTTATTTCTTTTAAATTGATTTAATTCTTCTTGCATTGCATTAATCTAATTTGGATTATTTTTAGCTTCCTCAATAGATTTAGGTTCTACTTGAGAAACAAAAGCCAAATAATTATTGATGTTTCTTAAGAATGATTAAGTTTTTATCTCTTGTGATGGATCACTAATAATAAGATCTTTTGGGTATCCATAAGCATACCTCTACTCATTGGATAAGTTCTCATGATGTCCTTGAATTTCTTCATGGTTTTCTTCATCAACCTCTTTATCACCTTCTTCATCATTTGTACCTTAACTTCTTTTAAGATTAGATCTTTCATTTCTTTGTGTAGAATTCCTACATCATCATCTACAATATCTTCCTTTTTTGAAGAAAGGTCATTAGTTTCATCAAATTCAATATAAATATATTCTTCAACAATCAAGGTTTTTTTGTTGAAGACTATATATACCTTGCTAGATAAACAGTTTTCCAAAATGATTTCTTCATCCAACTTAGCATCAATTTTTTTGATTTTATCTCTTTCATTGTTTAAAACAAAGCATCAGCAAATTAAATATCTAAAAATAGTTGATTTAGTTTTCTTTCTTTCCAAAGCTCATGAAAATTTTTCTTTAAAATTGGATGAATGAAAGCATGATTAAAAATATAACATGCTGTATTAATCACTTTTGCCAAAATTATCTTGGAATGTTGCTCTCACATAACAAGGTATGGGCTATTTCTTCTAAAGTTCTATTCTTTCTTTCTCCATCCCATTTTGTTGAGGTGTTCTTAGTATAGAAAAATTATGATCAATTTATTTTTCATTACAAAAGCTTTCAAATTATTAATTTTTAAATTTGATTTCATGATCACTTCTTATACAAACTATAGTTGAGCTATTTTGACTTGAAAATTTTCAATAAATTTTGAAAATACAAAAAATACTTCGTTATTTTATGCCAAAAATAGACCCAAGTAAACTAAGAGAAACCATCAATAATTAGAAGTCCATATCTTTTTTTCTCTTAGGCTTGTAATCCTAGTAGGTCCAAATAAGTTTATGTGAATCAATTCTAAAGATCTAAAAGTTGAAATAATATTTTTTGATTGGAAAGAGCTCCTAGTTTATTTTTCAAGTTGACATGCACCATAAATCTCATTCTTTTCAAAATTTATTTTTGGTAATTCTATGACAAGATCCTTTTTGGTAAGTTTTGAAACCAAATATATACTTACATGATCTAATCTACAATGCTACAACCAACTAGCTAGTCTCATTAACTTTAACATCCATTATAATTAGATATTGATTATTCTTCATAGAAAGATCATTTAGATCTACCATGTAAATATTGTCAAGTTTATGTCTAATGAGCACAATGCCATTGTCACTGGGACAAAAAGAATGCACATCAAGGATTCAAATATAATATTAAAATCTTTATCATATAAATAACTACTACTTAGTAAATTATCTTTCAATCCATCTATAAGCAAAATATTTTCAATATAGGTAGGAGCGATGCAAACATTACCAATTCTAATGATACGTCCTTTATCAAGTCACAACTTCCTCTTTCTTTTCTTCAAGGGTGATAAAGTATAACTTATCTCCCGTCATGTATCTCGAATAGCCACTATTAAGGTACCATCATCTTTTTCTTCTATTAGCTATAAGATACACCTACAAGAAAAGATTAATTAAGTTATAATTTTAGATACCCAAACTTTCTTAGGTCCTTTAGGGTTAGTTACAATGGTTCTTTTTAGAACCCATATTTTTTTAACTTTATTATTATTTAACTTTCTAAAGTCACAAGAATATGCTTAATGTCCTAACTTGCCACAATAAAAGCAAGAAACATTGGAAGATATATTAGAGGAAGTTTTAACAAAGAAATTCTTCAAAAACTTTTATTTTTTGTAGGGGCTAAACCAAGCCTGATTTTATTAAAAATAGCTCTTTGACTACTCAAAATCATTTACAATTTTGCAAAACTATAAGCAAATTTATTAATAATGAATTTTTATTTTTCAACTTTATTTTTCAAATCTTAATTTTCTTTGAGCAAAGAATCCTTTTCTTTTAGAAAGTCCTCCTTTTCTTTAGTCAAAATATGATTGTGTTTTTTAAGTTCCTTGTTTTTCAATCTAAGTTTCTTAAATTCATCCAAAAGATCATAAAATATATCATATAATTCATCAAATGTAAATTCAAACTTTGTTTTAAAAGTTACCTCCTCTTCTTGTACTATAAGACATTGGTTAGCCACCTCTTGAGTTTTTTCATCGGAGCTAGAATCGTCACTACCACTCCAAGTGGCCATTATTGCTTCCTTTTTTATCTTCTTTATGAATTTTTTAAGGAGAAGGCAATCAATTTTGAAGTATTCGGGCTTCTTGCATTCATAGCATATGGGCAGCTCATTTTTCTTCTCCTTCTCCTTGCTTGGCTCACCCTTTGAAGAAGACTTTCTTCTGAAGCTTTGTCTCTTTTTCTTCATAAACCTTCTTAATTTTTGGATGATAAGAGTCACATATTTATCCTCTTCTTCTTCTTTCGATTCTTCACTATCTTCCTTATTTTGAGTAGAGGATTTGAGGACTATGGTTTTCCCCTTCTTTGCTTCTTCTTCATTGTTCTACTTCATGGTCAACTTGTAAGTCATGAGAGAACTAAGAAATTCTTCCAAGCATGAGCATTGAGATCCTTGGTTTTTTGAATTGCTATAACTTTTGTCTCTCAGGCTCTAGAAAGTGATCTAAGAATATTTTTGAACAAGTTTACTATTAAAATAAAATTTTTCTAGGCTCTTAAGCCTATTAATAATATAAGTGAATCTAATAAATACATTAGTAATTGATTCATTTTGTTTGATCTTAAACAATTCATATTTATGTACAAGCATATTACTTTCAGATTTTTTTTTACTTAATTGGTATCCTTATGGGTAAACTCTAATCTATCACATATTTTTTTAGCAAAAATATAAGTAGAAATTCTATTGAATTCATTCATCTAGAGCATAATAAAGAACATTCGTAGCTTCTTTTTTTTTTGGTGCAAAAGAACATTCATATCTTTAACATTTAATTGAACCATTCTTTTATCTAAGTCATCCCAATCCTTTCCTAGTTTGGATATAACAATACCATCTACCATGATTGTGGGTGCATAGATCATTAATTATGACACTCCAAAGATCATAATCAAGTGCTTAAATGAAAATACACATGCATGCTTTCCAATATGTATAATTTATGCCATTAAATAAAAATGGTCTATTGATGGATTGCCCTTCGACAAGAGATGCACCAATTTGGGCTATCATTTGATCTTTGACCCTTGATTATTAAATCAAATCCAGTTAAGCACCAAACTATAATACCACTTGTTGCCTAAAGAGATAACCCAAAAGGGGGATGAATTAGATTTTTCAAAAACTTAAACTTGCCTTGCATAAATTTCAAACCATATAAAGTGTGGTAAGAGAATATTAAATGAAGAATGATGAAACAAATAGCCAATAGAAAGCAATATAATGAAAAGAGAAAGCACACATAGATACTAAAAATTTATAGTGGTTCAATGTCAAATCCAACACCTACATCCACTTCCTAAGCCATCCTTAAAAATTCTAATATAATTTCTAAATAGCTTATAGCAAGATTATTTTCTAGGGTCACAATCTAAATCAAGTTGATTTTCTTTATGAAAATCAATCAAAACTACACTCTGTAAGCACACCAACTGGCATCATCTCTCCCTGATACCAATTGATATTCCATGATATCACTCGAACGTCAATCATCCTTGGCATCATAAGCCCCGATACCATATTACGGAAGCTCCTGATCTTTAACATAGATATGAAGGAACCTGTGACGTTCTCTATGGGTAGTAAACCATCAATCCTCCACCTGGATCTGTGACGGGGCACCTCCCTCCTTGGGCTTGAGGGAGATGCCCTCCCTTCTCTAGGCCTTCTTCAAGAACCCTAGGATGGCAACTCTAGAGAGAAGAGAAGAAGAGAGTTGAGGAAGAAAAGGTCTATATTTCACACCATAATGAAATCCTAATACAATCTATATATTTATACATAGCCATTAGACCCGATCAAAAAACTCTCCGGCTAACCCAATACATGAAGGCACTCACTGAGCCCATGTACATCCATGTCTTGCATGCTCTCATCCTCTAAATGTAGATTCGATCCATACATGAATTAGCCCCCTTAAGATCTCTCAAAGCAAACCTTAAGACTCCTAAGATCAACTCAGACCCTAGCCCAAAATAGACCCTCGCATAACTCTGCCTGCACACTGAGTTGGCTCAATCTCAGCACTGAGCCGGCTAAGTTTCACTGGATCGGCTCAGTCAGAAACTGAGCCGGCCTAGTCCTATGCTGTGCCAACAGTCTCAAATGCGCAGCTCTCTATTTTATCAATGCACTGAGACTTAGCCGATCCAGTTTTGGACTGAGCCGACTAACCTGTAGAAAATCTTCTTTCTATAGTCTTGATTTTTTAACTTTGGTTTCTTGCTTCATCTTGTATTTTAGATCTCCAAAGCATCAACTAAGCCCTTGGAATCCCTGAAGCCAACCCCCTGACTCCTCCCATGGCCTCTCAAGGCTTGGAAGTACCACAAATCCTCACGATCTCAATCTTGATGCCCCAAGCCTTGGCAAACCCCTCGATAATGACCTCCTGCACGATCCCACTGTCCCTACGCACTCAACAGCCCCTGTGTAAGCATCACCTCTACCAATCCTCTTTAGCTGTTGTACATCCTTGAGGCCTTTGGGATGACCGCCTCCATCGCTAATGATCTTGACTTGCACCTCTGCACCACTCTGAAATTATAAGATCCATTCTGCTTAGCAGTTGCATCACTTTTTCTAAACTTTTCTAAAGAACCCACAATGTTTCTGTATCGGCACTCACTACAAATTCTGACATGATCTCCTCAGAACTACACTTATCCTCTTGCACATGCTGCTCCATCGAAACTGTGCATCACCGACGTTGGTGTTAGAATATCGATCCTCTCACACTCCTCTGCTGTAAACTCATGTCAAATTTCTCTCCAATTGTGAAGCCATCTCTCCGAAGCTCCATCTATATTCGAAGTCCATCTGATGCCATAGAAGTCAATTCTATCACTGAGTCCCTCAAGGCCAACTATCCAATGCTACACTGCTGGGCCTACCACAACATCTCGAACACCGTCGCTGTTCCTTCAAACCCTCCACGGTTCGTGGACCCCTTCGAAGCCATTTCAGATACCTCCACAACCCATGGGTACCTCCGAAACTCAAGAGCTCATCCAACTATTTTGAATTCAATGACTGAACCCTAGAAAATTCTATCCTAATCCTTCTCTTCTGCCCCTACACTAGCCATCGCTTCAGTTGCACTCGGAGAACCATCCTCCACCTGAACCATAATTTTTTCTGATGCCCCTACAGAAAAATTCTGATCCATGATACTTCAGACCTGAGACCTCTATGCTTCTATGACCCCTGGCTCCCTTAGACTGCTCCATCTTTTAAGATAATGATTCTCCTAAATCCAAATTTGCTGATCTTTGAAGGGAAATCCTGATTTTCCGGTCCAGGTTCGTTCAGATCTGATTAGATCAAGAGATATATTTCAAAAATTTCTCTTGATCTCAATCAGATCTTGATATGTTTCAGATCTGATTCTTATTATTTTAATAAATAAAATAAAATAAGATAAATTAAATCAAATTTAATTTACCTGATTTGGGTAATCCTATTACCCTGTAGATGATCCTGATTGCAGCGGAAGGTTCTGGATCTTAGCCACGCAAGCGCCTGGCCTCTACCGGTATCCACTCGGGTTGGATCTGGAGATCCTCTTCTTCTCTATCACACCTCCAAAAATCAGATCTGGATCTGATCTGGAGGATCTTCAAAACTCTTTTGAAGATCTGCAGTCGTCCTTTTGCAGCAGCGCAGCCTTCTTGCTTTTGATCGCCTTTCCTTGATCTGAATCGCACCAACCTAAATCCAAAACACTTTTGGACGTGGAGAGCAAGGGGAGAAGAGACTATGGCATGGAGAAGGAGGGGAGAGGCAGCCTTGGGGCGTGGGGTCTCAATTGCATTCACTTAGAATTAGGGTTGGGCGCAGGGTCTTATTTATAGACCTCTTGTGATCCAACTCCTCTTCCTCTCAACCAATCACAACCCTTTGTGAAATCAGATCTAAATCTGATTGGTTGGAATAGAGACCCCTGGATTCCTCCTTAGAGGGCGCCTAAGACCAGTCAAACTGGATTCTTAGTAGAACTCTGATTGGAATCCAAAAGGGAGGTGGAGTCCTTGTCCAACAAGGACTCCTAGGCGCCTCCTACTTGGGCTCACGCCACCCTTGGCGTGCGCCCTTCTCCTTGCCAGGTTCTGGCAGGGGGACAGGCCCCCACCAGCTCTCCAATAGGTGCATGACATGTGGTCAAAAGTCAAAGGGTCAATGGTCAACGTTTGACCAGTCAAAGGTAGACTTTTGACCAAAGTCAAAGAACAAGAAATGGCAGGTGACCAAAAATGGCAGGTAATGTCTTACAAATAAGACAACCTATTCTGACTTGGACAACCTCCAGTCAGACCATATGAAGGCCTCTGATTGAGCACAAACTCCTTTGGCTCAGTCAGGACAACTTATTTATGATAGTAAAAGAAGAACGTTAGGTTCAATCGAGTGCTAGCACGATTTCCTTGAACCTAATTGAATCTCATTCAGATCAATTGAACTAGATCAGTTCAATTGATGATCACCAGATTCAAACCCTTGTTTGTGTGACCCAGTTAGGTTCAGTTCTGTATGGTAATGGGATATGTCATGATCTCTATCATAGACATCATCGAAACTCCTTTCGATGGATCAGAACTCTTCTGATTCGAACAGCTAGAATGATCGATCATCTAAATCATTCTAATTGCTCCCAAAATCCACCAGTGACACCTAGCAGTATATGGTGGCAACCCATCAGAGCTGAATGCGAACCTCTTGGTGCAGCTACCTGTGTGATTAAGTTCTTCTATCTTGAGCCCCGATCAGATTAGGGTTAAGGTGAACTCGTCAAACCCTAGTCTCTGTCATATGATGTAATCATTCGATTCGAGTCCAATGTGAAAATCTAAATAGAAACTCTTTCTATTATTTCACTCTACCATGGCCATGGATTTCTGGACTTGATTCTCATGATCATCATAGGGCTACTCCTCTACCACCGAGGTAGATAGATTCCATCTTGATGCAATCCAGTTCCT
Organism: Cocos nucifera; assembly: GCA_006176705.1. Lineage (NCBI taxonomy): Eukaryota > Viridiplantae > Streptophyta > Magnoliopsida > Arecales > Arecaceae > Cocos > Cocos nucifera. The sequence goes on from QRFJ01000785.1 coordinate 80,931, forward strand.
ACAATGAACATGCTATAGCCAACATACACCTCAGGGTTCCATATGGCTAGGAGACCGAGTAATGGTGTAGTCAAACTATAACACCCTCAAGGTGAACTGCCGATGCATCTCAGGTCAAAGAACCAGACACACTACTGCAGCATCGAGTCAGTCATTGACGAGAAGGTAGACTTCCTAATGACTACTCGAGGTGGTCACGCTCAGTGCCCTCGTTCTCTAACGAGTACCTGTACTCTCGCTCCGGTGTCTCCACACCGTAGACTCAAGACTCATCTACTAAAGAGAAGCGATCGTACACCAACCTTCCGGATCAATCACCATCCTCGTGATGATCCTATGGTCGGGAGCTGTTTATGAGTTAATAATGATTATTCATGTCTTAAATTTTCAACTCTTGAAAATATGAATTATCATTACCATTAACTCAAAGGATGTATCACAGACACTAAATACACATATGTGATAGAAAATAACCCATTTCATTAATTATAGTCAAAATTATAATTTTGCCCCTAGAAGTGTATTACAAGTGTCAGCCAATTCTGGCTTCTAGGGCACATATATCTAACAATCTCCCACTTGTCCTAAAGCCAATTGGCTACAAGTCTAAGTCCCATCTTCTCAAGGTGGGCTTCGATCTTCTGCTGGCCCAACGGCTTTGTAAGTGGGTCTGCCACATTATCTGCGGAGTTGACTCTCTTGACCTCAACGTAACCTTTCTCAAGGTAATCGCGGATGAGATGGTATCACCGTTTGCTTGGAACTCTTCCAGCACAAACAGTCTGCCAGATGTCGACTTTCGATCATCTATATCGGACATGAAGTCCGAGTCTGTGTATCCCTGAACTTGGAGTTCTCCATTACCAAAGACCAACATCATATCCTTAGTTCTTCTCAAGTACTTAAGGATACATTTCACAGAAGTCCAGTGTTCTTCACCTGGATTTGACTGATATCTGCTTGTGACACTCACAGCATGGGCTATATCAGGTCGTGTACATAGCATGGCATACATGAGGCTCCCTATTGCAGAAGCATAAGGGATCTTGCTCATGCGTTCTATTTCCTCAGGTGTGCTGGGGCACATCTTCTTGGAAAGATGAATACCATGTCTGAAGGGTATTAATCCCCTCTTAGAGTTTTCCATACTAAACCTCTTTAGTACTTCCTCTATGTACATCTTCTGTGAAAGTCCTAGCATCCTATTCGGTCTATCCCTATAGACCTTAATTCCTAGAATAAAGGATGCTTCACCTAGGTCTTTCATGGAGAATTCCTTGGACAACCACATCTTGACTGATGTCAACATGGGAATATCATTCCCAATAAGGAGGATGTCATCCACGTACAATACGAGGAAGACAACAGCGCTCCCACTGACCCTTTTGAAAACACATGGTTCCTCTTCATTTTTGATGAAACCAAACTTTTTGATCACATCATTGAAACGAGTGTTCCAGCTCCGAGATGCTTGCTTAAGTCCATATATGGACCTTTGCAGCTTGCAAACCTTGTGATCAGTATCACTGGATGTGAAACCTAGCGGCTGTTCCATATAGATATCTTCCTCAAGATATCCATTTAGGAATGCCGTTTTCACGTCCATTTGCCATATTTCATAATCGAAATAGGCTGCAACAGGCAAGCAATGTGCGGATGGATTTTAGCATAGCTACCGGGGAAAAGGTATCCTGATAGTCAATGCCTTCACGTTGACTATAACCTTTTGCCATCAGTCTAGCCTTGAATGTCTCCACATTCCCATCTGCACCAATCTTTCTCTTGAAGATCCATTTACACCCAATAGGTACTATACCTTCTGGTGGATCTACCAAGGTCCAGACTTGGTTTGAGTGCATCGAGTCAATTTCTGACTTCATTGCCTCAAGCCATTTCTCGGAGTCGATATCTGATATCGCCTCGTTGTAGGTTTTGGGATCATCACCATGAGCACCATTACCTATGAGGAACATTTCCTCTACGTCCTCTGAAATAATACCTAAGTATCTTTCAGGGGGACGGGAAACTCTTTCCGATCTACGAGGTGGAGGAGGTAGTGTTCTTATTGGCTCAACCTGATTTGGTTCCACTTGGTCCTTAGCTCGTTTCTGCTTGTGAGACTTTCTCATCAAGCTTAATCTGCTTTCCAATGCCACTATCTTGAATAAACTATTTTTCAAGAAATATGGCATGTCGACTCACAATCACATTGTGGTCTTCTGGAATGTAGAAATAGTATCCTAATGACTCTTTAGGATATCCTATGAATCGAGCTCTAAAGGACCTAAACTCTAACTTGTCCGCTTGTTGTCTTTTGACATGAGCCGGACAACCCCAAATTCTGAGATGACTCAGACTTGGTTTCTTACCGTGCCATATCTCATACGGTGTGGTAGGAACGGTTTTAGAGGGAACCCTATTCAGTAAATAGATTGAAGTTAATAATGAATGTCCCCAAAGAAAATCAGGGAGGTCTGTGAAGCTCATCATGGATCGAACCATATCCAATAGAGTCCGATTTCTCCGTTCTGAAACCCCGTTGAGTTGAGGTGTTCCTGGTGGAGTCCATTGAGAGACTATGCCATTTTCCTTAAGATAGTCTAGGAATTCCCGGCTAAGGTATTCACCTCCTCGATCTGATCGAAGAACCTTAATGGGTTTTCCAGTTTGTTTTTCTACTTCATGTCTGAATTCTTTGAACTTTTCAAAAGCTTCAGACTTGTGTCTCATAAGATACACATACCCATACCTAGACAGATCATCGGTAAAGGTAATGAAGTAGACAAAATTGCCTCTAGCCGGCACATCGAAATGGGCCGCACACATCAGTATGTACTAGGGCAAGGAGATCTGTGGCCCTCTCCCCATGTCCAACAAAAGGGAGTTTAGTCATTTTGCCTTGAAGACAAGATTCACAAGTTGGATATGACTCAAAAGTCAATGGACTCAATAGCCCATTTTTCTCCAATTTGTTAATCCTATCTTCTGCTATATGACCTAATCTCAGGTGCCATAGATATCTGTCGTTTGGACTATCCCTAGGTCGTTTGGCATTCACGTTTTGCTCGATAGTTAAAACAGGTACATCAATATGCAACTGATAAAGACCATTAACAAGGAAACCATTTGCAATTTTATTTCTTTCATAAAGAATGTTACAATGGTCCTTAAAGAAGGTGATCACATAACCTTCTTGTGCTAAGCATGAAACAGAAATCAAATTCCTGCTAGCTGCAGGCACATAATAACAGTCTTTTAAAACTAAGTCTAAACCAGATGGTAATCGCAAGAGGGTATGTTCCCACGGCTACTGCAGCAACTCTTGCTCCATTACCGACGCGTAGGATCATGTCTCCATCCCTCAGCCTCCTGCTATCCTCAAGACCCTGCATAGAAGTGCACAGATGAGCACTAGAACCAGAGTCAAGCACCCAACTGGATGCAGAAGAAACCGTAAGGTTAGACTCAATAACGAGCATACCTCCAGAAGGACCTTCCTTCTTGTTCTTCAGGGTGGCCAGGTAAGTAGGGCAGTTCCGCTTCCAATGGCCGTCGCTGTTGCAATGGAAACACTTTCCTTTGCCATCGACCTTCTTCTTCGGTTCTGCCTTCTTCTTCTTTGATCCTTCCACCTTTTGCTTTTTCACAGACTTCTTTTTCTTTCCATAAGACTTTCTTTTGGAAGAAGTCCGTTCCATAGCAAGAACTGAGCCTTTAGAACCTTTCATAGAAAGCTCAGCGGTAACCAGCATATTCATCAACTCGGCCAAGGAATTTTGAAGTTTATGCATGTGGTAATTCATGATGAATTGCCCATATGCATCAGTCAAGGATTGCAGAATAATATCGTTCTGCAGATCCAAGTCCAACTTCACACCGAGCTTCTCAAGCTCTTCCATGTCCTTGATCATTGTCAGACAGTGATCTTGGACTGACTGCCCATCACGCATCTTAGCCTTAAAAAGTCATTTTGTGACTTGATATTTGGCTGCGCGACTCTGTTCACCAAACATCTCCTGCAGGTGAGCCAACATTTGGCGAGCAGTCCCGATATCTTCATGTTGGCGCTGGAGCTCATCAGACATCGAGCCCAACATGTAGTATCTGGCCTTATTGTCTTCGTCAATCCATTTTTCCAGAGACGCTCTCTGTTCAGTGGATGGACGAGCTGGTAAGGTGGGAGGGTCCTGGTCCAAAACATGTGTTAACTTCTCTGAACCCAAAACAATTTTGTAGTTCCTGAGCCAATCTTTATAATTGGGTCCAGTCAGTCTATGTGTGTCTAGGATACGTGCCAGTGGGTTGGACGCAGACATTTTCCTGTAGAGAGTCAAAGATTCTAGTTAGATACTGTAATTTTGACTTGACCAATTTGTTTAGGGATTTTATTTTTAAACAAATTAGCTCCCACTATTTTCTCGGATCCCTACACTCCCTCTGTAGAGATGCGAAAATCTCCACGATTGAATGATTTCTAGTGGGTGGTGCGGTCTCACCAACTGACTCATCACCTCACCTAACAGTTATTGGTGATGGGTTAGCCAATGAGTGAACAACTCTTGTTCAATGATTCTCTAATCATGGTGCACCCAAACTTGGTCTCTAATTCATGAATCTCACCGTATCCGGAATATTGATCCACTCCTTAGTTAAGTCAGACCCACCATTTGCATAGACTGGGTTCCTAATTGGGTCTCTCACCGTATCCGAAATATTGAGCCCAACTCATCCTCCAGCCCATAGCATCCAATGCCTAATAGACATGGTTGCGTCTTCCCGGTGCAACTGAGCCACTGTATCCAGCCGAGAACAATCAACCCCGGGAAGGGCCCGCACGTCTACAATGGTGGAAGACCTCGGACTTAATCTTTTCTTAGGGAGAATTGATTCAGGTCTCATTAAACTAGACTTGGCTTAGTCATAACAATTATGACTAACCTAGTGGCATGGGTCAGCTCGGATTATTGACCACCTCAGATCAGAACTGTGTCAACAGATATGGCCAGGTAAGTGAGACCGGTGGAAGGAATATGCCGTTAACTCGCACAAGAACGCATTCAGGTCGAGTAGCTTCCAATTAAAAACCAGTCGGTCGTCTGTGCCAAACTTACCTTAGACACCAAATTGTTGAGTCAGAACCAATTGGGTTAGCCTACAATCCAGACTCTAACCTCTGAGCCTAATTAGGTCTTGCTTGATCGTGACTCGATCTTGACCCAGACTTAATCCTATTAGGCTGGTCAATTTAAGCATTGTTGATCCCATCTAACCAACTCTTGATTCGGTTTGATCAACCGCTTAGACCTAATTGAGCTACCCAAGCCCGAACCCAGTATTATGAATATGTCTTAGATCTGAAATTCTCAATTTTAGACCTAATTAATATTCCATAAACTTAATTCTTAATTAAGTTGGGTTCATAAACAAAATATGCACAATAAATCCTAGGGTTTCAGGATCTAGGGTTTTGCAGAAAGTAAGTTTTGGGTTTCTGATTAAGGACGAACACGCAGCACCCCTACACGTCATAAGAACACCCCATCGAATGGGAAGAGAGGGCCTTTAAACCCTTCTTCGTTCTTATGACCGGACGGCCAAGAGGAACGCCTTAATCAGGAACATGTAAATACTACAAAACAGTTATAGATCTATATCATATATCTCATATACAAATTTAGATCTAATCATGGCATATTTTGCATACATCTCATGTATCAAATCATGCATGTTTTCAGATCTAAATTATCTCATAATAATCTAAAAAATTAGATTTAAATTGATCTAATCAAAATAAATTCTAATCTAGACAATTATGTAGAACTATTCTACAACTAGTCTAGACATGCATCTAATCATATCTCATATGATATTTAAAATTAAATAATTTTTATTTGCTATTTATCAGATGTTATTATAACACTTATAATATCAGAAAATAGTAAATAAGAAGATCTAAAATATGATTTAATCAGATTAAATCAAAGACATGCAAAACTATTCTATAGAACTATTCTATTCTAGAACTAGTCATGCATATCTTCATGTTCTTAGATCCAAATCATTTAATTTTAATTTTTCTGATTTCAGATCTGATCACATCTCATGTGACATCTGAAATCACTTTATTTTCTAATTAAAATAAAATTAAAATCAGATCTAAACAATTTAGAACCATGGCTCTGATACCAGTTGAAGGGAAATCCTGATTTCCCGGTCCAGGTTCGTCCAGATCTGATTAGATCAAGAGATATATTTCAAAAATTTTCTCTTGATCTCAATCAGATCTTGATATGTTTCAGATCTGATTCTTATTATTTTAATAAATAAAATAAAATAAGATAAATTAAATCAAATTTAATTTACCTGATTTGGGTAATCCTATTACCCTGTAGATGATCCTGATTGCAGCGGAAGGTTCTGGATCTTAGCCACGCAAGCGCCTGGCCTCTACCGGTATCCACTCGGGTTGGATCTGGAGATCCTCTTCTTCTCTATCACACCTCCAAAAATCAGATCTGGATCTGATCTGGAGGATCTTCAAAACTCTTTTGAAGATCTGCAGTCGTCCTTTTGCAGCAGCGCAGCCTTCTTGCTTTTGATCGCCTTTCCTTGATCTGAATCGCACCAACCTAAATCCAAAACACTTTTGGACGTGGAGAGCAAGGGGAGAAGAGACTATGGCATGGAGAAGGAGGGGAGAGGCAGCCTTGGGGCGTGTCTAATAGCATTCACTTAGAATTAGGGTTGGGCGCAGGGTCTTATTTATAGACCTCTTGTGATCCAACTCCTCTTCCTCTCAACCAATCACAACCCTTTGTGAAATCAGATCTAAATCTGATTGGTTGGAATAGAGACCCCTGGATTCCTCCTTAGAGGGCGCCTAAGACCAGTCAAACTGGATTCTTAGTAGAACTCTGATTGGAATCCAAAAGGGAGGTGGAGTCCTTGTCCAACAAGGACTCCTAGGCGCCTCCTACTTGGGCTCACGCCACCCTTGGCGTGCGCCCTTCTCCTTGCCAGGTTCTGGCAGGGGGACAGGCCCCCACCAGCTCTCCAATAGGTGCATGACATGTGGTCAAAAGTCAAAGGGTCAATGGTCAACGTTTGACCAGTCAAAGGTAGACTTTTGACCAAAGTCAAAGAACAAGAAATGGCAGGTGACCAAAAATGGCAGGTAATGTCTTACAAATAAGACAACCTATTCTGACTTGGACAACCTCCAGTCAGACCATATGAAGGCCTCTGATTGAGCACAAACTCCTTTGGCTCAGTCAGGACAACTTATTTATGATAGTAAAAGAAGAACGTTAGGTTCAATCGAGTGCTAGCACGATTTCCTTGAACCTAATTGAATCTCATTCAGATCAATTGAACTAGATCAGTTCAATTGATGATCACCAGATTCAAACCCTTGTTTGTGTGACCCAGTTAGGTTCAGTTCTGTATGGTAATGGGATATGTCATGATCTCTATCATCGACATCATCGAAACTCCTTTCGATGGATCAGAACTCTTCTGATTCGAACAGCTAGAATGATCGATCATCTAAATCATTCTAATTGCTCCCAAAATCCACCAGTGACACCTAGCAGTATATGGTGGCAACCCATCAGAGCTGAATGCGAACCTCTTGGTGCAGCTACCTGTGTGATTAAGTTCTTCTATCTTGAGCCCCGATCAGATTAGGGTTAAGGTGAACTCGTCAAACCCTAGTCTCTGTCATATGATGTAATCATTCGATTCGAGTCCAATGTGAAAATCTAAATAGAAACTCTTTCTATTATTTCACTCTACCATGGCCATGGATTCTGGACTTGATTCTCATGATCATCATAGGGCTACTCCTCTACCACCGAGGTAGATAGATTCCATCTTGATGCAATCCAGTTCCTACAATGAACATGCTATAGCCAACATACACCTCAGGGTTCCATATGGCTAGGAGACCGAGTAATGGTGTAGTCAAACTATAACACCCTCAAGGTGAACTGCCGATGCATCTCAGGTCAAAGAACCAGACACACTACTGCAGCATCGAGTCAGTCATTGACGAGAAGGTAGACTCCCTAATGACTACTCGAGGTGGTCACGCTCAGTGCCCTCGTTCTCTAACGAGTACCTGTACTCTCGCTCCGGTGTCTCCACACCGTAGACTCAAGACTCATCTACTAAAGAAAAGCGATCGTACACCAACCTTTCAGATCAATCACCATCCTCGTGATGATCCTATGGTCGGGAGTTGTTTATGAGTTAATAATGATTATTCATGTCTTAAATTTTCAACTCTTGAAAATATGAATTATCATTACCATTAACTCAAAGGATGTATCACAGACACTAAATACACATGTGTGATAGAAAATAACCTATTTCATTAATTATAGTCATAATTACAATTTTGCCCCTAGAAGTGTATTACAAGTGTCAGCCAATTCTGGCTTCTAGGGCACATATATCTAACACCTGCAACACTCCAGTGCTCCCTGACCTTATCTCTGCATCGCTCTACAGCCATCCAACCTTGACCTGTTGGACCTCTATGGATCATCCATCTCCATCACTCCTAAGGCTTCGCAAATTCATGCTCGGATTGAACCGCTGAATACATCTTCGACTATTTTTTCATCTTTTAGACATCGAAGAACGTATAGTCGCTTCTTCAGCCTTTCTTCGATCATTATCCCTTGAAAAATCTCTCTTCAACAGTCCTACACTGCCCATCTTTCTAGAGAATCCTAATGCTCTCTGCTGAGATACCTTCCTCGGCTGTTACATCGCCGAGCCTCTCTCAGTCCTGCATCTTCAGAAAAGCGCTACTATAGCACTCTAGCACTCCCTACCTATCACATAACCATCATACACCCCAGCCTTTCCACCAAAATCGATCAGCAAATCATGCACCAAATTTTTTCACTCCAGAAAAATTCCTTCTCGTTAATCCTCTCAACCTCCACCTTCAACTCGCTACTCCCAGTTAGCAAAATCACAGCAATAACAAAGATAGATTTGAGACATACCATAAAATTCTTATGCAAATTTTTGATTTCATCTTGTATGACTTCTCCTTCCCTTCCATGCACCATCAGGCTCTGATACCAGATGTAAGCGCACCAACTGACATCACCTCTCCCTGATACCAATTGATGTTCCATGATATCGCTCGAACGCCAATCATCCTTGGCATCATAAGCCCCGATACCATGTTGTGGAAGTTTCTGATCTTTAACACGGATCTGAAGGAATCTATGACATTTTTTATAGGCAGCAAACCATCGATCCTCCACCTGGATCTATGATGGAGCACCTCCCTCCTTGGGCTTGAGGGAGATGCCCTCCTTCTCTAGGCCTTCTTCAAGAATCCTGGGGCGGCAACTCTAGAGAGAAGAGAAAAAGAGAGTTGAGAAAGAAAAGATTTGTATTTCACACCATAATGAAATCCTAATACATTCTATGTATTTATACATAGCCATTATGCCTGACCAAAAAACTTTCTGGCTAACCCAATACATGAAAGCACTCACCAAGCCCATGTACACCCATGTCTTCCATACTCTCATCCTCTGGATCTAGACCCAATCCATACATGAATTAGCCCCCTTAAGACCTCTCAAACTAGGCCTTAAGATCCTTAAGATCAACCTAGACCCTAGCCCAAAATAGACCCTCACATAACTATGCCCGCACACTGAGCCAACTCAATCTCAACACTGAGCCGGCTAAGTTCCACCGGGTCAGCTCAGTCTGAAATTGAGCTGATCCAGTCCTGTGCCGTGTCAGCAGTCTTGAACGTGCAGCTCTCTGTTTTGCCAGTGCACTGAGACTTAGTCGACCCAGTTTTAGACTGAGCCGGCTAACCTATAGAAAATCTTCTTTCTACAGTCTTAATTTTCTGGCTTTGGTTCCTTACTTCACCTTATGTCCCAGATCTCCGAAGCACTAACCAAGCTCCTGGAATCCCCGAAGCCAACCCCCTGACTCCTTCCGTGATCTCCCAAGGCTTGGGAGCACGACAAATCCTCACACACCCTCAAGCCAATCCTTGTTTGCACAATAAATCCAATCCAATTTCAAACTTGGATAGGCATTTCTCCAAATTTCAATCTTAATTAAAACTTATTTATAATAGAGAATAAGAAGAATTATAGTAAACACCATAAAAGCTCTTAAAAGAACAAATAAAAGTTAATGAAGCTACTTAGAGAACGAGTTGAGAAAATTTTAAAATCAATGCACTAAAGAGCTTTTTGATTACTTCAAGCTTTTTCAGTGATTGGATGCTTATAGTTCTTTCTTGAATGCTCAATAAATATTTTTGGGCCCTTACTTGGTTTTTCTCTTTTTCTTTTCTTTCTCGTGGCTCTTGATTATATTTAAAAGCTTTTAAATCCTCTAAAAAAGCTAAACTAGCAATTTCTAGCCTTAAGGGACCAAAAATTAATCATTAGAAATTATTTAAAAAAATATAAAATTTTTATAAAACTAGCTATTATAGCTGTCGCCACAATCAAGTCGACTCAAGACCAACTAGAGGTCAACTAGAGTAAACTAGGATTCAACCCAAAGAAAGTATAACTCGGCTGAAAGACTATTCCGTAGAAATACTTCTCTATTTTTTCTGAGGAAGTCGATTCATAGTCAATTTAAGGTCTAGCACTGAAACTTTAGCTTTTCTATTTGATTAAGAGAGTAGATTCATATTTAAGTAGGTGTCGATTCCTAGTCTATACCACTTGAAAAATGTATGCTAGAGTTGACTCTTTTGAATCTAGGGAACGACTCTTAGACTCTTGATTTTTTTTTATATAATTTTATCCAATCTTCTCTTTTGCTCCCAAAACTTGTACCAATTAATACATGCTTCCCCGGAATGATTTTAACTTCTTGAAACTATCCACACAAAAACTTCAACAACTTATTAGTATAAAAATAAGTACTTAAATATTTTTTATTTATCAAAATTAATCTTTAAGTCAATGTTACGACCTAGGTTTAGGAGAAATTATATCCGTATGGCATGCACCTATCATTCATAATCGCTCATTCTCGTAGGCCTCATCATCAAATACTCATAAAAATGGCAATGGGTCAGGTCAGCTAAAATTCATATTTATTTTATAATTAAAAATTTTATATCCATATATATTCCCAGGTCAGGTCGGATTGGATCGGATCAAATAGAAGTGCGAGTCAAATCAGATCGGATAGATAAAAGAATTCAGTCGGATATATATAAATATCATAAATTAATTATAATTTTAAAAATATATATATAGATTAAGATTTTAGGATCGGATTTGAGATCGGATATACCATTATTCATATTCGACCCAAACGCTTCAGATATTTTTTCTAAAAGCCATATCCTTCTCAGATTCTAATTGGATCAAATAAAAGCCTACCCCATTTGGATCAGATTAAAAAGCATATCCAATGACTCCATTAAAATTGTTATCTCTAAATACCCATCTCAATTTACTGCTATAGATATGGATGATCGTGATTGACAGCATGCAGCATTGTATATGTAATTTCTCTGGGAACAGCTTTTGCGGTGAACAGAAATCGGCTAACATGGTGGCATGTTGATGTTGCTCATCCTGACGATGCTCAGAGCGCAGCAAGCATTAGCAGCGCATCATGTGTATATATATATATAGCCTTAAAGAAAAGGTAAGCTGGTCCATCTTTTGGGCTAATAATCAACTTCCTTGACAGATTTCTGTTCCCTAATTATGAATTTGGCCGACAAATTGACAGACCAACCACTACAGATCAAATTGCCCATCTGCCTGTCACATCACTGTTTGACTCAGTTCCAAGTATTGAAGAATGTTTTGGATCTAGATTACTATATTCTTGATCGTTGTTTCAATATAGCGGTCGTTATCTAAACCATTTATTCATCATTTGTCCATACGATTCACTAAATATAACAAGGGTCATTAATATCAAGATTTATAATAGCTAAAAATTTAATTTTTATTCAAAATACAATGTTTTTATTACATCAGCTAATAAAAAGATGTCATAATAATTTTTATTATTTAAAATTTACAAATCTCAATCCAGATAGTTTCAGACAAATAAATAAGATTTTAATTGTTGCAATAGTGAATAAAAATTCTTAGGTTGCACGGCACCTGTGCCCTTGCCATCTTTGGATTTGCCATACCTGAATAGCGGGGATGGTTGGTCTACGTGCACAACACCAACAGCAAAACAAATGGCGCGGCAAGTTGTGCAAGCATAGAAAATAGAGAAATCAATCTTATTTATTTATTTTTTTTGGTAAGAAAAAAAGACAGCTTTATTCATTCAGGATAAAAAAAAAAAAAAAAAAGTAGTACAAGCTTTCTAAGAAACAGGCTAACAGGGGAACAAAACGAATGCTTGTTTTTATAGCCACGAATCATTGTAATAAAAGCCAAAACCCGATGGTAAGAGATGTTACATTAGGAAGAGAGACTAAGAGACCACCGTATGAAAAAGTATCCCTGCTAGAGACCCAAAGCTTTACGGTTGCTGAGTGAACCCAAAAAGTGGGATCGAGAGTATAAGAACACATTGAAAATATGCTGAAATTGATGCAGAGGCAGCAACCCCGAAAGAAAAAGAGACTATAGACATCAGTTCGTTGAAGTAAGAAGGTATCACTTGAACAAATATTTTGATCAGTGTCATACGGTAAAGGTGTGCATCGTGAGCAACAGGCAGCCTCTTCAATTGACCTGCAGTTGGCTGATGAAGACCAAACCCAGAGTATAATAAGAACCACCATGTCAATGCTACATATCGTATAAAGCAGAGCATCAGTTGGTAAAAGAAAAATGGTACAATCCTGCATAGAATAGTTGAAGAGCTCTGCACATGGCTGAAACACATGGCAATGACTTTTGAAAGGATAATAGCTACTAGAGCATAAGAAACAGAATGAAAGAAGCAGAAATGGCATCTGTTGTAGCTCTAAACAAAGATCATTCCCAGCAGATAAAATAAAACCAAAGTTCCTTGGCTCGAAATTTATAAATGAAAATCAACAAAATCATGGGTACAGAATCGCCGAGGAAGGAACAGATGATGAAAGTAGTGAGCAATGGATAGGCACTTCAATACCAATATCATAAATCCCAGCAACACAATGATGTATTAAAGGTAAAGATTACCTGCAAAATAGAAAAGGATAAAGATGTCCATTTTCCATACCTCTCCCATACTCTCATTTTCTCTATTTCTTTTTTCATTTGAGATTCTGATTGTTGTATGATTTTTTTTTTCTTTTGCTCTAGTTTTTTCAATCTTTCCTCTCTATTTTGAAGGTCAAAACTCCAATTTTTTTTCTTATAAAGTTTCAGTATTAGACCACCGTCTTGGTGAATAACAATGGTCCAGCAAGGGTATACAAGCTGTTGGCTTTAAAGCATATAGAATATAAAATATTCCAGAGTAGCGTTATCATAAGCAAACACATCTCTTCATAATTTGAAAAGAAGACATTAGATGTAATTTTGAGCAGACTTGCGAAGACAAAGTTGATCCTCCTTGTACTTTCCAATAGAATATACAGCCAGTCTGAAACGACTGATATTGGAATATTGTCACTAATTTGTAGGCCTTGCAATGAATGGATGGGAAAGAAAGCCTGCACAAAGAGGATGACCACCACCAGTATCACTCCTCTGTTACCTCCTTGCTCCAATAATGTTGTCTTGTTTTTTCCTTTGTCATTATTGAATTTGTATTTATTGGTCCTCTTAACTCTTTTTCTGTGAAAATTTTTTGTTTGGACCACATTTTTGATCTTCTCCTTTTGTTCCATACAAAGCATTTTCTTTTTATTGTGATTTGTTTTTCCTTCGAAAGATACTTCAAATCAGTGTAAAACATTATAACATCATCTTGCATAGCATATTTATCCATCAGTTTCCTTAACACTTGAAGAGCAAACAGATCAAGAAACCAGACGACAAAGGCTGCATCCCTAAAACTTCCAAAACATTTAGGTCTTATGTGAATTTCAGTTCCTTGGATGAGAGATTTTACAATAAAAAGAAATTTTTCTGCATGGAGACCGAGCAGCCATTTATGAGCGGTAATCTGTGGCAAGAGTAGATTACACCAACCATCCGGCCTGGATTGCCAGAGTCTATCTAGTGTAACAGACCCCATAAGCATCTACCTGCAATAGAGATATACATTGGTAATCAATGCAGTCATTATGAGACCAATTAAAATTCCCTTGTAATGCTCTATTTGCCATAAAGTCTACAACTTGATTTGCTTCCCTGAAGGTATGGGAGACTTTATAAATATTCACAGAAGTTAACCATAGATGCAAATCCTGAACATAAGGAATATGATCAAACATGTGGTGGGAAAGATTATTCAACCAAGACACTACCATGCATGAATCCCCCTCCACCCAGATATGAGTGGCTTTTAACTCTTCCACAGCAATTCGAATTCCAAACCAGGCTGCTAACAGTTCTGCAAAAGGGATCGAAAGATGAGGGAGAAGCTTACCTCCAGCCTGCAGCAGTAATGCATTATGGTCTCTAATAACATAACCCACAGCCGCCCTATCATCAATTTCTGATGCGTCAAAATTGATTTTAATAACCCTTACAGGAGGGGGTAGCCATGACACAAACCGTGGTTGACAAAAGGATGAGTCCTTTTGTATTTGGCTACCCCGGTACTGACACGGGGCTTGCGACCATTGGAATTGAGAGTAGCTATAGTCACTATTGAAAACCATCAGTTTGTGCAACAGATGTGCAATCATCATGTGGTTACTATTAAAAATCCGCTCATTTCGTGCGGACCATAGCAACCAAGCTGCATATGCCAAAAGTGATCTATGTTCCAATGCTGTCAAGGCATTTGACAAGTAGTCCATAAGTGCCGGCAACGAACTGGGGTAGAAACTCACCTGGCACATGCGAACTAGCTGCTGCCCAAACGATCGAGCATAATGACAATGGATGATGGGGTGGGCATAATTCTCAACCTGATCGATGCGCAGATCACAGTACTGATGATTTATAAGTATAATATTATAGTGGGCGAGAAACATTTTGCACGGCAACCAGTTCCAAACAAGCCTCCATAAAAAGGTTTTAACTCGTAAAGGTACTTTAAGAGTCCATATCCAAGTAAAGTTAACCTGCAGAACTTGAGAATTAATATTTCTAACGTCCAGCCATTTAATATCCTGCAAGGAAACTTGCATTAGTTTAGAGGAACTCCAAACCAGCCTGTCCGACCAAGCACCATGAGATATAGGAATGGTAGTAATGAGGTTGACAAGGTCAGATGAGAAATAATGAGCAAGATTCTGCGTATCCCAATTCTTATTAGCTGTAATGAAAAAAGAGACACAGATATCAACATTAATAGTATCCATATTAATATATGTAGGCCATACCCTAAGAGGAATAGAAGATATCCAAGGATCTTTATACACATTAATATCTATACCTGAATCGATCACCCATTGGAATTGGAATTTGACATGGGACCAGGCACGAGCTATTGTCCTCCAAATAACTGAAGTCTTCCTCGGGCAAACATAGTCAAACCAAGATCCATTAAACTTATATTTTGCTTTAACTACTTGAGCCCAAAGCGAAGAAGGATTCAAGATAATCTGAGCAGCTAATTTACATGAGCAATGAAATCGACGCTGGGTTAAAAGTTGGAATCCTAATCCATCTTGTGATTTAGGATTACAAACTTTAGACCAAGTGATAGGATGAAAAGCACGACGATCCGAAGCATGGCCCCAGAGAAAGGATCTAATGTCCCTATCGATTTTATGGAGGGTTGACATTGGAACGTGCACAGTAGAAAGAACATAAAGGGGGATAGCCAACAGAACAGACTGAATCAACATCATACACCGGCAAGAGATAGAGTACTCCATTTCCAAGCTGATATTTTGCTTGAAATTTTATTTATTAGAAATTGAAAATCTGAGGGTCGAAGTGATGTACCTGATGGTGGTGCCCCTAGATAGTGCCAGCCCTCACGTTTTTCTGAAATATGTAGCAATTGAGTTATGTTTTGGCAAGTAGTGCGGTCCATGCCTGGAGAAAAAATAATGTTAGATTTTGCAACATTTATAGATTGGCCAGAATACATGGAGTAAGCATTAAGAATAGCTGATAAACATATAACGTTGCGGAGGGTGGCACGTGCAACTAATAAGCAGTCATCCGCGTAAAAGACATGTGTAATGTCAGGGCCGCGATGGATTTTAAAACCTTTAAGAAGATGTGAATTAACCGCAGTATGGAGAAAATTGGAAAGAACTTTAGAGCAAATAGTAAAAAGATAAGGTGAAAGAGGGCATCCCTGCCTTAAACCTCTTGACACAACAAAAAGAGTAGTTTCCATACCGTTCACAAGCAAGACAAACTGAGGATGAGTGATACAGCCATGAATCCAGCCAATTAATTGATTAGGAAAACCAACCTGTCTAAGTACAAGGAATAAAAAGGGCCAATGCACTCTATCATAAGCCTTCTCCGTGTCCAACTTTAGCATCATGAGGGCTTTTGAAACAGGTGCATTTTGGAGAGAGTGCATAATTTCTTGAGCAAGTAAATGATTTTCCGTAATATTCCTATCAACAATAAACACACCTTGCTCCTTGGAAATAAGCTCCGGTAATATGACCTTAAGCCTATTAGCTATGATTTTAGCGACAATCTTGTACAAGATGTTACATAGGCTAATAGGACGAAAGTCATTTGGGGTTTGTGAGTTGGTTTTCTTTGGAATTAGAATGATGAACGTCTTGGTCCAAGAGTCAGGAAGATGAGCAGAAGAGAAGAAAGATCGAATAGCAGCTAAGACTTCAAGCTTGACAATGTGCCAGAATTTTTGGAAAAATAATGCAGGGAAGCCATCAGGGCCCGGGGCCTCATCCGGATGCAAAGACATGACAACAGCTTCAATTTCCTTGTCAGTGATGATCGGTTGAATAAGAGAGGAACTCTGGGATGGAGATAAAATAGAGGTCATAATAGGATAACCTGGTTCAAGAATATCTCCATCCATCAGCCACCTATTGCGAAAATGATTAAGTAAAGTGCTTTGAATGATATTGGGGTCATTTGTTATATCACCTTGAGGGAGAGAGAGAGTAAGAATACGGTTCGATCATCTCCGAAGAATAGTAGAACAATGAAAAAACTTAGTATTAGCATCACCATCCTTCAACCATTGGATATGAGATTTCTGACGCCACATAGTCTCAATACATTGCAAGGTCCGATTATAGTCCCTAATGAGAGAGAGTAGTAAGGAATGATGATGAGTCGATAGTTCTGTAACTTGGGCTTCCCAAGTCTGCAAATCATAGATTTGATCATAAAGTTGATGAGCATTGGAGTTCAAATTTCCAAGAGTATATTTCCAAGAGTACAGAGCTCTACGGATTTTTCTAAGAAGAAAGGACACTCTTTCAAGAGGGTTGTGATTGGAAAAGCCGGTCCACGACTTTTGAATAATGTCAGTAAAATTAGGATAAGTAAGCCAAAATTTTTCAAAACGAAATAGACATGGCCCACGATTAATCTTATCAAGAATGGAAACAAAGAGAGGACAGTGATCAGAGGCAAAACGAGCAAGATGAGTGATTGAGGATTCGGGGTAAAGATTTAACCATTTATCATTAACAAATCCACAGTCAATCCGTTCCCAGATCCGAGCAGCACCAAGACGATTATTACACCAAATATAAGAGGGACCCGAGAAGCCAAGGTCAATCAGACCGGTAGACCACAGGAAAGCCAGAAATTCTCTGACATCACAATTAACAGTGAAAGGCTTACCCCATTTTTTGCCTGAAGCATTTAGAATGCAATTAAAATTACCAATCAGAAGGAGGGGGATTTGAAGGGATAGCACATCTTGGACTTGAGACGTTGAAAAACCGAGGTGCTGGCATACACAACTCCTAAGATCCAAGAAGGGCCATGATTCAGAGTGATAACCCCAAAAGCGACTTGTCTATCAATATTATAGAAATTGACATTACCCAAAAATTTTTTCCAGACAATAACAATTCCACCCAATAAACCATTCGCAAGGATCATATAAAAATCCCAAGCAGGACCAAAAAATTGACGGATATGATTACCAGCATTTTCACTAAGACGAGTCTCTAAGAAACATAATATATCCAGATTATGCTGTCTTAACAGTAATTTAGTATAATATGCAAACGGGGGCTTAGCCGCACCACGACAATTCCAAGCAAGTATCTTCATATCTTCATGGTGAAGGTTCCGTATACTGTTCCCCTGGCTTCGAAACAGCCCGGGTAGTATCCTTAGAAATTGTCACTTTACCCTGTATGATAGGCACTGTGATCAGTGAATTAGGAAGAAGATTACCTTGTAATGTATTTTGAAGATGTTGACACACTCCCTCATGAGATTGAGTGGGTTGCATATCAATTGAAGTAGTTTGAGTCATTGTAGGCTGCTCCCCAGATGGATCACCTAGTTCCTTATGAACTTTAGAAGATTTAATAGTTAATACATTAACTGGTTTCCATACCTTAACCATCGATGTGTTAGATTTTAAGCTAGTGCCACTGCTTGAAGACCCCTGCCCATAATCCACCTCCACTTCAGAATTTTGTACCAAAATTTTAGCCTGCCGTGGGGAGGATGGATTTGATCTATTCTTCTGCTTCCCCAGCGAACATTTGCGCTTTATATTCCCCTTAACAAGCTCCATTGGTGTAGCATCGAACACCATAGGCTCTGCTATCTCCATACTATAAATAGGCTTGCTTCGTGCATCCATAGCATTTGTTAAGGGAGCAAATCTAGAAGAGGATTTAGGCAGATCATTACCTTTGCTAGGAGGCGGCACTGAAGATTGCTTAACCGGCTTTTTTGGATGAAGCCAGTCATCAACCGACCGTCCACCTTCAGGAGCATGGGCAGGTGGCTTAGTTTGTGTTTGCGGCTTTGTCACCGGATCTAATGGTACCCATGAAGCTCCGATCCAGGGGCCAAAGATGAGTGATTCCACACCATCCCTGGATGAGCAATCACAAGCCTCCAGATCATTCCGAACCTTGCCACAAACATAGCAAATCTCTGGCAATTCCTCATACACAAACTGCTGCCAGATAATGTCATCCTGCACCTGAAGCCTTGCTCCTGGGCAGACTGGCCTGTTCAAATCCATCAAAACAGAAACACGAGCATACCCCATGCGGGAGGAATTTATGGTCCAATCATCCAAAAACAGAGGCTTACAAACGAAGGATGCAATTTTTATGATCTTTTTTGCCTCCCTTAACTCCAATGGGAGGTCCAGCAATCGTAACCAAACCCGGAGTTGTCTGATTGTTGAAGGAAAATCCTGATTTCCTAGATCAAATTCGTTCAGATTTGATTGGATTAAAAGAAATATTTCAAAAATTTCTTTTATGAATCCAGATCAGATCTAAAATGTTTCGAATTTGATTTTATAAATCTAATAAATAAAAATAAATTAAATTTGATTTAATTTATACCTTGATGTTGGATAATCAGATTACCCTTTGATGATCCTGCTGTTTGCCTGAGATTTTGGATCTAGCCACGCAAGCGCCTGGCCTCCACCGATATCCACTCGGGCTGGATCTGGAGATCTTCTCTTTCTTTATCACCTCTCCAAATATCATATCTAGATCTGATTTGGAGGATCTTCAAAACTCCCTTCGAAGATCTGCAGTCGTCTCTACAGCAGTGCTGCTTTCTTTCTTTCTCGTCACTTTTTTTTTGCCTGGATCGCACCAAACTGGAGCCCAAAATTTCTTGGGCGTAGAGAGGAGAGAGAGGACCAGAAGTTGGCGTGGAGGGAGAGAGGTAGCCTTGGGGCATGGGCTAATAAGAGAGAACTCTATTAAAGTTAGGCACAGACAGGGTTTATATAGACCCTGCTGCGCTATGCAGTGCCACATCATCCCGACCAATCACGTCGCTTCTTGCAATCAGATCTAAATCTGATTGGTGGGATGGCATCACCTGATCCAATCAAATGAGAGCCCCCTCAATTCATCCTTAGATGGCACCTAAGACTGGTCAAAGTCTATTCCTAGGCGCCACCTAAGTAGAATCCAAGAAGCAACCTGGAGTCCCATCTGTATGGGACTCCAGGCGTCCCTATCCATGGGCGCATGCCTAGGGAGGCGTGCACCCCCTCCTTTCCAAATTCTAGCAAAGGGATAAACCTCTATCTGCTCTCCTATGGGTGTATGACACATGGGCAAATGTCTAAGTGTCAAAGGTCAACGTTTGACCAAAATCAAAAGACAAGAATTAGCAGATGACGGAAAATGGTAGGTGTTGTCTCAAATTTATCTCATAAATTAAGACAACCCTTTTCTGATCTAGGCAAGCTTCAGTCAGACCAAGTAAAGGTACCTGAGTGAGCACAAATACATTTGACTCAGTCGAGACAATTTTTAATGATAGTAAAAGAAAAACGTTAGGCTCAATCGTATGCTAGCACGATTTTCTTGAACCTAATTGAATCTTATTCAAATCAATTGAACTGGATTAGTCCAATTAATGATATCCAGATCCAAACCCTTGTTTGTGTGATCCAGTTAGGTTCAGTTCTATATGGTAATGGGATATGTCGCGATCTCTATCATCGACATCATCGAAACTCCTTTCCATTGATCAGAACTCTTCTGATTCAGACAACTTAGAATGATCGATCATCTAAATCATTCTAATTGCTCCCAAAATCCACCAGTGATACCTAACAGTATATGGTGGCAACCCATCAAAACTGAAAACGAACCTCTCAGTGCAGCTATCTGTGTGATTAAGTTCTTCTATCTTGAGCCTCGATCAGATTAGGGTTAAGGTAAACTCGTCAAATCCTAATTTCCGCCATATGATTTAACCATTCGATTTAAGTCTGATGTGAAAACCTTAATAGAAACTTTTTCTATTATTTCACTCTGCCATGGCCATGGGCTTATGGACTTGATTCTCATGATCCTCATAAGGGCTGCTCCTCATCCACCGAAGTAGATAAATTTCCTCTTGGTGCAATCCAATTCCTACAATGAGCATGCTATAGCCAATATATACCTCAAGATTCCGAATGGCTAGAAGACCGAGTCATGGTGTAATCAAACTATAACACCCTTAAGGTGAACTGTCGATGCACCTCAGGTCAAAGAACCAGACACACTACTGCAGCTTCAAGCCAATCATCGACGAGAAGGTAGAGTTCCTTATGATTGCTCAAGGTGGTCACGCTCAGTGCCCTCGTTCTCTAACGAGTACCTGTACTCTCGCTTCAGTGCCTCTATACAGTAAACTCAAGACTCATCTAAAAACGATTGTACACCAACATTCCGGATCAATCACCATCCTCATAATGATCCTACGGTCGGAAGCATTTTTTGAGTTAATAACGAAAATTCATGTCTTAAATTTTCAACTCTTGAAAATATGAATTATCATTACCATTAACTCAAGGGATGTATCATAGACACTAAATACACATTTGTGATAGAAAATAATCCATTTTATTATTTATAGTCAAAATTATAATTTTGCCTCTAGAAGTGTATTACAAGTGTCAGCCGATTCTAAACTTCTAGAGCACACATATCTAACAAACTCCCACTTGACCTAAAGCCAATTGGCTACAAATCTAAGTCCCATCTTCTCAAGGTGGGCTTCGATCTTCTACTGGCCCAATGGCTTTGTAAGTGGATCCGCCACATTGTCTGCGGAGTCAACTCTCTTGACCTCGACGTAACCCTTCTCAAGATAATCGCGGATGAGATGGTATCGCCGCTCGATGTGCTTGGATTTCTGGTGAGACCTCGGCTCCTTAGCAAGGGCTATGGGACCATTGTTGTCGCAGTATAGAGGAATGGCATCTGATGGCATCACTCCGATCTCTGCGGCAAACTTCTTGTACCAAAATACCTCCTTCGTAGCTTCTGACGCAGCGATATATTCTGCTTCCATGGTGGAATCCACTATCACAGTTTGCTTGAACTCTTCCAACTGACAGCACCACCATTACACACAAGCAGACTTCCAAATGTCGACTTTCAATCATCTACATCGGACATAAAATCCGAGTCTGTATATCCCTAAACTTGGAGTTCTCCATTACCAAAGACCAACATATCCTTAGTTTTTTTTAAGTACTTAACGATACATTTCACAGAAGTCCAGTATTCTTCACCTAGATTCAACCGATATCTGCTCGTGACACTCACAGCATGGGCTATATCAGGTCGTGTACATAACATGGCATACATGAGGCTCCCTATTGCTAAAGCATAAGGGATCTTGATCATGCGTTTTATTTCCTCAGGTGTGCTAGAACACATCTTTTGGAAAGATGAATACCATGTCTGAAGGATACTAATCCCCTTTTAGAGTTTTCCATACTAAACCTCTTTAGCACTTTCTCTATGTACATTTTCTGTGAAAGTCCTAGCATCCTATTCGGTCTATCTCTATAGACCTTAATTCCTAAAATAAAGGATGCTTCACCTAGGTCTTTCATGAAGAATTTTTTGGATAACCACATTTTAACTATGATCAACATGAAAATATCATTCTCAATAAGGAGAATATTATCCACGTACAATACGAGAAAGACCACAACGCTCCCACTGACTTTGTTGAAGACACATGGCTCCTCATTTTTTATGAAACCAAACAATTCGATCACATCATTAAAACGAGTGTTACAGCTTCGAGATGCTTAAGTCCATATATGAACCTTTGCAGCTTGCATACCTTATGATCAGCATCACTGGATGTGAAACCTAGTGGCTGTTCCATATAGATATCTTCCTCAAGATATCCATTTAAGAATGTCGTTTTCACATCCATTTGCCATATTTCATAATCGAAATAGACTGCAACAACAAGCAATGTGCGGATGGATTTTAGTATAGCTACTGACGAAAAGATATCCTGATAGTCAATGCCTTCGCACTGACTATAACATTTTGCCACTAACCTAACTTTGAATATCTCCACATTTTTATCTGCACCGATCTTTCTCTTGTAGATCCATTTACACCCAATAGATACTATACCTTGTGGTGGATCTACCAAGGTTCAGACTTGGTTTGAGTGCATCGAGTCAATTTCTGACTTCATTGCCTCTAGCCATTTCTCGAAGTCGATATCCGATATCGCCTCGTTATAGATTTTGGGATCATCACCATGAACCCCATTACCTACGAGGAACATTTCCTCTACTTCCTCTAAAATAGTACCTAAGTACCTCTCAGGGGAACGAAAAATCCTTTTCGATCTACGAGGTGGAGGTAGTGATTGTATTGGCTCAACCTGATTTGGTTCCATTTGGTCCTTAGCTCATTGCACTTATGAGACTTTCTCATCGAGCTTGATCTACTTTCCAATGCCACTATCTTGAATAAACTGTTTTTCAAAAAAGATAGCCTGTCGACTCACAATCACATTGTGATCTTCTATAATATAGAAATAATATCCTAATGATTCTTTAGGATATCCTATAAATCGAGCTCTAAAGGATCTGAAGTCTAACTTGTCCGCTTATTGTCTTTTGACATGAACCGAATAATCCCAAATTCTGAGATAACTCAGACTTGGTTTCTTACCATGTCATATCTCATACGGTGTGGTAGGAACGATTTTAGAACGAACCCTATTCAGTAAATATATTATAGTTAATAAATAGTGTCCCCAAAGATAATCAGGAAGGTCTGTGAAGCTCATCATGGATCAGACCATATCTAATAGGATCTGATTCCTCCGTTCTGAAACCCCGTTGAGTTGAGGTATTTCAGGTGGAGTCCATTGAGAGACTATGCCATTTTTCTTGAGATAGTCCAGGAATTTCCGACTAAGGTATTTACCTCCTCGATCTGATCGAAGAATCTTAATGGATTTTTCAGTTTATTTTTCTACTTCATATCTGAATTTCTTGAACTTTTCAAAAGTTTCAGACTTGTATCTCATAAAATATACATATCCATACCTAGATAGATCATCAATAAAGATAATGAAGTAGACAAAATTATCTCTAGCCGGCACATCAAATGGGCCGCACACATTAGTATGTACTAGGGCAAGAAGATCCGTGGCCCTTTCCCCATATCCTACAAAAGAAAGTTTAGTCATTTTGCCATGAAGACAAGATTCATAAATTGGATATGACTCGAAAGTCAACGGACTCAATAACCAAATTTTTTCCAATTTGTTAACCCTATCTTCTGCTATATAACCTAGTCCTAGGTGCCATAAATACCTATCGTTTGGACTATCCCTAGGTCATTTCATGGCATTCACATTTTGCTCAATATTAAAAACAAATACATCAATATATAACTGGTAAAAACCATTAATAAGGAAACTACTTGTAATTTTATTTCTTTCGTAAAGAATGTTACAATGGTTCATAAGAAAACTAATTACATAGTCTTCTAGTGCTAGGCATGAAACAGAAATTAAATTTTTGCTTGCTGTAGGCACATAATAATAGTCTTTTAAAACTGAGTCTAAACCAGACGGTAGTCGAAGAGGATATGTTCCCACCGCCATGGCAGCAACTTTTGCTCCATTTTCGATGCATAGGATCATCTCACCATCCCTCAGCCTCCTGCTATCCTCAAGATCCTGCATGGAAGTGCACAAATGAGCACTAAAACCAGAGTCAAGCACCCAACTAGATGCAGAAGAAACCGTAAGGTTAGACTCAATAACGAGCATACCTCCAGAAGGACCTGCCTCCTTATTCTTCAGGATGGCCAGGTAAGTGGACAGTTCTACTTCCAGTGGCCATCATTATTGCAATGAAAATACTTCCTTTGTCAGCGGCCTTCTTCTTCAGCTCTGCCTTTTTCTTCTTTCCTCCTTCCACCTTCTGCTTTTTCACAGACTTCTTCTTCTTTCCAAAAGACTTTCTCTTGAAAGAAATCCATTCTATAGCAAGCACTGAGCCTTTAGAACCTTTCATGGAAAGCTCAGCAGTAACCAACATATTCATAAGCTCGGTCAAGAAATTTTGAAGTTTATGCATATGGTAGTTCATGATGAACTGCCCATATGCATCAGTCAAGGATTGCAGAATTATATCATTCTTTAGATCCAGGTCCAACTTCACTCCAAGTTTCTCAAGCTCTTCCAAGTTCTTGATCATCATCAGACAATGATCTTGAACTGACTGCCCATCATGCATTTTAGCCTTGAAAAGTCGTTTAGTGACTTGATACTTGGCTGCGCGACTCTGTTCACCAAATATCTCTTGTAGGTGAGCCAGCATTTGGCGGGCAGTCCTGATATCTTCATGTTGGCACTGAAATTCATCAGACATCGAGCCCAACATGTAGTATCTGGCCTTGTTATCTTCGTTCGTCCACTTTTTCAAAAGACGCTCTCTGTTCAGTGGATGGACGAGCTAGTAAGATGAGAGGATCCTGATCCGACACATGAGTTAACTTCTCGGAACCCAAAATAATTTTGAAGTTTCGGAGCCAATCCTTATAATTGGATTCAGTCAGTCTATGGGTGTTCAGGATACGTGCTAGTGGGTTGGATACAGACATTTTCCTGTAGAGAGTCAAAATTTCTAGTTAGATATTGTAATTAAGACTTGACCAATTTGTTTAGAACTTTTATTTTTAAACAAATTAGCTCCCATTATTTTCTCGGATCCCTACACTCCCTCTGTAAAGATGCAAAAATCTTCACGATTAATGATTTCTAGTGGGTAATGCGGTCCCACCAACTGACTCATCATCTCACCTAACAATTATTGGTGATAGGTTAGCCAATGAGTGAACAACTCTTGTTCAATGATTCTCTAATCATGGTGCACCCAAACTTGGTCTCTAATTCATGAATCTCATCATGCTCGAAATATTGATCCACTTCTTAGTTAAGTCAGACCCACCATTTGCACAGATTGGATGCCTAATTGAGTCTCTTACCGTGTCCGAAATATTGAGCCCAATCCATCATCCAGCCCATAGGATCCAATGCCTAATAGACATGATTACGTCTTCCCGGTGCAATTGAACCACTGTAACCAGCCAAGAACAATCGACCCCGGGAAGGGCCCGCACATCTACAATAGTGGAAGACCTTAGACTTAATCTTTTCTTAGGAAGATTTGATTTAGGTCTCATTAAACTAGACTTAACATAGTCATAACCATTACGACTAACCTAATGGCATGGGTTAGCTCGAATTATTGACCACCTCTGATCAGAACTGAGCCAACAAATATAGCTAGGTAAATGAGACCGGTGGAAGGGATATGCCATTAATTCGACAAGAACACATTCGAGTCGAATAGCTCCCAATTAAAAATCAGTCGGTCGTATCTGCCAAACTTACCATTGACACCAAATTATTGAGTCAGAATCAATCGGGTTAGCCTACAATCCAGACTCTAACCACTGAGCCTAATTAGATCTTAGCTTGATCGATCACTCATACGTGACTCGATCTTGACCTAGAGTTAATCCTATTAGGTTGATCAATTTAAGCACTGTTGATCCCATCTAACCAACTCTTGATTCGATTTGATCAACCGCTTAAACCTAATTAAGCTACCCAAGTCCAAACCCAATATTATGAATATATCTTAGATCTGAAATTCTCAATTTTAGACCTAATTAATATTTCATAATCTTAATTCTTAATTAAGTTTAGGATTCATAAACAAAACATGTATATTAAATCCAAGGATTTCAGGATCTAGGATTTTGCAGAAAGTAAGTTCTTGATTTCTGATTAAAGACGAACGCGCAGCACCCCTACACATCATAAGAACACCCCATTGAATAGGAGAGGGCATTTAAACCCTACTTTGTTCTTATGACCGGACAGCCAAGGGGAACGTCTTAATCAGAAATATACAAAACTACAAAACTAGTTAGATCTACATCATATATCTCATATACAAAAATTGATCCAACTATAAACATATTTTGCATACATCTCATGTATTATATCATGCATGTTTTCAGATATAAATTATCCCATAATTATCTAAAAAAATTAGATTTAAATTGATCGCATCAAAATAAATTCTAATCTAGACAATTATGTAGAACTATTCTACAACTAGTCTAAACATGCATTCATCATATCTCATATGATCCAAAAATTAAATAATTTTATTCTTTATTTTTTAGATTTTATTATAACAATTATAACATCAGAAAATAGTAAATAAATAGATCTAAAATCATAACTTAATCAAATTAAATTATGAACATGCAAGACTATGTGTAGAATAGTTCTATTTTACAACTAGTCATGCATCCTGTAAAACTTAGATCTCAATTATTTAATTTTAATTTTTCTGATTTCAGATCTAATCACATCTCATATGACATCTGAAATCTTCTATTTAATAGATCAAAAATAAATTTAAAATAGATCTAAACAATTTTTAGAGCCTGGCTCTGATACCAGTTGAAGAAAAATCCTGATTTTTCAGATCAGATTCATTCAGATCTGATTGGATCAAAAGAGATATTTCAAAAATTTCTCTTAAAAATTCAGATCAGATCTAAAATATTTCGGATCTAATTTTATAAATCTAATAAATAAAAATAAAAATAAATTAAATCTGATTTAATTTATACCTTGATGTTGGGTAATCAGATTACCCTTTGATGATCCTGCTGTTTGCCTGAGATTCTGGATCTAGCCATGCAAGCGTCTGATCTCTACCGATATCCACTCGGACTGGATCTGGAGATCTTCTCCTTCTTTATCACCTCTCCAAATATCATATCTGAATCTGATTTGGAGGATCTTCAAAACTTCTTTCGAAGATCTGCAGTCGTCTCTGTAGTAGTGCTGCTTTCTTTCTTTCTTGTCACCTTTTTTTTGTCTGAATCACACCAAACTAGAGCCCAAAATTCCTTGAGCGTGGAGAGGAGAGAGAGGACCAGAAGTTGGCGTGGAGGAAGAGGGGCAGTCTTGGGGTGTGGGCTAAGAGAGAACTCTATTAAAGTTAGGCGCAGACAGGATTTATATAGACCCTACTGCGCCATGCAGTGCCACATCATCCCGGTCAATCACGTCGCTTCGTGCAATCAGATCTAAATCTGATTGATGGGATGACATCACCTGATCCAATCAGATGAGAGCCCCCTCAATTCATCCTTAGATGGCGCCTAAGACTGGTCAAAGTCTATTCCTAAGCGCCACCTAAGTAGAATCCAAGAAGCAACCTAGAGTCCCATCCGTATGGGACTCCAGGCATCCCTATCCATGGGCGTGCAAATTCTAGCAAGGGGACAAGCCCCTATCTGCTCTCCTATGGGTGCATGACACATGGGCAGATGTCTAAGTGTCAAAGGTCAACGTTTGACCAAAGTCAAAAGACAAGAATTAGCAGGTGATGAAAAATGGTAGGTGTTGTCTCAAATTTATTTCATAAATTAAGACAACCCTTTTCTGACCTGGACAAGCTCCAGTCAGACTAAGTAAAGGTACCTGAATGAGCACAAACACATTTGGCTCAGTGAGACAATTTTTAATGATGGTAAAAGAAGAACGTTAGGCTCAATCGTGTGCTAGCACGATTTTCTTGAACCTAATTGAATCTTATTCAAATCAATTAAACTGGATTAGTCCAATTGATGATATCCAGATCCAAACCCATGTTTGTGTGATCCAGTTAGGTTCAGTTCTGTATGGTAATGGAATATGTCGTGATCTCTATCATCGACATCATCGAAACTCCTTTCGATGGATCAGAACTCTTCTGATTCAAACAACTTAGAATGATCGATCATCTAAATCATTCTAATTGCTCCCAAAATCCACCAGTGACACCTGGCAGTATATGGTGGCAACCCATCAAAATTGAAAATGAACCTCTCGGTGCAGCTACCTATGTGATTAAGTTCTTCTATCTTGAGCTCCGATCAGATTAGGGTTAAAGTAAACTCGTCAAACCCTAATTTCCGTCATATGATTTAACCATTTAATTCAAATCCGATGTAAAAACCTTAAAAGAAACTCTTTCTATTATTTCACTCTGCCATAGCCATGGGCTTATAGACTTGATTCTCATGATCCTCATAGGATTGCTCCTCATCCACCGAGGTAGATAGATTCTCTCTTGGTGTAATCCGATTCCTACAATGAGCATGCTATAGCCAACATACACCTCAAGATTCCGAATGGCTAGGAGACCGAGTCATGGTGTAGTCAAACTATAACACCCTCAAGATGAACTGCCGATGCACCTTAGATCAAAGAACCAAACACACCACTGCAGCTTTGAGCCAGTCATCGACGAGAAGGTAGACTTCCTTATGACTGCTTGAGGTGGTCACGCTCAGTGCCCTCGTTCTCTAACGAGTACCTGTACTCTCGCTCCGATATCTCTACACAGTAGACTCAAGACTCATCTGAAAGCGATTGTACACCAACCTTCCGGATCAATCACCATCCTCATGATGATCTTACGATCGGGAGCATTTTATGAGTTAATAATGAAAATTCATGTCTTAAATTTTCAACTCTTGAAAATATGAATTATCATTATCATTAACTCAAGGGATGTATCATAGACACTAAATACATATTTGTGATAGAAAATAACTCATTTTATTACTTATAATCAAAATTATAATTTTGCTCCTAGAAGTGTACTACAAGTGTCAGTCAATTCTGACTTCTAGGACAGACATATCTAACAATTGTATCCCTGCCAGGCCTAAACTTTGGTCTCCATGGTTCTAGTGCAAGAAGCTGTCCAGCTAGAGACCACGGACCCTTATTGAGAATTCGATCCCTAACCTCCTTTGGAGGATACTGAAATAACAGTAACCCTTCGAACAAGGCTGAGACATGAAATTCTCCATGCACATTCCATCTGTTGTGGAATGGGACTGATGCGGCCTCGACCCGTTTAGGGTCGGCCACCGATCTACCCCAATGGATTGTCTGGACGGAACGACGTGACACTTCGTCCGCAGTTAACTGTAGGTCGGCCTAAGCCGATCTACAATTCTGGCCGACCTACGGAAGATCGTTTCCTAATAAAATATAGGCCTTTATATCTCATCCTCGTTGGATCTAGATTGATCGCCGAACTACATGAACAGGATGACCTATTATAGCCCGTCAATAATCGACCTACAAACTTTCTTGTTGAAATTGCATTCCCTCCGAATCAAAAAACTCGAATAAAGGAAGAATCTTTTGCAATCCCATCTTCCAAAAAAAAAAGAAATCTTCCAAATCAATCCGAAGCGACAAATTCGAAGTCCAAAACAGATACGACTCCAATTCCTCTCCTATAAATAAAAAAGTTATGAGATCCTCCAAATATGCCATTCAATTCGACGCTTTCTTTTCTTATTGTTCTCCAATCTTCTAACTTGAGCATCGGAGGGTCTTCATCAGAGAATACTCCGGTGAGGACTTTATTGCTGATGAACGGACAAAGCTCAAGCAAAATTCATCCTCGGCCTCGTATTCCTTGATGGCCGAGCTCCCCCATCCTCATCGGCCAACCTCAAGCCGCGAGATCCAAAAGCAACACCATCTAATCCTTAATTCTTTTTCAATAAACTCCAGTGGGAAACCCTCATCGACAAACTTACCTACCAAGGCTGAGCGAAGTCGTTGTTGGATGACTTTAGAAAAATGCTGCTCCAGTTGCTCGATCTCTGCGTCGGAAGTTTTAGCCATCTCCCAACGGAATCTGCGTTGTCCTTGAACCACTTGATTCCATGGCCGATTTGGATCCACAGTCTGGTTCCTTGGCGGTGTTGTAAAACCAATCGGCATCCCTTGCAAACTGGGCGGACTCGAGGTCGGAGATCCGCGAGTTTCCCTGCTCTGGGTAAGAGGCACTTTACCATCTACTGGAGGGTGTGAACATGAAGCTTCCAATTTGCCTTTCTTATCCCCTGAAGCTCTCCTCCCCCGGGATATCCTCATCGCGGTTGTTGTTGATCTGCTTCTGGACGGTTGAATCGGGAGCTCCGATGCCCCCCAATGCCGAACCCCGGATCCAGCACGGAGGATCGAGTTCCATAACGCTAAAACTCTAATCCAAACCCTAAAAACCTAAAGCGAACAAACCCCAACCCCAAAATGACGAAGACGGAAACAGGACGAGTTTTTAGTCGCAGTATTTTCTCTCTCTAAAACATTTGGACTTTTTTCGCATTTATTCGACTTGCGGTTCATCAGATGGAAGTAGTTTCCTTGCATTGTCTATAAAATAAAACATTTATTCCTCAATCAGCACGGACATTAGATTCTTAAAAATATTAAATATAATGAAAAGCCATTGCTATATATAGTTTTCTATGCCAAAAAAAATCATGGTGAGAAGGTTAAATTCACATGTGGCAATACTATTGATAAGTATTTATTGTGGTGAGTATGCTCATCACGAAATCTCCGATTATTTTGTGATAAGTAATTCTCTTGCCGATAAACTGATATGTTTTCTTTGTCCCACAAAAGTGTATATTATTAAAAATATACCAAATAAAAGTATATCTAAATCCCGTCGAATTAAGAATTATGATCATTGTAAACTGCTTGAAAGAATGTCCAATTTTGCTTATCATCTATTTCCGTGACCATTATCACTGACCATTATCACTGGATGCCATCTTTTTGGAAGTCAAGATTAAATTAATGACTTCTTCATTGTTTTATAGCTTTGCTGTTGTAGAATTCGGCAAGTCCATTGCATTCTCAAATCTAAAGCTAGACAATAAATCTCACATAGAAATACCAGCTTTCATAATAATTAATGTCGTTAGGACCGCTTTTTTTTTCAAAAATTTTTGGCCTAAGTCCTATTATTTATTTTTTTTTCTTTTCCTTTTTCTTTTCGAACTCCCTTATTCCTTCTTCTTCTTTTACTTTTACTTTTCTCTTTCCTGCATGATCACGAGCAGTTCTTTTCCTCGGCAATCAATCTTGCTGCGATTTCTCTTTTCCATGGCCTTAATTTCTAACTAATATATTCTTCACATTTCTCTATCTATTCCTTATCCTTAGACTCTTGTACCATTGCCACAAGGTTCGATGTCTTGCATCAAAATGCCAGTTTGAGGACCATTCCTGATCTAACCATGTTTTCATGTTCATTAAACTTCGGGCTATGGGTCGTTCGAGTTCGATTTCAAATGATCGAACTCTACTTTCTTCTAGTATTTTTTTCTTTTGACAAGTTAAAGGAGAACTCTCTTTCTTTGGTGATGGCCTAATGATAGCCGTGCTTGTAGGTACAGCACCGGCTAGGACGGTATTGGTGCTCGTAGCTGGAATAGAAGCGGGGTTAATGGGTGGTGGTGGTTTTGATGATTTGGTGCACTGCTGCTAAGGTGATCTTAAGTTGTGCAGGTCCATTGGTTGGCATTACTTGCGGTGGTGGGATGCTAGGTGTATGTCGAGGAGACGACCACTAATATATATATATATATATATATAGTCCAGTAGAAATTATAATTCTAAGAAGGACCAATAGTGTAAGCATGTTATTTGTGGAATGTGGGTTCTTTAGGTAAAGTGATTGATCGGCAGCACGGATGTAGGCCATTAGGTCTTGATATGCACCAGTGAAACTTATCCTTTGTGTTGGTGCACTTGCCATAATTAGAACCGCGCTCAGCGCCGTGGTTGATGATGAAGGAAGAACAAGAACAAAAAGAAGTCATTTGAACCACAAGTTGTCTCCTTCTGACAGCTCGAGCAGGGGAAGGATATAGGTTTTGGCTTTCTCTTGCTAGCTTGTGCAATTGAGGCCACAGGAAATGCTAAACAGGAGAACCCACTAAAGATCCCAGCAACTCTTGAGGATGTGATCCCTGAGGACCTTCTGGATGGAGGATTTGCGGCATGCTATTGTTGCCCAACCTTCTGCGGTGTAGGATGAGCCCCACATAGAATTAGAAATGAAGCGAGGAGTTGAAGGATGGTTGCAGTGGTGTTTTATTTGGGAGAGCCTCAGCCCTATGAGGTCCTTGTATCGGTCGCTCCTAAGAAGAATTGATTTGAGTCATTAACAAAATCATCGTGAAGGGTTAGTTTGTAACACCAAGGCAGCTTACCTGCGTTTCCACCACAGCATATGTCAATTGGTTCCCTCATTTTGTAGAACCCAGGGACCGAGCCTTGGTCGGACATTGACCC
Organism: Cocos nucifera; assembly: GCA_006176705.1. Lineage (NCBI taxonomy): Eukaryota > Viridiplantae > Streptophyta > Magnoliopsida > Arecales > Arecaceae > Cocos > Cocos nucifera. Next base: position 114,113 of record QRFJ01000785.1, read on the forward strand.
ACCATGGCACCCTACTCCAATATCTATCAGTAAATTACAGGATGGACATTTGCATAGCGACGCCTCCCTTCTCATTAAAAAAATATTAATAATAATAATAATTAATCCCCAGTAGTTAAATAAAACCAAGAAAAATGGAAAATATGTCGCCTCTTATATCCCAATGTTTTTTCAAAATACAGAACAAGCTAGCGTCGGCAATCGCAATGTCAACGATCAAATCCATGTATTTGTGAAGTATGGGAGATTTTGTGCTTTTGGGAGCATTCTGTATGGACGTTTTTCTTTCAGCATTTTTTGAGTAACACTCAAGAACTATTTTATATGCCACCAACAAGAGGACATCAAATGAGTGACTTTTTAGTTGGCTAACAATCACACAGCCGCCGTGGCAACATTTTGCTTTGTCTAAATCAAGGTTTATCATGCATGTCCAAAGCTTTTTCATGTTGTAAAATATACTCATTTGAAATATTCTTTGATATTTATATTTTAATAATTATTTTTCATAAAAACTTTCTCTATGATAAAAATGAAAAATGAATAATTTCATTTTATTTTTTAAAATTATTTTTGTTTAAAATATTTAAAAATACCAACAACTTCAACATATTCCTATATTTGTATGTATTTTTTTCCTACATTTTTTTTTAAAATATAGATAATTTTATTTGTGCTACAATCAAAGAGTAGTAGTAGTATTTGACACATAAATTTTTAACACTCTATGATATATTTTTAAAATAATTAGAACTTTTAATATATTTTTCAATACAAAATCTATCATTTAGGTTATCGAGATCCTTAACCAAATTGTTCTTGTGCATCCTTATATGGGATCATAATTAAACCAGCATTAATGTATACTCATAGGATCATTTATTTTGCATCATCTAGTTGATCACATCTTTTTTCATTTATATATAGAAGAAACAAAGGCAAGCTATAAACTAATATCCAACAATTTATCGAGCAAAGTGTTATTTCTTAGTATTTTTCAGAAAGTAACTAAACAAAAAAATCAAGTATTACTAGTGAAAGAAAAGCTTTAGCTAACAGTACTCTTTACCGACAGCTCTATGACCAAAATTTTTTTCTTCACTAATAGTCATTAATTATTAACGACGACATACTTATTAGTAATGAGATTTAGCCATCGCTCAAAACTAGTATTCTTTTTTAAAAATTTGATGGTAACTTTATTAATGATGAAATATTTTATTAGTGGTGGCTATAGTGACAGTAATTTTGCTGTCACTAATATTTATCATATTTCTTTCATTTTCACTCATCTTTTCACTATAAGAAAATAGAGTATTAGCGATGGTATTTTTGCTATGGCTAATAATAGATATTAAAGACTGAATTAGTAACGATAATTTTGCTATCTCTAATAACACTTTTTACCCAAGACTTTAGCAATGGAAGTTTTACTGTAGCTAATATTTATTAGCGATAGAAGTGGCGATGAATGTACCGTCGCTATAAATATTAGCGATAGTATTAGCGATGGCTAATATTAGAGATGGTAATTAGCCATTGCTAATATTAAATAATTTTATTTTTTTTAATTAAATTTTATTATTATTAATAATGGTAGATAATTATTAAAGACGACCTTTTACAATCACTAATAAAAAATAATTTTATTTTTTTTAAATTTAATTATAAAATTATTAGTGATGGAATTATGTTATTAGCAATGGTGAAAGTCATTACTAATATTAATAATTTAAAAAAATATTTTTAAAATTTTTTAAATAATTTTTTAAAAAATTATTAGCAACGACAATTGAGCCATCGCTAATAGCCATCAGTAATTAATTAATTTAATTATAATTATAATCAATTTTTTTTAATTTTAAATTTATTAGTAATAGTTTTTTCATCGCTAATAGTAAGCAATGCATCACTAATATAGTATTAGCAACAACGAAACTACCTTCTCTAATTTTAATTTTTTTTTTATTTTTTAAATATTATATAATTTTAAAATTTAAAATCATTCTTTATCATTTATTATCTAAATAATTATCATTAGAATATCATCATAAAAAATTATCTCAATCTGATAGCTCTAGCTATGTCGATTAATAAAATTTAATTTTGATGGTTACAAATAACTGTATGTTGATCTGGTGGATAGAGATTATCGATGGATCCAAAAATATGCAATGATGATCTTGATAATATTTATAGTATATTATCAAAATTTTATTTCGAGCGGACATCATTATCATGATTAATTTAGCTCAGAATGATTTGATCTATTAAATAAAAAAATAAGTAATTAAACGGCCAAATAGCATTTGATTGTGAGATAATTTTTTAGATAAATGATCTTTACTACTACTTTGATCATTTGTATAGTGATGATCATAAAATTCAAACTGCACATATATGAATGATCCAAAACTATATTTCTCTTGATACTCATTCTTAAAGTTCTTAAATAATTATACTTATGCTTTTATAAAATCTGCATAACATGAATGGTTCATATACCCATAGTTTGCATTTTATGATCATCACCGTACAAATGATCAAAATAGTAGCAAAGATAATTTATCTAAAAAATCATTTCAATTGAACACCATTTGGCCTTTTGATCACTCATGTTTCATTTAACGGTCCAAATTATTCTATGCTAAATTGATCATGATAATGATGTCTAATTAAAGTAAAATTTTGATAGTATGCTATAAATATCATCGAGATCATCATTACAAATTTTTGAATCTATCAATGGTCATTATCTATCATATCATCATGTGGTTATTCATAGTGATCGAAATTAAATTTTATTGATCGACATAACTATGGCTATCAAATCGAGGTAAATTTTTGTGATAATATTCTAATAATAATTATTTAGATAATGAATGATGAAGATGGACTTTAAATTTTAAAATTATACTATATTCAAAAAAATAAAAAAATAATTTAAAATTAGCGATGATATTTATCATTGTCGTTGCTAATAGTTGTATTACTAACGAAAATAAATTATTAGCGATAGTAAATAAATTATGAGCTATGGTATGCTGTCATCGCTAATAATTAAATTTTAAAATATAATTATTAGCAACGATAAAATTATTATCAATTGCATTTTGCCATTGCTAATAAATTTATATTATTAGCAATGGTAAAAAATTATTAGTGATGATAATTTACCATCACTAATAAACTTTTCACTCTTATTTTTTTCACTCCACCATGCACCCTCATTTTCTCCCACCCCACTGCCCCCTCATTTTCTCACCCCCTATATTTTTATCCCCCACTACTACCCTCCTCTCTCCTACCCTCCAATCCCCCCACCACCCCCATCTCCTCCATCCTCCTCACCCTGGCTATACCCAACCCATCTCCCTCTAGCCATGTCCTTGAGCCTCAGTCCCTGCTCGCTGCTCATGCCTCAATCATGTATGGTAGCATATCTTCTATTATGAGTATTAGCGATGGTATTAGCAATGGCTAATACCATCATTAAAAGTTAATTTTTATTTAAGTTACGTTAATTAAGTATAATTATATATTAAAAAATTAAATAATTAAATATTAATTTAATTATACAAAACTTGAGTCTTGGAATATAGAGCATTCAAACTGAGGAAAGGTCCGGACAGCATTGTAAACACAGGGCCAAGGTGTGCCCTACATGCTTGGGACTTGAATTCCAATTGGCATCCAAGATATCTAGCCCCCATGCACCCTATGCTCTTAGGCGGAGAGAAGGTACCGATCAGCATTGCAAACATAGAGTCGGGGTATGCCTTGCATGCTCGAACCTTGAGTCCCAGTTGGTGTCCAAGGCATCCAGCCCTGCGTGCTCAGGCTAATGGTGTTAATTTTTTTAAAAATTTACATTGTATGGAACCATAGATCCATCTTTTAATTAATATACATATTCTAAATCGCGGGACCAATAGACCAACATATTATCATGTATTGCTGGATAAGAATAGCTTTTCTGCTAATACATTACAAATGCTAACAAATAATCTTTATTATATGTGAGTTAAATTTAAATTATCTTGTTATATTTTAATAAATATTTTATTTAAACCAATTTTTAGGTTTTCTATTTACTTTGATTTTTATTTTTATTTTCAAAGATTATACATCATGTCTTTCAGAGGTCAGAGCTGCTCCAGCAAAGGATAGAGCTCTCAAGGAGAGAGCGATCATGCGGCCAGCTTGCATGGTTCCGCACCTCTCATATTGGATGATAAACTCTAATACTTTAGATATTTTTGTTTATGTTATTTTATCTTTTGTTAACTAATATGACATTCTTTATATTAAAAATTTTATGCTCAAGTTCGGATGACAGGAGGGTCACTAGTGACCCCATAGTCCCACACAGTAGCGACTAGCTCCTAGACATAGAGTCGTGATCGAGGACCCACCTAGCTCGCAGCACCTCTAACTCAGCTGAAGGATAAACAGCCCATCCATGTTCAAAGCTGCTCGTAAGTACTACAACTTTAATTAATATATTTAGAATTTAGCTATTATAGAGTGAACATTTATTTTTTAAAATCAATTTTGCAGCACGTTTAGAAAGTCTGGAGTATCTAATGTAGTTACTGGCATCATCCGATGCTTGATGTCGGGTAAATGAATGAGTTCTCCAGCTGGCCGTCCAGAGCTCGTGATGCAGGTTGGGAGATATTTTTGGTAAGTCAAAACTAGTTTAACTTTTAAATTTTTGGTACATTAGTATTTTAATTACATATTAATACATGCTTACTTCTATCTTGCAGGAGTATTATCAATTCAAAATTCTCCAAGATGAAGAGGCTAGCCATCAGACCTTCAAGGAGGTAGCCACATGGAGGCTCCAAAATGGCCCCTATAGCCTCAAGCAGTCCGCCATCCAACACTCCGATTTTCAATCACCACGAACTAGAGGTCTTTCATAGATCATTAGATGCAGATGGATATATGGCAAACCCTCTACGATCAATGAAGTAGTAAGGAGTACTCTGATAGATAGCAGAGGGCTCGATAGAATTCGGCCACCCAGTAGGATTCGATCATGCACACGGGCGACTTGATCAGCATACAAGTTGTGATCGATAGACTAGTAAGAAATCAATACTAAAACTCTTCACTAGAACTATAAAAATTTTTATATGTATATTTTAATTAATTTAATTTTATTATTTACTTATTGTAAACATGACAGCTGGATTGTCCACTAGATCGGTTGCAGTTGTGGTGGGCCACCCACTAGTCTAAGAGGACTGGTAACTATTTAGATTCTACGTTGTAATAAATCGTGATAAGAATTTTAAACTTTATTTACTAATTAAGTTGTTGCATGATCTAATTTTTATATTAGAACTAATGTATTTTTAAACTATGTAGATGCATTATACAGCGTACATTGCTGAGAGGTACGGTGATGACTTATCTTCTCAGACCCCATTAACCTTGAGGGATGGCTCAACGCCACCAAGGGGGTTAGTAGGAGCCAGTCCTAGGATTCAACCATAGCTTCGATCCTCCACTACCTTGATATCTTTCGACATCCTCACAAACCTTGACATTCTAGACCTGGAGCGATGTGCACATGGAAGAGATCATGCAGAGGCTTCTGAGCTCGCAACCTCAGAGCCTCCTGGATGCCATCCGCGATACGGTCATAGAGCTTCTTCAGGACCCATAGCTGCACGACCAATTAGGCTCATCATCCCAACCATCATATTAAGTAAATATATTACTATACCTTTTTACTTATTTTAAGTTTTCATATTTAGAAGGTTCATATATTTAGGTTTGAGTTCGAAAAGAAGATCTAGAGGCTAAAAATTTAATCTAACTATCCAATCGATTGGCCAAAGGTGTTTATAGCTCTATATCATCGAATGAAACATGTAAGAATAATCTATTTGAGAATTGAAGGAGTGTATTAAAAGATACACCTCCTATTGAAAGATATACCTCCATATCGAAACTTATGAATATTATTTTATTTTTTTATTACAGAATGTTAGAATATTCAGCTCTCATCCACCAACTACTGGAGAAGAGCAAAAGAAGGAGGAGGTGGATGATGATGAGGATTAGATCTAATTTTTTTTGATGTATTATATTTTTTTATACTGCTTATCAAAAAATTATATAATTTATATTTTTAATATAATTTAATTATTTTTTAATTCTTGATTGTCATATTATATTTGAATTTTAATTATAACAGGTATTAGAAACCATAATTTATTATGATTAATTAAAACATGTTTTAAAAAATTATTAACTAAAACTTTAGGATTTTAGCTATAAAGAGGCTCCCTTCTCCTCCTTTAAACTCCACCAAAATCCCACAAGATCGCCACCAATTTCAAGAATCTTGTCGAGCTTTACTTTATTTTCCACCCCAAAAGATTGCCAGATCTTCCTATATAACCTTACAAACTTAGTTAAGGGACCAAAGTTATAATTTGTTAGGATCTGACATCTCGAATTCAATCCACAGCAAGAAGAAAATCAGTTTTCAACACAGCAATTGGGCCAGCTCGGATTGAGATCAAGTCGGCTCGAACCACAGCCGAGCCGGCTCTCTCAGATAGACAAAAATAAGTGTTTCTTAGATAGACAGAAATAAGAGTTTGGACAAGATACAATCGAGCCAGCTTAATCCTTGAATGAGCCGACTCGATGGAGGTGAACAAAACACGATGGGATTTTTCTATTTGGACTTAGATTGTGATTAATCCAATGGATCTATGGGAGTTGCGCGTGGACCATAGGATCTAGCAACCATGAAGGATTGCGGTCATGATCTGAAGGTTAAAAAATATTCTAAGACTCCATCAAAAATATGTTCAACTCATATTAGGAGAAAAAGTTCTGTTAGGACTCCTGTGAACTGCTGAGAAGAAAATTCTCATCCTATTTAAAGACCTGAGGTGCTGTGGAGCAGTAAGCTAAAGATGGCGTGCGTGGCAAGAGAGGAATGTAGAGAGGCTCAGGTAGCCATCAAGAGAAGCTTGGCAGAGCACCGAGTACGTGTAGCCCACGAGAGAGAGAAGCAAGAGGTGCATAGCATCCAACATAGAGGCTATGAGGGTAGAGCATCTTGTAGCTTCTGAGGGTCTCCTTAGGATTCTGAAAGAGCTTTTATGAGAATTGCTTCTAGTTGAGAGAGATTTGTATATGGTGAGTTGAGAGTGGGTGTTCTCTTCTTGTACCTGATTTTCTCTTTCATAGTGAAGCTTTGCATGCCCCATGGAGGCGAGCCTTTAGGCTAATCCACGTACTTGATTACCTTTATTATTTTTTTTTTTTCTGCCATAATATCCTGATATGAGATCCTCATAAGTGGTATCAGAGTGAGTCGATATCTCAATAGATTGATATCAGAGCGAGTTCATACCACAATAATTGATATTAGAGCCCAGACGGTCCTAGAGCGTAGATTGCAGTAGTGGTGTTAAAGATTGAAGAACATGGAGAAGATAAGTGCAATCAAGATGAAGATCAACAGATTTGATGGGAAGGATAATTTCTTCTTATGGCAAGCAAGGGTAAAGGATGTTCTCATCCAACATGGGTTGATCGATGCTCTCTTATATGAGGAGATGTCAACCACCATAGAGATGAAGGATTGAAAACGGATTCAGATGCAGGCGGTGAATATGATCCGCTTGTACCTAGTGAATGATGTGGTGATCCATGTACTCGGCGAAACTTTTTTGACGATGCTGTGGTCGAAGCTTGAGGAGTTGTACATGGTAAAGTCACTCACAAACATACTATTTCTTTGGAGGTAGTTCTACCAACTATGAATGGACGAAGGCCAGAGCGTGCGGAAGCATCTATCCAACTTTTAAAAGATCCTCATCGACCTCCTCAACATTGATAAAAAAGTTGAGGAGAAGACCAGGACGTTGGTCTTGCTAGTGTTACTTTTTCCTTCGTACGAGTCCTTGGTGACTGTTCTTCTAGTAGGAAAGAACACCATCAAAATGGACGAGGTCACTATAGTGATACTCTAGAACGAGGTTCTCAGAAGAGAAAATTTAGCTTCGAGCTTAGATGGCGGCAGCTTAGTTTTAACGATTTTTAGAGGAGTAGGAGGCAATAGACGAAGTAACAAAGGATCGTGAGAGGGATGATCTAGATCCAAAATGAGGGACCAAAGCAAGATCAGATGCTACAGGTGTGATGAGTTGGAGTATCGAGTCAAGAATTATCTACAACTTAAGGATCGGACGAGGGCTACTATAGCGACGGTCAGTAGCGAGTACAAAAGGTAAGATGATGTCTTTCTGATGATATCTGATGAGATAAATACTTTTTTCTAATAGTAAATTTTAGATTCTGCATGCACATACCATATTTGTTGCAGAGAGAAGAAATTTGACTCCCTAGAAAGTAGTGAAGGCACTGCTTATCTGTCATATGGATCGAGCTGTGTGATCAAAAGCATCGAAATGGTCAGCTAGAAGATACAAGATAGTGTAGTGAGAAGATTGGGGGAGATCCGATACATATCCGATTTCAAGCAGAATCTTATCTCACTGAGCAAACTGGATTCAAATGGCTACAGGTGGGTAGCTAGTGATGGAATTCTGAATGTTATGCATGGCAATAGGATGATATTGGAGGAAAAAAAGAAGACTAGAGGATATTACTATTTGGTAGGAAGTCCAGTGTGAGGTGAAGCTTCAGATGCTAGAAGGAGTCTAGTGCGAGGTGGAGCTCCAGGTGGAGGTGGATCGAGCACGAGATGGAAGACTCGAAAGGATGAAAGACGACATCATAGAGTAAAATTTTTATTGCTGCAGAAGATTTTCTCGAGCAGATCTTTGATTAGAGTAGACATAGCCATTGACGGAGGTGGGATCGAGCAGTCTGGTTCGATTTCCACGTTTATCCATCCATGATCATCAGGTGTGCCCCAGGGCATGGGGGCGAGATGGATCGCAAGCTCTCAAAGTTAGGTGGAGGCTGAATGTCGAGTTGAGATGGAGATTGTTAGGATTTGACATCTTAAATTCAACCCACAGTAAGAAGAGAATCAATTTTTAGCATAGCAATCAGACCAGTTCTGATAGGCGATCGAGCTAATTCGGATTGAGATTGAGCTGGCTTGAACCATAGCTGAGTCGGCTCTCTTAGGCAGATAGAAATAGAAGTTTGGACGAGATGCAGCCAAGCCAGCTCGACCTCTGAATGAGCCGACTCTATGGAGGTGAACAGAACAAGATGGAATTTTTTTATTTAGACTCAAATTGTGATTAATCCAAGGAGTCTACGAGAGTTGCACATGGACCATAGGATCTAGCAGCCATGGAGGGTTGCAATCATGATCTAAAGATTGAAAAATATTTCAACACTCCATCAAAGACATGTTCGACTCATATTAGAAGAAAGATCCCTGTTAGGACTCCTGTGAACTACTGAGAAGAGGATTCTCATTCTATTTAAAGGCCTAAGGTGCTGTGGAGTAGTAAGCTGAAGGTAGCACGTGTGGCAAGAGAGGCATATAGAGAAGCTCAGGTAGCTGCCAAGAGAAGCTTGGTAGAGTACCGAGTACGTACAGCCCGTGAGAGAGAGAAGCAAGAGATGCATAGCATCTGGCGTGGAGGCTACGAGGGTAGAGCATCTTGTAGCTTCTGAGGGTCTCCTTAGGATTTTGAGAGAGCTTTTATGAACATAGCTTCTAGTTGAGAGAGATTTATGTACAGTGAGTTGTGAGTGGGTGTTCTCCTCTTGTACCTAATTTTCTCTTTCATAGTGAGCTTTGCATGCCCCATGGAGGCGAGCCTTTAGGCTGATCCACGTACTTGATTATTTTTATTATTTTATTTTCTTCTTTCTTTATGCCATAATATCCTGATACTAAATTCTCATAAGTGGTATCAAAATGAATCGATATCTCAACAGCTTGATATCAGAGCGAGTGGATACCACAACATTATTCTCCTCATTTTTCTGATCTTCTAGTCATTGCTCGACCTTGTTTGGAGTTGGCAAGTCATCGGACTCATCTTTGAAAAAGGTGCCTTATTTCAATCCCCTTTCTCTTGTTTATCACTACCACCGGTTTTGATCGGACTTTGTTGTTTTTTGGTATCCTTTGAGGTCAAATAATGAGGTATGGTTGTTGGTTGATGAATTAGCTATGATTAATCGAGTTTGTTTTAGTTTATCCTCATTTTCTTTGATGTTATCCTCATTTCTGCTTACCGACTAACCACTATTGTCGGCAATATCTATAACACCCCACCCCTTAAATCGGGAGAAAGTGCTACACCCCACCCTTAAACCAAGCGAAGGGAAAAATTATTAAACTATAGTGGAGCTAAAGTTTAGTAATATCTTGCACAGGATACTAGAAATCTTTTGACAACCTACTCTTGTTTGATTCATACCTTTTCTCAATCTGCTAAAATAAATATTTTAATTTAATTTATTATTTCACAAAATCAAATTAGGATTTCGTTCATAAGACTATACTTTATACACATACAATTTAAAAATAACTTACACTTAATAGTTCTGATTTAAGCAACTGGAACAGAATATAATACAACTCAAAATACATTTATCTCATAAGCTAACACACCCCACATCTTTCTAATATAGTTGTTGATAAGATACAAATGCCACTTTGAACCTGGCTAAAAAGCTCCAAAACTGCAATAACGAGATGTGAGGGGTGATGAGACCTAAGTCCTAATAAGTGAATAAACTATCTAACAGTGCGAGATTAGGAAAGTATAACAGTAATGCTCAAAATAATAGATATCCCATAATACTATCATGCTTTTCAAATAAAACTTTCATATGCTGAACATTCATAATGTTGTGTAAAAGTAATTTTTCCAAAGCTATGAAACTAAAAACTATTGGGCTATGATCGACCACACCACATCACACCTCACCCGTGGGTAGTCGTACGGTGCATTAAATAAGCTACGCCCACTTGGGTATAATGAAACTGCGCCCTACTAGGTATAATAAAGTTGTGCCCTCCTGGGCATAATAAAACTACGTCGTACTGGGTATAATAAGACTAGAAGATGCTACTGATACTATGGCATACCTAAAATGTTGATCACTCCTATGGGTGGCCTACTAAAAATATGCATATTCAATAAAACTCGAATATCAATAAGCTATTTTAGCATACTTCCAACCATTATGCCATGCTATCCAAACTAAATACACATACATACATACTATTGGGGATAAAATGGCTCCTACCAAAGTTCTACAGGGTGTCTAATTTGTTCTATTTGGAACTATGGCAACCATAGCCGAACTTCAGTCAAGCTCTGGGCAAGATGATCCTCCCAATTATAATTATCAACTCTCCAGTTATTTGCAGAACCTGCAAGGCGTAATGAATTTTTTTCGAACGAGCTTGAATAATGAAGAAAATCGCCATCCGATTGACTATGACCCATAATATGAGGTAGATAGTAGAACTTTGAGTAGTGAACTCCAGCATAGTCTAATCTAGCCGACCTTGGAGATAACCCAACTCCTCTTCGATTGAACCTCCTTCTGGCCTTATCTCTCCACTACAGTTGGCAAATTCGACCAGACCCACATTCAGGACCTCGGATTGGCAGAACTCTTTTTTAGTCAAATTTTTATACCCCACTCTATGAATGGCAGACCTTGACACTCCTGCATCAAGAATTAGTTGTGCAAACTTGAGTTGGCAAAAAGAACCTCATCATTAATGTGAGTCTAAGCTTCTCCCTAAAGAACCTAGCCATAGTACTAATCAACAAATCCATTGTTCTCTTTAATCTTCATTCCAGAACAGCTACCCACTTGAGGATGACCTTGAAGGTGGCAGGATTCTTGAAAGCCATCAAGAGCAATGATCGTTGAACTCCATTGAATGCCAAATCCCAACACCTTCCGACTTTGCTTATGGCAGATCTTGGATACAGCCAAATTTCTTCACAATTGATAACATATCTCATCAACCTTATACCAGAAACCTTGTCCAGCTAAATTCATCTCCAAACAAATTCTATAATGGCCGAACTCCTCAATGCTGTTGCAAGCAGCACCAGTAGCCTTTAATTGATTGCCAATTCATCACTTGCTACTCAAAAGTTGATCCCTAAGTTTGGCCTACTTAACTTCAGACTCTCCACCCCAGCTCGCATAGCTCTCTAATAGAGGCAGAAACCACATTCTAACTCCAACAAATCAATCTCAACTACCTATAAATCCCAACAAAATGATAGCTCATTTTCCATAATAAACTCATAATAGCCTGAACGGCCCGCTAGTAGATGATTATAACTATCACCATGGATTTGTTATGAGCTTTGCCTATAAAAAGGATCCTCCAGATATGCTTCTTCTCTCTTAAGCTCTCCTCTCCATTTTAATTTTCTTAAGCACTCCATTCTTATTGGCCAGAGAACTGATTTGAGTGTCGGAGGGTCCTACCAAAGCCATCCACCTCCGATTTGAACTTTCTCGTGTCAGTCTCGTCAGCGACCTCATCTCCATCAGCTCCAGCGACTTCGGTGCCAATATCATTTTTTGCACCAATAGAATTAGTGCTAGAGGAAGAAATTCTAAGTCCTTGATTCTTAAAGAAGTACCCAGTCGAGTTCATCTTCTTTCTTTTTTCTTCAATTCTTTAGCTTCTTTTTCTTTTGATATCTTCTTGAGATGCCACCTAGGAGAGCTTCAACCCAGTGATCCAGTGCCTCCATTGCCAGATCCATCCAAGAACCGATAGATCCGCCCACTCCGACCTCATCGTCGGCACCTCAACCTCCATCGACAGCCATAGTGGATCTAGAATAATTCAACCTACTAATGCAGCTGGTCAGAGACCTTACTGAAGTAGTAAAGGCCATGCAACTGCCCCCAGCACCAGTCTAGCCAAAAAGATCTTCATCGGAATATCGAGATCTAGCACCAGGAAGACCCACTTGGGTAAGCCGACCGATGACTCTTGGAAAGAAGAAGCAGAAAGTAGAAAGCTCCTGTTCTAACCATGATTCTAATCCTAGAGAGTCTCGGCCCCCTCCTGCCAGCCATGTTTTGAGATCTATAATTGAGATGACATTCTCGATCAAAAACTTCAAGAAATAAACTAGCAGATCAAGAAACTCCATCATGTTGCCCCTACTCACCATGATGACATCTGCATCGATCTCTATTCTCTGCTCGAATTATGCAAGAGCCCATCTCACCGAACTTCAAATTTTCTTAATTTAAAAGTTATGATGGGACCACCGATCCAGTCGACCATCTCAAGGCCTTCAGGATGATGATGCTACTTTATGGTGCACTTCATGCCATCTTGTGTCGAGCTTTCCCCTCCATCTTGAAGGAAGCGATAAAAAATTGATACTCGGACCTTAAATCGAATACCACTTTTCTTTTGATCAGCTAAGCCACCAGTTCGTGGCTCATTTTATCAGTAGCCAACATCAGAGATGAGGTTCGGACTTTCTTGTGAACATCAAGCAAAATGAAGGAGAGTCTATCTGAGCTTATATTAATAGCTTTAATGCTACTACATTGGAGGTCCGAAACTTAGACCAATCAGTTGCTATGGTTGCACTGAAGGACGGCCTTTAGAAAAATGATCTTTTTATCTTCTTAGAAAAGAAGTACCCTCAGAACTTTACCGACATGCTAGCCTGGGCTGAAGGCTACGCCCAAGCAGAGAAGGCCTTCAAGCTGAAAGATGAGAAGACTGCAAGAGAGCAGTAGATGGGCAAATCAAGCAAGCCCATAATTATTGAGAAGTCGAGTGAAACTCAGCTGCGCTCTCGAACTCCTCTTGAGTGCAGACAAGTTAGGACTCCACCCGAGCTCATCAACAAAAAAGCCCAAACCAGAGGGCATGACAGAACTCCCTTCTTCAAAGGTTTCACAACTATGCTCTTTTAAATGCTTCAAAGACCCAGGTACTGATGGAGATTAAGAAGCAGTTACCAAGGCCAAAGAAGATGTGGTCCCATCCAGCCAAGTGCAACCCCAATAAGTAATGCCTCTATCATCATGACCATAGTCACGATACTGAAGAATGCATCCAGCTTCAAGACGAGATCGAGGAGCTCATTAGACGAGGATAGCTAGACCGCTTTTTGAGATATCGACTAGAAAGGAGGAAGAATCGGCCAAGAGTCCTACTACAGTCTGAACCACCCTAGAGAAATGAGCTGCAAGAAGATCGGCCCGCACTTGGAATCATCAATACCATCGCTGAGGGACATCGATAGGAGAAAACCAGTGGAACAACCAAACCTACAAAGAGGTAGAGGATTGAAGAACTTGTTACTTTCACTGAAGAAGATGCGCAGGGGGTTCAGTTCTCATTCAGTGACACGATTGTAGTAACTTGAATATTACCGACTATGATGTACGCCATATTTTGGTTAATAATAGAAGCTCTACTGATATTTTATTTTATGATGCATTCTCTAAAATGTCCATACCTGACAGTCGCATGGAATCAATAAGTTCTCCACTAGTGGGATTCATCAATGATGCGGTGCCGGTTGAAGAAATAATAACCTTATCTATCATTGCAGGTTGGTAACCAAGGCAATCAAAGGCTTAAGTAGATTTTTTAGTAGTGAAAGCTCCATCTGCTTACAATACTATTCTTGGCCAACCTAACTTGAATGCACTCTAAGCTGTGGTTTCGACCTATTACTTGAAGATGAAGTTTCAAACTAGTCATGGGGTTGGAGAAGTCAGAGGAGATCAAGCCCTGGCATAACATTGTTACACCATTGCTTTACAAGGGGAAGGTAAATAGAATCTTGTCCAGTGGATGGGCTTGATACCCATGATTATTTGACTGAAGAGCGAGGGGGATCGATTGAAGATCTTGTCATAGTTTTCTTAAACGATGGGCATGAGGACCATACTATCCAAATTGGCTCCAACCTAAGAGGAGAAATTAAAAAGCAGCTCATCGCCTTCATATAGAAGAATGCCGACATCTTCACTTGGGTGCCCGTAGATATGCTAGAGATTGATGCAGAGGTGATGGAATATCGTCTGGCTATAGATCTGAAACATCAATCAGTAAAATAAAAGAAGCACAGCTTTGCACCAGAACAATAGAAGGCCATTGCAGACGAAGTAGATAAACTCCTCAAAGCCTAGTTCATCTAGAAGGTATCATATCCAGACTAAATTGCAAACATGGTCCTTGTCAAGAAAGCGAATGACAAGTGGAGGATATGCACAGACTTCACAAACTTGAACAAGGCCTATCTAAAGGACAGCTACACCTTGCTCAGAATTGATCAGCTAGTGGATGCAACTTTGAGCCATGAGCTTCTCACTTTCATAAATGCCTTTTCTGGTTATAACCAATTCTGAATGGCATTAGATGATGAGAAAAAAACTCCTTTTATTATTGATCGTGATCTTTATTATTACAAGATTATGCCCTTTGGATTAAAGAATATAGGTGCAATGTACCAGCGCCTGGTGAATAAGATCTTCAAAGATCAAATTGATTGCAATATGAAGGTCTACGTAGATGACATGCTTGTTAAAAGCTGATCTTCATCAAATCATTTTACCGACCTTGAAAAGATCTTTAGCACCCTCCAGAAGTATAAGATGAAGCTGAATCCAACCAAGTATGTTTTTGGAGTAACTTCAAAAATTTTTTTGAGATTTATGGTGTCAAGGCATGGAATCAAGGTGAACGCAAAAAAGATTTGAACTATCCAAGAAATGACTACTCCAAAAATAATAAAAGAAGTCCAGCACCTTACAGACAAAGTTGTAGCTTTAAACCATTTCATCTCAAAATTGGTGGAGCATTGCATGCCCTTCTTTCAAGTGCTCAAGTAGTCCAAGAACTTCTGTTGGACTCCTGAATGCCAGAAGGCCTTTAAGAAATTGAAGAACTACCTTAGTTTACCTCCTCTCCTTGCTAAGCCCGAGCCTGGAGAAGAATTATTTCTATATTTGGTGGTATCTTCAATAACTATTAGAGCAGTCTTGATCAGAGAAGAGGCTAAAATTCAGAAGCTGATCTACTATATAAGCCAAGTTTTGAGGCACACAAAAATAAAGTATACAAAATTAGAAAAACTATCTTATGCCTTATCGATTGCAGCTAGGAAGCTCCGACCTTACTTCCAGGGGCATACAGTCATGCTTCTCACTAATCAACCCATAAAAGCAGTTCGTCGCTAGGCTGATACCTCTGGAAGAATAGCTAAATGGGCCATTGAGCTGATCAAGTTTGACTTCAACTTCCAACCTCGGCCATTCATTAAGGCTTATATATTGGCAGATTTCATTATAGAATATACCATTCCAGATCCAGCCAAACCTGAACATCAAGAAGATAGTACCTTTAGTCCATAGTCAAACCCCACTGAGGAAAAAATTGACCTCCCTGAAGACTTCTGGGCTCTATATATTGATGGTTCGGCCAATACCTTTGGAGCAGGTGCGGGCTTGATTCTGATTAATCTAGAAGGAGTTATTGCTGAGTATGCACGATGCTTTGAATTCTCCATAATAAATAATGGAGCAGAATATGAAGCTTTAATTACGAAATTAAGAATAATTAAAGAATTGAAAGTGGACCATGTGAAGGTCTGCAGCAACTCTCAACTAGTAGTGGGGCAAGTTAGTGGTACTTATGAAGCCTGAGAGGAAAGTATGATAAAGTATTTAGAAAAAATAAAGAGCTTGATCTTGGCTTTTAGTAGTTTCAACATCTAGTAGATCCCTAGAGCAAAATATACTAGAGCCGATCTTCTCTCTAAATTGGCTACTTTAGCTTTGAATGAACTACCAAAAGAGGTTTATTATGAAGTTCTGCAATAACCAAGTT
Source organism: Cocos nucifera (assembly GCA_006176705.1). NCBI lineage: Eukaryota > Viridiplantae > Streptophyta > Magnoliopsida > Arecales > Arecaceae > Cocos > Cocos nucifera. The sequence goes on from QRFJ01000785.1 coordinate 130,944, forward strand.
TGGAGGAATCCCAAATGGTAATACAAGTTGATCATGAGCCCAACCACTCATTACCTATCTCAAAGATGGTATTCTCTCTAGAGATCATAAAGAAGCTTGGAAGCTAAGAAATCAAGCTTCATGGTATGTTCTGAATGAAGGCAAGCTATATAAGAGGTCATATTCTTTGTCACTTCTTAGATGTCTCTGATCTTCTGAAACCGATTATGCATTGAAGGAGGTTCATGAAGGTATACGTAGAAATATCTTGGAGCTAGATCATTATCCTACAAATTGCTCTATCAAGAATACTATTAGCCAACTACGCAACAAGATGCTATAGCTTATGTGAAGAGATGTGACCAATGTTAGAGAAATGCTAACATTCAGAGACAGTCAGCTTCACAATTCATACCTTTGAGCACTCCTTGGCCATTCGCATAATGAAAAATGGACATACTTGGGCCCTTTCTCATGGCATCTTAACAGCGAAAATTTCTTCTAATAGTTATGGATTATTTTATCAAGTAAATTGAGGTTGAGCTTCTGGCAAAGATCACTAAAGCCAAAGTACAGAACTTCGTCTGGAAGTCAATAGTCTGTAGATTCAGTTTACCTCGAACTCTCATCATAGATAATGGGCATCAGTTCATAGGAATAAAATTTGCTGAATTTTGTGAAGATCTGAATATTTTTCACCATTTTACTTCAATAGCTTATCTGCAAGCAAACGGTGAGGCCGAGATAACAAACAGAACCTTACTTTAAGAGATAAAAGCAAGACTTGAAAGAGCAAAAGAAACATGGATGGACGAACTCTATCATATTCTCTAGGCTTACAGAACCATCCAAAAATTACCAACTGGAGAAACATTTTTTGCCATAGCTTTTGGAATTGAAACAGTAATACCAGTTGAGCTAGGACTTCTACCAGCATGAGTTGAGAGCTTTAGTGAATAGGATAACTCTCAGGATCTCAAAGCAAACCTCGACCTATTAGAAGAAAAATGAGAGAAAGTCCAAATTCGAATGGCAGCCTATAGATAAAAAGTGGCCTGCTACTATAACTCTAAAGTCAAGAGCAAAACTTTTAGAGTGGAAGATCTAGTACTTCAGTGAGCAGATATCTCACCGTCGTAAAATCAAGAAAAGCTAGCCCCAAATTGGGAAGGCCCTTATGAAGTTGTAGAAATCGCTCGACCTAGATCTTATTATCTAAACGAGCTCAGAGGAACTATACTCCCATAGCCTTGGAACTCGAAAAACTTATGAATGTACTATCGATGAACCCATTTTCAATAAAATTCTCCCATTTTAACATTCTCTTCTTTGGTGCAAAAACTATATAATGGCAGAAAATTGTTCGACTGAATTTCATTTTCAAATTGAAGACCTCCAGTTCTTAAACCGGCGACGTCGAGAAGAGGCCCTCTTAATAGCCCTTTTGTGTTCCGAAAATCTTGTTAAGAATAAGAGATGGACCTCATCCTAACAAAGAAATTAGCCAACCACGTCAAAAGCGGGAGGTGGACCTTGTCCTGATGTAGATGAAGATCCGATGGGAAATTAAAGATCTCCAATTCTTAAACTGGAGACATTGAAAAGAGGATCTCTCAACAGTCCCTTTGTGCCCCAGTAATCTTATAAGGAATAGGAGGTGGACCTCATCCTAATAAGAAAATTAGCCAACTAGGTCAAGAATAGGAGGCAGACCTCATCCTGACGTGGATGAAGATTCTACAGAAAATTAAAGACCTTTGATTCTTAAATCAGAGACATCGGGAAGAGGCCCTCTCAATGGCCCTTTTGTGCCTAGCAATCTTGCTAGGAATAGGAAATGGACATTATCCTAACAAGAAAATTAGCCAACCATATCAGGAATAGGAGGTGGACCCCATCCTAATATGGATGAAGATCCTACAAGAAATTAAAGATCTTCAATTCTTAAACCGAAGACGTCGGGGAGAGGCCCTCTCAATGGATCTTTTGTGCCCCAGCAACCTTATTAGGAACAAGAGGTAGACCTCATCCTAACAAAAAAATTAGCCAACCACATTAGAAATAGGAGGTGGACCTCATCCTGACGTGATGAAGGCCCTACAAAAAATTGAAGGCCTCTGGTTCTTAAATATGTTGGAACAATCGGTACTACTTTGATACCAATTGTTATGATCCATGGTACCACTCCGATACTTGATGTTGGTGCATCATCTTGGCATCACCTAGCTCTGATACCATGTTGTAGAAATCCCAAGATCTTTAGCACGAATATGGAGAGACCTTCGTTCTCTAAGGATAGCATACCATAGATCCACCACCTATATATATGCTGGGGTGCCTTCCTCCTTAGGCTTGAGAGAGGTGCCCCCTCTCTCTAGGGCTTCTTCAAGAACCTAGGACAATAATACTAGAGAGAAGAGAGAAGAGAGATTGAGGAAGAAAAGATCAGCATTGATTTTACCCATTAAAATTCTAATACAACATATGTATTTATACATAGCCATTAGACCAAATCAAAAACTTTCCTGACGAACCCAATACATGAAAATACTCACCAAGCCCGTAAACATTCATGTCTCTCATGCTTTCATCTCTTGGATCTAAAGCCGATTTATACATGAGTTAGCCTTCTTAAGACCTCTCAAACCAGGCCGACCCCTAAGATAAGTTCCTATCCTAGCCCCAAATAGATCTTCGCATAACTTTGCCCGTGCACTGAGTCGGCTCAATCTCAGCACTGAGCCGACTAACCTGAGACTGGATTGGCTAAGTTTCAGATTGAGCTGATCTAGTTGCGTATCATGCCTGCAGTTCCGAATATGCACCTCTTTGTTTGGCATGTTCATTGAGACTTAGCCAATCTAGTTTCAGATTGAGCTGGCTAACCTGCAGAAAAGCTTCTTCTCTGCAGTCTTCATTCTTCGACTTTAGTTTCTTGCTCCACCTTGTATCCCAGATCTCCGAAGCACCAATCAAGCCTCTCAATGTTCTCAATACCTGGACCTTAAATCCGTGGAGGGCTACACACCGCCTCCATCTTAGGATAATTCTTGTCCTAGCCCTAAGATCACACCTATCCTAATCTCCTAGAGTCAACATCCTAACTCCACCCATGGCCTCCCAAGGCTTGGGAGCACCATCAATCCTTATAATCTCCACCTTGGGGTCCCAAGTCTTAGCAAACCTCTTGGCAATGCCCTCCTACATGATCCTGCTGTCGCTGTGCATTTTGACAGCCCCTTATGCAAACATCGCCTCTGCCAATCTTTATTAGCTACTGTGTATCCTTAAGGCCTTTGGGATGACCACCTCCACCGCTGAAGATTTGTGCTTGCTCCTTGGCATCATCCTAAAATTGTAGGATCTCTTCTACTTAGCAGCTGCATCATTTTTTCTGGACTTTCCTGGAGAACCTACAGCATTTCTGTACCAACACATGCTGTACCACCTAACACGATCTCTTCAGAGCTATGCCTGTCCACCTGCATACTCCGCTCTACCTAGAACTATACATCACCGATGGTGGTGTTAGGATACTGGTCCTCCTACATCCCTCCATTCTGAACTCATGCTAAATTTTTTCTCCACCTATGAAGCTACCACTACGGAGATCCATCTATATCCGAAGTCCCTCTGATGCCATAGAAGCCAACTCTGTACTTGAGCCATCCGAGGTCAACTATCCAATGATGCACTGCTGGGCCTGCTGCTATACCTCATACACCATCGCTGCCCTTTCAAACCCTTTACATTATGCGGTCCTCTTCAAAGCCATCTTGGATACCTCTGCAACTCGTGAGCACCTCCAAAATCGAAGACCTCATCCAACTCTTTTAAAATCAGCAACTAAATCCTAAAAAATTCCATCCTAACCTTCTCCTCTTCTGCTCCTGCACCAGCCATCACTTCAATTGCACCCGGAGGAACTATAGCTCAAACCCTATCCTAGGCTTAGGCCCACCTATCTCATTCTAAGGCTTCTTGAGACCCTTGGCTCTCCTTGAGATCTGCTCCCGATCTTTCTAAGATGCACCTGACACTCTTTGCTAAGATACCTTTCTTGGCTACTGCATCGTCAAGCCTCTCTTAGCCCTATGCCTCCAAGAAAGCACTATTGCAACACTCCAGTACTTCTTGCCTCATCTCTGTGCTGCCTCCCATAGGTATCCAGATCCTCTCTTGTTGCATATAAACCATCCTCCACCTGAATCATGATTTTTTCTAGTGCTCCTACAGAAGAAACCTGATCCACTACTCAGCCCTAACCTACTGAAACTTCATGGATCATCCCCAAGGCTTCGCAAATCAATGCTCTGGTCAAACCGCTGAATACATCTCCAACTATTTTTCTGCCTTCCTACAACTGAAGAATGTATAGCCACTTTTTCAGCCTTCCTTCGATCATTATTTCTTGAAAAATATCTCTTCATCCATCAAACAGCACCACACTGTCCATCTTTCTAAAGAACTTTGATGCTCTCTGCTACGATACCTCTCTCGATTGCTACACCACCAAGCTTCTCTCAGTCCTGTATCTCCAAAAAAGTACTACTGCAGTACTCTAGCATCTCCTACCTTGTCTACCATCATACATCCCGATCTTTCAACCAAGATCAACCAGCAAATTATGCATCCAAACTTTCCATCCCGAGAAAATTTTTTTTCGCTAATTCTCTCAATCTCCACCTTCAATCCGCTGCTCTTGATTGGCCAAACCATAGCAATAACAAAGATAGATCTGAGACATACCATGGAATGCTTGTGTAGATTTCTAATTTCACCCTGTATAACTTCTCTTTCTCTTTCATACACCATCAAGCTTTGATACTAATTATTGAAATAATCAGTACTGCTCTGATACCAATTATTATGATCCATGATACCGCTTTGATATCAGATATTGGTGCATCATCCTAGCATCACCTAGCTGTAGGTGGTGTGGTGCTCCTAAGCCTTGGAAGGCCATGAGCAGAGCCAGGGTGAGAGCTCTGGGGGTTTGCTGAATTAACACCCAGGTTCACGCAAGAGATCGGATCTACGACTATGGCTCCGAGCAATTATAGGAACAATACTAGCTTTGATACCATGTTGTGGAAACCCCAAGATCTTTAGCACGAATATGGAGAGACTTTCATTCTCTAAGGACAGCATACCATAGATCCACCACCTAGATCTATGCTGTGGTGCCTCCCTCCTTGGGCTTGAGAGAGGCGCCCCTCTCTCTAGAACTTCTTCAAGAACTTAGGGGAACAACACTGGAGAGAAGAGAGAAGAGAGATTGAGGAAGAAAATATCTGTATTGATTGCATCCATTAAAATTCTAATACAACCTATGTATTTATACATAGATATTAGGCCAGATCAAAAACTTCTCTAACTAACCCAATATATGAAAGCACTCACCAAGCCCATATACACCCATATCTCCCATGCTCTCATTCCCTGGATCTAAACCTGATCCATACATGAGTTAGCCCCCTTAAGACCTCTCAAACCTGACCTTAAGATCCCTAAGATAACTTCCTATCCTAGTCCCAAATAGACTCTCACATAACTCTGCCCGTGCATTGAGCCGGCTCAGCCTCAGCACTGAGTCAGCTAACTTGAGACTGGATCAACTTAGTTTTAGATTGAGCTGACCTAGTTGCATACCATATTTGCAGTTCTGAATACGCACCTCTCGGTTTGGCCTATCCACTGAGACTTAACTGATCCGATTTCAGACTAAGTCGGTTAATCTGCAGAAAAGCTCCTTCTCTACAATCTTCATTTCCTGGCTTTGATTTTTTGCTCCATCTTCTGTTCCAGATCTCCAAAGCACAAATCAAGTCTCTTAAGGTTCTTAACACCTGGACCTCAAGCTCATGGAGGACTACACACTGCCTCCATCCTAGGATAACTCCTATCCTAGCCCTAGGATCACACCTATCCTAGTCTTTTAGAGTCAACACCCTGACTCCACCCATGACCTTTCAAGGCTTGAGAGCACCACCAATCCTTACAAAATAGGAGGTTAGCCTCATCGTAATAAGGGTGAAGACCTTTGGTTCTTAAACTAGAGCCACTGGGGAGAGGTCCTCTTAACGATCCTTTTGTGCTCGAATAATCATATCAGGAATAGAATGTGGACCTCATCCTAATAAGGATAAAGATCCTATTAGAAATTGAAAGCCTCCAGTTTCAAAATGAAAGGTAGAATGCAAATATGAGGTTTTGTTTTAGTCCCCAAATAGATTCAAAGACCCTTGTTCACAAATAAGGGGGATAGATATACAAAATACAGAGTAGAAGTTATTATTCTGAGACGACATTAATATCAGGCACAATAAGAAAATAAAGCGAGTTGGCAAGCATCAAGCTAAGCTAAAATATAGACAGGTAAATGAAAAAAAATATCATTTCATTAAAAATAAAAGTCATTGCATGGGTCATTAAGATTGATTACAAAGAAAAAGAGAGAAAGAAAAAAGAAAGGCCGAAGTACTATTTGGAGTCAGACTTTGGGCTTCCAGCTCTAGCTAATATAAGAGCATGTTTTAAGTCATCAACCTTTTCTTCAAGATCCCTTCTTGCCGCTAGGCTCTAGCCAAGTAATTTGTTGTCCCTCTAGAGATCGTCTTCCATCTCTCTTAGCCTCTTTCTTAAAATGGTAGACTCAACTTCGGCATCCTTCACTGCGCTCTCATTGTAAGTCATTCGAATCTTGAGCTGCAGGAGTTTGGCCTTACTCTTTTCAAAAGTCGTCAAAAGGTCTCCCAGGGTTCTCCTTAAAGATGCGATTTCTTTCGAATCTCCTTTTGGACTGGACCAAGTTTTATCTGCCAGCTATGTCCGGAGTCGAGCTACCTCTGCATTAGCCACCTTGAGCTTATTTTTCAACTCCTCTATCTATCCACATAGAGTTGTTTCTAGAGGTTGGAGAATTTTTTCGACCAATCCCAGCCACTGCCTGCCACGTGTCTAATGTCTGCCAAAATAATAATGGAGCCATACTTAGAGTGCCGTGCCAAGAAAATTTTGAATGCCACAGTCATTTTAAGTCATTCAGTCATTAAGAAAGCCTCGATAAAGCCAAAACTTTTCACCTTCCAAAAAGTGGGAAAATAATGGAGAACTTCGACAATCACAATTTTGGTACTCCCTTCATTCAGTTTTCAAACTCGAGAGTAGGGGGATATATATTGGGGATAAAATGGCTCTTACCCAAGTTTTGCATGATGTCCCATTTCGGTATAGTTCCATCCGAAACTATGGCAACCATGGTCAAACTTTAGTCAAGCTGTGGGCAAGATGATCCTCCCAACTATAATTATTAGCTCCCCAGTTATTTGTAGAACCTACAAGGCATAATGAACTTCTTCCGGATGAGCTTGAACAATGAAGAAAATTGCTGTTCGATTAACTATTATCCATGACATGAGGTAGACAGTAGGACTCCGAGTAGCAAACTCCAGCATAGTCCAATCTGGCTGACCTTGGAGATAATTGAACTCCTCTCTGACTGAACCTCCTTCTAGCCTTATCTATCCACTATAGTTTGTAGATTCCATCAGATCCACGTTCGGGACCTCGGATTGGCAAAACTCTTTCTTAGTCGAACTTCTATATCCCACTCTATGAATGGCATACCTTGACACTCTTGCATCAAGAATTAGTTATGTAAACTTGAGTCGACAAAAAAGACCTCATTATTAACATGAGTCCGAGCTTCTCCCCAAAGAACCTAGCCATAGTACTAATCAATAAATCCATTATTCTCTTTAATCTTCATTCCAGAACAGTTATCCACTTGAGGATGACCTTGAAGGTGGCAGGATTCTTGAAAGCCATCAAGAACAATGACCATTGAACTCTGTTGAATGCCAAATCCCAACACCTTCTAACTTTACTTATGGCAAACCTTGGATACAGCCAAATTCCTCCACAGCTGACAGCATATCTTGTCAACCTTATGCTAGAAACTTTGTCCAGCTAAATTCATCTCCAAACGAATTTCATAGTGGCCGAACTCTTCAATGCTATTGCAAGCCGCATCAGCAGGCTTTAATTGATTGCCAGTTCATCACTTGCCGCTCACAGGTTGATCCTCAAGTTTGGCCTACTTAACTTCAGGCTCTCCATCCCAGTCGCACAGCTTTCTAATAGAGGCAAAAATCACATCCGAACTTCAATAAATTAATCATTCTCCATGAATTTCAATAGAATGACAGCTCATTCTCCATGACAAACTCATAATGACCCGAATGGTCCACTAGTACATGGTTATAACTATCACCATCGATCTATTATGGTTCCGCCTATAAAAAGGATCCTCTAGACATGCTTCTTCTCTCTTAAGCTCTCCTCTCCATTTCAATTCTCCTGAGTACTCAATTTTTATTGACCGAACAACTGACTTGAGCATCGAAAGATCCTGCTAGAGCTACCCACCTCCGATTTGGACTTCTTCTTATAGGTCTCGTTGGCAATCTTATCTCCATCAGCTTAAGCGACTCTAGCATCAACACCATTTTCTGCACCAATACATACATATGTTTGGATAGCACTTTAATCAAAATTTATTTACTGTTTCTATGTTTGCATAAATATATATGAGCTAAAAAATAATAAAAAATAAACTTACTTTATAAGATTTGTCTGTTTCATAACTAATACCATAAGAAAAACACCAAGATTAGATAGAAAACTGACTCACCTCAAATGGCTACTATACCACTTTGATGATTGGCTTAATCAAAGCCTCCTTTCTAATCCTTTTTCTTCAACTATAATATTGATAAACACTAGTTAATATCATACTATATGATTCATGAACATGAGAGCACATACTTTGCTTCTTTATGCTTCTTCTTAAATTCTTCCAACTCTTATTTGATTATATTCTATTTTTCTATGCTTAGGATTAATATAACATTGATAAACACTAATTAATATCATACTATATAATTCATGAACATGAGAGCATATATTTGCTTCTTTATGCTTATTCTTTAATTCTTCTAATTCTTACTTGATTCTATTCTATTTTGCTATGCTTAGGATTAGCTAAATCCTAAATTAAACTCTAGAACTTCTAGCAATTTGACTATTTCACACTTATCAATACCAAACTATATGATTTATGAACACAATCATGCTTGTGTTGCTTTCATTCTTGCTCTTTGATCATTCTAACTCTTACTTTTGTTCCACTTTGTTTGCAGCTTAGATTTAACTAAAACTCCACATAAACATAAAAAATTCCAAACATTTAGTTGTGTTCCTATTCTCACAAATGATTTCAAATTCAGTTAACATCATTTCAACTCATAGCTAAACTTATTTAAATAGTTTCAGTAAGATATATAGGCAATATAATTCACCTTCTAATTCAAGCTTAAATTGCATAACTTGCTTTCCTATAATCCCAACTAATAACAATACTTGAAAGATTAATTTAAACCTAATTTAGAGCTTAAGAATCTTACCTCAAGTGATTAAAACACTGCTGCCAACCAAAAATAGATTTCTTTCTTTCCAACATCAGTGAATTTCTTTCTTCAATTCTATTTATCAATACATCCCCATTTTCTAGCTGAATTCTCCTTGATTTTAGACTGAGAAAAGCACCTTCCTCAGCACTTTTCCTTTCTCAGACCTTTTTGTTTAGCTAAAGAACTCAGAACAACTTAAGAGAACCAGTGGCATTTTACTTTAGAAATGAATAAACTAAGGAAGAGATTTGCTAGATGTCAATCCAAAAAATTTTCAGAAATTTTTAGCTTGCTGAGGTGTTATTACAAGGATTTTTCATTGCTTAATTTATGAAAGGAAGTTGCTAAGTCATCCCATTAAAAATCATTTTAAAATCATAACTTAAAACACCTCAACTGAAACCCACTCTTAGGCTTTTTCGTGGCTCGAGTCGACTCCACCCTAAGACCTAGTCGACTACATTAGTTGAGTTGACTCTACTCTGAGATCGAGTCTACTCCACTGCATGTCTACACACACTATAAGAAAATTGAATATTAGCAACAGAAATTTTTTTCGTCACTAATAACAGCTTTTTGCCACCATAACATCGACAAAAAAATGCCATCATTAATACTATTAGCGATGACAATTTTATTATTAGCGACGGTGAGTTCCGTCTCTATAAGTTTAATTTTTTTAAAATATTTAAATATTAAAAAAATATTAGTAACAAAGAATTTAGATTATTAGCGATAATAATTATGTCATCACTAATAACTATCTATTAATGGTGACTTCTTAATTATTAGCGATAGCATAAGCCACCACTAAAATTATTTAAAATTTTAATTTTTTTACAACATTTAAATATGAAATATATATTAGCAATGGTGAATTTTGTCTATTAGCAATGAAACTCACGCCATCGCTAATAATTTTTAAAATAATAAATTTAAAAAATTTATTTAAAAATATTATTGATGATGGAATTAGCGATGAGAGATTTGTTGTTGCTAATAATCTAAAACACACTCCAAATCTAATTCGAATCTAATTTAAATCTAATTTAAAATTCTGTCAAACCTAATTTAATTAGACTTTGAATCTAAGTCCTTCTTATATTATAAAATTTAATTAGACTCAAATTAAGTCAAGATTAATTAAATTAAATTAAATTTAAATTAATTAAAAGAAATTAATTTTTAATTTAAATTTAATTTAAATTTAATTTGAATCCAATTCGAAATACTGTCAATCCTAATTTAATTAGACTTTTAATCTAAGTTCTACTTAGATAGTAAAACCTAATTATCTTTAAATTAAGTCAAGCCTAATTAAATTAAAGTTAATTTAAATAATTTTAAAAAATAATTTTTAATTTAGATTTGATTCGAATCTAATTCAAACCTGATTCAAATCTAATTTAAAATCTTATCAAACCTAATTCAATTAACCTTTGAATCCAAGTCCTGCTTGAGTTATAAAACTCAATTAGCCTCAAATTAAATCAAGTCTACTTAAATTTAATTTAATTTAAATTAATTAAAACTTAATCTATAATTATATTCGAATCTAATTCAAACCTAATTCAAATCCAATTTAAAATCCTATCAAATCTAATTCAGTTAGGCTTCGAATTCAAATCCTACATAGATTATAGAACCTAATTGACCTCAAATTAAGTTAAGATTAATCAAATTAAAGTTGATTTAAATCAATTAATAAAAAATAATTTTTAATTTGAATTCAATTCGAATCTGATTCGAATCCAATTAGAAAACCTATCAATCTTAATTTAATTAGACTTTGAATACAAGTTCTACTTGGATGGTAAAATCTAATTACCTTCATATTAAGTCAAGCCTAATTAAATTTAATCTAATTTAAATTAATTAGAAAAAAATAATTTTTAATTTTGGTTCAATTCGAATCCAATTGGAACCTAATTCTAGTCCAGTTCAAAATCTTATCTAATTTAATTCAATTAGACTTTGAATCCAAGTTCTAATTAAATTTTAAAATCAAATTATACTAAAATTAATTCAAACTTATTTAAATTTAATTTAATTTAAATTAATTAAAAAAATAATTTTTAATTTAGGTTTCATTCAAATCTAATTCAAATCTAATTTGAATCCAATTTGAAATACTGTCAAACCTAATTCAATTAGATATTGAATCCAAATCCTATTTGAAATATTAAAATTTAATTAACCTTAAATTAAGTCAAATCTAATTAAATTAAATCTATTTTAAATCAATTAGAATATGATCCATAAATTAATTAAGTCCAAAAATTTAATAAATTTTAATTTTAATTTTTAACCACCCAAAAAATGATGTAGGAGAAGAAAATTAAATATTAAAATATAATTTAAAAAATTATGATTATTAATGATGACTTTAGCAATCAAGCACTTGCCATCACTAATAAATTTTAAAAAATATAATTTTAAAATTAAAAATTAATAATTTTTAAAAAATAATATTATTAGTAATGATGTTTTTGTATTAGCAATGTAGGTTGCCATTGCTAATAAGTAATAATTTTTTTGGACCATATTACCGATGGTAATGCACCATCGGTAATAGTTAAAATTTTTTAAAAAATATTATTAAAATTTAATATTTCTAAAAAAATTAATATTATTAGTGATGGTATTTTGTTATTAGCAATGAAATTTGCCATCGCTATTAACCTGGCATAGATTCAGTGATTTTGCCGACCGTATTACCAATGCTAATCTTGTCGTCGGTAATAGTTTGCCCATAAATCTTTTCTGATCCTGTCGGTGTGAAAAAAATTCAAGTAAAAAAAATTCTCCACACCTTCTCTGCTCCTCGTGCCTCCTTCCTGGCATTTCCTGCTCCCTGCGCATCCTCCTTCCCAGCAACCCGACCCCATCGGTACCTTCTACACCGTGGCCTCGAGCTCACTGCTTCAGCCCCTCTTCGCCCGAGCCCATCGACAATCCTACGTGGCTACCTCGACCCCAATGCCCCAGCCCCACCTACCCTACGGCCGCACCGACCCTACAACCTTGGCCTCGCCTTGCCCACGGTCGCCCCAACCCTATCGGTGCATCCTGCGCCATGGCCCCGAGCCAGCCATCCTGGTCTTGCCTATCCCTTGGCCATCCCAACCCTGCCTCTCTTGCAGCCATCCTTAGCTAGCCGTCCTAACCCCACCTCTCCCATGGTCTCTCCTGCAATCACCCTGGCCCCGTCTCTCCTGCAGCCACCCCGAGCAAGCCACCTCAACCCCACCTCTCCCATGGGCACCCACACCCCATCGGTGCCTCCAACACCATAGCCTCGAGCTCACCATCCCGGCCCTGCCTCTACTACGGCCATCTTGACTCTACTAGTGCCTCCTACACCATGGCCTCGAGCCTGCCACTCAGCCCTTTCTCTCCCACAGCTGCCCTGACCCCGCCGACGCCTCCTGTGCTACAGCCCTAGAGCTTATTGCCCCTGTCCCATTGGTCTCCCCATGGCCCCATCCCGATTGGTCGACCACACGACCCCTGTCTTGCTGCCCCTAGCGTACAGCCCCTTTCCTACCACTATGAGTAGCAACAGTAGTGACGACATTATTATCGATCGATGTTGTCTAGTATTAGTGATGACATTAGCGACGGCTAATGTCGTCACTAAATAAATAAATAATTAAATGCATGGGATTTGGATCTTGGCATGCAAATTGTTTGAATTGAGAGAAGATGCAAGGTAGTATTGCAAACATGGGGCCGAGGCATGCCTTGCATGCCTGAGCCTCGGGTCATAGCAGGTATCAAAGACATTTTGCCCTCGTGTGCCCTATGCACTTAAGCTGATAGAAAGTATTGGACAACATTAATTATGTGTTGATTTAAATAAAATTTATATTGCATGGAATGATAGACACTGCATATGCCACATGAGATATAAGAAAATAGGTGCATGCCGTAATGATTGCATGCTTTTCTATAAAGAGGACCAACCGAAGAGCCCCTATGGCATATGCAGTGCAAGCCAATTTAAGTTGAGGCAAGAGGGTAAGAATTAAAAGAACATACCATGCAACGTTCTTTGATATCTTCCTCTTACTCCTAGACTTCAGAGGCTTTACTTGTCCAAGAATACTACTGGACAGATGAGATGGCATAAAGAAGGACCATGCAAGTACCTCAATATGATATATTATCCATCGGACAATGAGATATGGAAGTAATTTGATAGTTGACCCCCTTTATTTGCTCAGAAATCATGCAATGTTTGGCTGAATCTATCTACTGATGGTTTTATACTGTTTGATCATGCAACAGCCCCTTATTCATATTAGCCTATCTTTATTACTCCATACAATCTGCCACCTAGAATGTACATGAAAGAACATAACATCTTTCTTATATTACTCATTCTTAGACCACAATATCCTAGTAGAAGCATTGATGTATATCTAAGGCCTCTTATTGATGAGCTAAAATTATTATGGCTTGATAGCATTCGTACTTTTGATGCATCAAAGAAGCAAATTTTTTTTAATGAAGGCTGTATTAATGTGGACCATTAACAATTTGAAGGAAAATCCTGATTTCCCGGACCAGGTTCGTTTAGATCTGATCAGATCGAGAGATATATTTCAAAATTTTTTCTCTCGATTCCAATCAGATCTGGGATGTTTCAGATCTGATTTTATTATTTTAATAATAAAAATAAAATAAAGATAAATTAAATCAAATTTAATTTACCTGATTTGGGTAATCCTATTACCCTATTGATGATCTTGTTTGTAGCGGAAGGTTCTGGATTTAGCTACGCAAGCGCCTGGCCTCTACCGGTATCCACTCGGATTGGATCTGGAGATCCTCTTCTTCTCTATCACACCTTCAAAAATCAAATCTGGATCTGATCTGGAGGATCTTCAAAACTCCTTTTGAAGATCAGCAGTCGTCCTTTTGCAGCAGTGCAGCCTTCTTACTTTTGATCGCCTTTCTTTGATCTGGATCGCACCAACCAAGGTCCAAAAATCTTTTGGACGTGGAGAGGAGAAGGAGAAGAAGCTTTGGCGTGGAGGAGGAGGGGAGATGCAGCCTTGGGGCATGGGGTTTTCAATTCTCAATTGAATCTCTATAAACTGAGTTGGGCGCAGGGTCCTTTTTATAGACTAAGCATGATCCAACTCCTCTTCCTCCCAATCAATCACAACCCTTTGTGAAATCAGATCTAAATCTGATTGGTGGGAATAGAGACCCCTGGATTCCTACTTAGAGGGCACCTAAGACCAGTCAAAGTTGATTTTAGGGAGAACTCTAATTGGAATCCAAAAGAGAGGTGGAGTCCTTGTCCAACAAGGACTCCAAGACTCCTCCAAACTTGGGCTCACGCCACCCTTGGCGTGCGCCCTCCTCCTTGCCAGGTTCTGGCAGGGGGACAGGCCCCCACCAGCTCTCCAATAGGTGCATGACATGTGGTCAAAAGTCAAAGGATCAATGGTCAATGTTTGACCAGTCAAAGGTAGACTTTTGACCAAAGTCAAAGAACAAGAAATGGCAGGTGACCAAAAATGGCAGGTAATGTCTTACAAATAAGACAACCTTTTCTGACTTGGACAACCTCCAGTCAGACCATATGAAGGCCTCTGATTGAGCATAAACTCCTTTGGCTCAGACAGGACAACTTATTTATGATAGCAAAAGAAGAACGTTAGGTTCAATCGAGTGCTAGCACGATTTTCTTGAACCTAATTGAATCTCATTCAGATCAATTGAACTAGATCAGTTCAATTGATGATCACCAGATTCAAACCCTTGTTTGTGTGATCCAGTTAGGTTCAGTTCTGTATGGTAATGGGATATGTCATGATCTCTATCATCGACATCATCGAAACTCCTTTCGATGGATCAGAACTCTTCTGATTCGAACAGCTAGAATGATCGATCATCTAAATCATTCTAATTGCTCCCAAAATCCACCAGTGACACCTAGCAGTATATGGTGGCAACCCATCAGAGCTGAATGTGAACCTCTTGGTGCAGCTATCCTATGTGATTCAAGTTCTTCTATCTTGAGCTTCCGATCAGATTAGGGTTAAGGTAAACTCGTCAAACCCTAGTCTCTGTCATATGATGTAATCATTCGATTCGAGTCCAATGTGAAAATCTAAATAGAAACTCTTTCTATTATTTCACTCTGCCATGGCCATGGATTTCTGGACTTGATTCTCATGATCATCATAGGGCTGCTCCTCTACCATCCGAGGTAGATAGATTCCATCTTGATGCCAATCCAGTTCCTACAATGAACATGCTATAGCCAACATACACCTCAGGGTTCCATATGGCTAGGAGACCGAGTAATGGTGTAGTCAAACTATAACACCCTCAAGGTGAACTGCCGATGCATCTCAAGGTCAAAGAACCAGACACACTACTGCAGCATCGAGTCAGTCATTGACGAGAAGGTAGACTCCCTAATGACTACTCGAGGTGGTCACGCTCAGTGCCCTCGTTCTCTAACGAGTACCTGTACTCTCGCTTCGGTGTCTCCACACCGTAGACTCAAGACTCATCTACTAAAGAGAAGCGATTGTACACCAACCTTCTGGATCAATCACCATCCTCGTGATGATCCTATGGTCGGGAGCAATTTATGAGTTAATAATGATTATTCATGTCTTAAATTTTCAACTCTTGAAAATATGAATTATCATTACCATTAACTCAAAGGATGTATCACAGACACTAAATACACATATGTGATAGAAAATAACCCATTTATTGATTTTAGTCAAAATTACAATTTTGCCCCTAGAAGTGTATTACAAGTGTCAGCCAATTCTGGCTTCTAGGGCACATATATCTAACAATCTCCCACTTGTCCTAAAGCCAATTGGCTACAAGTCTAAGTCCCATCTTCTCAAGGTGGGCTTCGATCTTCTGCTGGCCCAACGGCTTTGTAAGTGGGTCTGCCACATTATCTATGGAGTTGACTCTCTTGACCTCGACATAACCCTTTTCAAGGTAATCGCGGATGAGGTATCGCCGCTCATATCACCACTTGTTTGGAACATCTTGGCATTACTCCAATTTCTGCAGCAAACTTCTTGACAGCTCCAGCCATTGCACACAAACAGACTTTCAGATGTCGACTTTCGATCATCTATATCGGACATGAAATCCGAGTCTGTGTATCCCTGGACTTGGAGTTCTCCATTACCAAAGACCAGCATCATATCCTTAGTTCTTCTCAAGTACTTAAGGATACATTTCACAGAAGTCCAGTGTTCTTCACCTGGATTTGACTGATATCTGCTTGTGACACTCACAGCATGGGCTATATCAGGTCGTGTACATAGCATGGCATACATGAGGCTCCCTATTGCAGAAGCATAAGGGATCTTGCTCATGCGTTCTATTTCCTCAGGTGTGCTAGGGGCACATCTTCTTGGAAAGATGAATACCATGTCTGAAGGGTATTAATCCCCTCTTAGAGTTTTCCATACTAAACCTCTTTAGTACTTTCTCTATGTACATCTTCTGTGAAAGTCCTAGCATCCTATTCGGTCTATCCCTATAGACCTTAATTCCTAGAATAAAGGATGCTTCACCTAGGTCTTTCATGGAGAATTCCTTGGACAACCACATTTGACTGATGTCAACATGGGAATATCATTCCCAATAAGGAGGATGTCATCCACGTACAATACGAGGAAGACAACAGCGCTCCCACTGACCCTTTTTGAAAACACATGGTTCCTCTTCATTTTTGATGAAACCAAACTATTTTGATCACATCATTGAAACGAGTGTTCCAGCTCCGAGATGCTTGCTTAAGTCCATATATGGACCTTTGCAGCTTGCAAACCTTGTGATCAGTATCACTGGATGTGAAACCTAGCGGCTGTTCCATATAGATATCTTCCTCAAGATATCCATTTAGGAATGCCGTTTTCACGTCCATTTGCCATATTTCATAATCGAAATAGGCTGCAACAGCAAGCAATGTGCGGATGGATTTTAGCATAGCTACTGGGAAAAGGTATCCTGATAGTCAATGCCTTCGCGTTGACTATAACCTTTTGCCACCAGTCTAGCCTTGAATGTCTCCACATTTCCATCTGCACCAATCTTTCTCTTGAAGATCCATTTACACCCAATAGGTACTATACCTTCTGGTGGATCTACCAAGGTCCAGACTTGGTTTGAGTGCATCGAGTCAATTTCTGACTGCATTGCCTCTAGCCATTTCTCAGAGTCGATATCTGATATCGCCTCGTTGTAGGTTTTGGGATCATCACCATGAGCACCATTACCTATGAGGAACATTTCCTCTACATCCTCTGAAATAATACCTAAGTATCTTTCAGGGGGACGGAAAACTCTTTCCGATCTACGAGGTGGAGGAGGTAGTGTTCTTATTGGCTCAACCTGATTTGGTTCCACTTGGTCCTTAGCTCGTTCTGCTTGTGAGACTTTCTCATCAAGCTTGAATCTGCTTTTCCAATGCCGCTATCTTGAATAAACTATTTTTCAAGAAAGATGGCATGTCGACTCACAATCACATTGTGGTCTTCTGGAATGTAGAAATAGTATCCTAATGACTCTTTAGGATATCCTATGAATCGAGCTCTGAAAGGACCTAAACTCTAACTTGTCCGCTTGTTGTCTTTTGACATGAGCCGGACAACCCCAAATTCTGAGATGACTCAGACTTGGTTTCTTACCGTGCCATATCTCATACGGTGTGGTAGGAACGGTTTTAGAGGGAAACCCTATTCAGTAGATAAATTGAAGTTAACAATGAGTGTCCCCAAAGAAAATCAGGGAGGTCTGTGAAGCTCATCATGGATCGAACCATATCCAATAGAGTCCGATTTCTCCATTCTGAAACCCCGTTGAGTTGAGGTGTTCCTGGTGGAGTCCATTGAGAGACTATGCCATTTTCCTTAAGATAGTCTAGGAATTCCCGGCTAAGGTATTCACCTCCTCGATCTGATCGAAGAACCTTAATGGGTTTTCCAGTTTGTTTTTTCTACTTCATGTCTGAATTCTTTGAACTTTTCAAAAGGCTTCAGACTTGTGTCTCATAAGATACACATACCCATACCTAGACAGATCATCGGTAAAGGTAATGAAGTAGACAAAATTGCCTCTAGCCGGCACATCAAATGGGCCGCACACATCAGTATGTACTAGGGCAAGGAGATCTGTGGCCCTCTCCCCATGTCCAACAAAAGGGAGTTTAGTCATTTTGCCTTGAAGACAAGATTCACAAGTTGGATATGACTCGAAAGTCAATGGACTCAATAGCCCATTTTTCTCCAATTTGTTGATCCTATCTTCTGCTATATGACCTAATCTCAGGTGCCATAGATATCTATCGTTTGGACTATCCCTAGGTCGTTTGGCATTCACGTTTTGCTCGATAGTTAGAATAGGTACATCAATATGTAGCTGATAAAGATCCATTAATAAGGAAACCATTTGCAATTTTATTTCTTTCATAAAGAATGTTACAATGGTCCTTAAAGAAGGTGAATCACATAACCTTCTTGTGCTAAGCATGAAACAGAAATCAAATTCCTGCTAGCTGCAGGCACATAAATAACAGTCTTTCAAAACTAAGTCTAAACCAGATGGTAATCGAAGAGGGTATGTTCCCACGGCTACTGCAGCAACTCTTGCTCCATTACCGACATGCGTAGGATCATGTCTCCATCCCTCAGCCTCCTGCTATCCTCAAGACCCTGCATAGGAAGTGCACAGATGAGCACTAGAACCAGAGTCAAGCACCCAACTGGATGCAGAAGAAACCGTAAGGTTAGACTCAATAACGAGCATACCTCCAGAAGGACCTTCCTTCTTGTTCTTCAGGGTGGCCAGGTAAGTAGGGCAGTTCCGCTTCCAATGGCCATCGCTGTTGCAATGGAAACACTTTCCTTTGACATCGGCCTTTTTCTTCGGCTTCTGCCTTCTTCTTCTTTGATCCTTCCACCTTTTGCTTTTTCACAGACTTCTTTTTCTTTCCATAAGACTTTCTTTTGGAAGAAGTCCGTTCCATAGCAAGAACTGAGCCTTTAGAACCTTTCATAGAAAGCTCAGCGGTAACCAGCATATTCATTAACTCGGCCAAGGAATTCTTGAAGTTTATGCATGTGGTAATTCATGATGAATTGCCCATATGCATCAGTCAAGGATTGCAGAATAATATCGTTCTGCAGGTCCAAGTCCAACTTCACACCGAGCTTCTCAAGCTCTTCCATGTCCTTGATCATTGTCAGACAGTGATCTTGGACTGACTGCCCATCACGCATCTTAGCCTTAAAAAGTCATTTTGTGACTTGATATTTGGCTGCGCGACTCTGTTCACCAAACATCTCCTGCAGGTGAGCCAACATTTGGCGAGCAGTCCCGATATCCTCATGTTGGCGCTGGAGCTCATCAGACATCGAGCCCAACATGTAATATCTGGCCTTATTATCTTCGTCAATCCATTTTTCCAGAGACGCTCTCTGTTCAACAGATGGACGGGCTGGTAAGGTGGGAGGGTCCTGGTCCAAAACATGGGTTAACTTCTCGGAACCCAAAATAATTTTGTAGTTCCTGAGCCAATCTTTATAATTGGGTCCAGTCAGTCTATGTGTGTCCAGGATACGTGCCAATGGGTTGGACGCAGACATTTTCCTGTAGAGAGTCAAAGATTCTAGTTAGATACTGTAATTTTGACTTCACCAATTTGTTTAGGGATTTTATTTTTAAACAAATTAGCTCCCACTATTTTCTCGGATCCCTACACTCCCTCTGTAGAGATGCGAAAAATCTCCATGATTAATGATTTCTAGTGGGTGGTGCGGTCTCACCAACTGACTCATCACCTCACCTAACAGTTATTGGTGATGGGTTAGCCAATGAGTGAACAACTCTTGTTCAATGATTCTCTAATCATGGTGCACCCAAACTTGGTCTCTAATTCATGAATCTCACCGTATCCGGAATATTGATCCACTCCTTAGTTAAGTCAGACCCACCATTTGCATAGACTGGGTTCCTAATTGAGTCTCTCACCGTATCCAAATATTGAGCCCAACTCATCCTCCAGCCCATAGCATCCAATGCCTAATAGACATGGTTGCGTCTTTCCGGTGCAACTGAGCCACTGTATCCAGCCGAGAACAATCAACCCCGGGAAGGGCCCGCACATCTACAATGGTGGAAGACCTCAGACTTAATCTTTTCTTAGGGAGAATTGATTCAGGTCTCATTAAACTAGACTTGGCTTAGTCATAACAATTATGACTAACCTAGTGGCATGGGTTAGCTCGGATTATTGACCACCTCAGATCAGAACTGTGTCAACAGATATGGCCAGGTAAGTGAGATCCGGTGGAAGGAATATGCCATTAACTCGTACAAGAATGCATTCAGGTCGAGTAGCTTCCAATTAAAAACCAGTCGGTCGTCTATGCCAAACTTACCTTAGACACCAAATTGTTGAGCCAGAACCAATTGGGTTAGCCTACAATCCAGACTCTAACCTCTGAGCCTAATTAGGTCTTGCTTGATCGTGACTCGATCTTGACCCAGACTTAATCCTATTAGGCTGGTCAATTTAAGCATTGTTGATCCCATCTAACCAACTCTTGATTCGGTTTGATCAACCGCTTAGACCTAATTGAGCTACCCAAGCCCGAACCCAGTATTATGAATATGTCTTAGATCTGAAATTCTCAATTTTAGACCTAATTAATATTCCATAATCTTAATTCTTAATTAAGTAGGGTTCATAAACAAAATATGCACAATAAATCCTAGGATTTCAGGATCTAGGGTTTTGCAGAAAGTAAGTTTTGGATTTCTGATTAAGGACGAACACGCAGCACCCCTACACATCATAAGAACACCCCATCGAATGGAAAGAGAGGGCCTTTAAACCCTTCTTCGTTCTTATGATCGGACGGCCAAGAGGAACGCCTTAATCAGGAACATTCAATACTACAAAATAATATCAGATCTATATCATATATCTCATATATAAATTAGATCTAATCATGGCATATTTTGCATACATCTCATGTATCATAATCATGCATGTTTTTAGATCTAAATTATCTCATAATAATCTAAAAAATTAGATTTAAATTGATCTAATCAAAATAAATTCTAATCTAGACAATTATGTAGAACTATTCTACAACTAGTCTAGACATGCATCAATCATATCTCATATGATATTCAAAAATTAAATAATTTTTATTTGCTATTTTTTAGATGTTATTATAATACTTATAATATCAAAAAATAGTAAATAAAAAGATCTAAAATATGATTTAATCAGATTAAATCAAGAACATGCAAGACTATTCTATAGAACTATTCTATTCTAGAACTAGTCATGCATATCTTCTAATCTTAGATCCAAATTATTTAATTTTAATTTTTTCTGATTTTAGATCTGATCACATCTCATGTGACATCTAAAATTACTTATTTTTTGATTAAAATAAATTTAAAATCAGATCTAAATAATTTTAGAACCATGGCTCTGATACCAGTTGAAGGAAAATCCTGATTTTTCGGATCCAGGTTCGTTCAGATCTGATCAGATCAAGAGATATATTTCAAAAATTTTTCTCTTGATTCTAATCAGATCTGGGATATTTTAGATCTGATTTTATTATTTTAATAATAAAATAAAATAAAGATAAATTAAATCAAATTTAATTTACCTGATTTGGGTAATCCTATTACCCTGTTGATGATCCTGTTTGCAGCGGAAGGTTCTGGATCTAGCCACGCAAGCGCCTGGCCTCTACCGGTATCCACTCAGGCTAGGATCTGGAGATCCTCTTCTTCTCTATCATACCTCCAAAAATTAGATCTGGATCTGATCTGGAGGATCTTCAAAACTCTTTTTGAAGATCAGCAGTCGTCCTTTTGCAGCAGTGCAGCCTTCTTACTTTTGATCGCCTTTCTTTGATCTGGATCGCACCAACCAAGGTCCAAAACTCTTTTGGATGTGGAGAGGAGAAGGAGAAGAAGCTTTGGCATGGAGGAGGAGGGGAGAGGCAGCCTTGGGGCATGGGGTTTTCAAATCTCAATTGAATCTCTATAAACTGAGTTGGGCGCAGGGTCCTTTTTATAGACTAAGCGTGATCCAACTCCTCTTCCTCCCAACCAATCACAATCCTTTGTGAAATCAGATCTAAATCTGATTGGTGGGAATAGAGACCCCTGGATTCCTACTTAGAGGGCACCTAAGACCAGTCAAAGTTGGTTTTAGGGAGAACTCTAATTGGAATCCAAAAGAGAGGTGGAGTCCTTGTCCAACAAGGACTCCAAGACTCCTCCAAACTTGGGCTCACGCCACCCTTGGCGTGCGCCCTCCTCCTTGCCAGGTTCTGGCAGGGGGACAGGCCCCCACCAGCTCTCCAATAGGTGCATGACATGTGGTCAAAAGTCAAAGGGTCAATGGTCAATGTTTGACCAGTCAAAGGTAGACTTTTGACCAAAGTCAAAGAACAAGAAATGGCAGGTGACCAAAAATGGCAGGTAATGTCTTACAAAATAAGACAACCTTTTCTGACTTGGACAACCTCCAGTCAGACCATATGAAGGCCTCTGATTGAGCACAAACTCCTTTGGCTCAGACAAGGACAACTTATTTATGATAGCAAAAGAAGAACGTTAGGTTCAATCGAGTGCTAGCACGATTTCCTTGAACCTAATTGAATCTCATTCAGATCAATTGAACTAGATCAGTTCAATTGATGATCACCAGATTCAAACCCTTATTTGTGTGACCCAGTTAGGTTCAGTTCTGTATGGTAATGGGATATGTCATGATCTCTATCATGGACATCATCGAAACTCCTTTCGATGGATCAGAACTCTTCTGATTCGAACAGCTAGAATGATCGATCATCTAAATCATTCTAATTGCTCCCAAAATCCACCAGTGACACCTAGCAGTATATGGTGGCAACCCATCAGAGCTGAATGTGAACCTCTTGGTGCAGCTATCTGTGTGATTCAGTTCTTCTATCTTGAGCCCCGATCAGATTAGGGTTAAGGTAAACTCGTCAAACCCTAGTCTCTGTCATATGATGTAATCATTCGATTCGAGTCCAATGTGAAAATCTAAATAGAAACTCTTTCTATTATTTCACTCTACCATGGCCATGGATTTCTGGACTTGATTCTCATGATCATCATAGGGCTGCTCCTCTACCACCGAGGTAGATAGATTCCATCTTGATGCCATCCAGTTCCTACAATGAACATGTCATAGCCAACATACACCTCAGGGTTCCATATGGCTAGGAGACCGAGTAATGGTGTAGTTAACAAACTATAACACCCTCAAGGTGAACTACCGATGCATCTCAGGTCAAAGAACCAGACACACTACTGCAGCATCGAGTCAGTCATTGACGAGAAGGTAGACTCCCTAATGACTACTCGAGGTGGTCACGCTCAGTGCCCTCGTTCTCTAATGAGTACCTGTACTCTCGCTCTGGTGTCTCCACACCGTAGACTCAAGACTCATCTACTAAAGAGAAGCGATTGTACACCAACCTTCCGGATCAATCACCATCCTCGTGATGATCCTATGGTCAGGAGCAATTTATGAGTTAATAATGATTATTCATGTCTTAAATTTTCAACTCTTGAAAATATGAATTATCATTGCCATTAACTCAAAGGATGTATCACAGACACTAAATACACATATGTGATAGAAAATAATCCATTTATTGCTTTTAGTCAAAATTACAATTTTGCCCCTAGAAGTGTATTACAAGTGTCAGCCAATTCTGGCTTCTAGGGCACATATATCTAACACAATTTTCCTGCTTATGATATACTATCAAGATGGAGCACTCATAAAAAAGCTAGCATGTATTTATTATATGAAGAATACAAAATTATTTTAGGTTGAGCATGGTCGTAAGCCCTGTTGGTTCGATTATCATCATCAATTTCTTCTCGAGCATTATTTTTTTCGAAAGCAGTAGGACAGTTTTAAGAGGAATAAGATAGAGAAGGACCATGCACTCTAGCGACTTAGTGGTATAAAAGTATTTCAGAGGGTATCCCAATTGGACGAAGTCCCGTTTGACATTAAATTTGACAAGTAGAAGTCTCGAAGGTTCGGTAACTGGATGAAGCAAAGCATCTTCTGAAAATTACCATACTAGTCTACTAATTTGATCCATCATAACATTAACATCATGCATATCAAGAAGAATGTATTTGATAATATTTTCTACACTATTAAGGATGTCAAGGGTAAGATGAAGGACAATCTCAAGGCTCGAGTAGATATGAAGAACATATACAAGTATCTTCTATTAGAGCTCATTGAGATGTCACATGGAAAATTTTTGAAGCTGAGAGCATCTTATACCTTAACAAGAGAGCAGTTGAAGAACGTTTGTGAATAATATAAAAGTCTTAAATTTTTAGATAGTTATACAAGTAATTTAGCTCGGTGCATCAATATGGTGCATTAATGTCAAAAATTGTAGATTCTATGAGCTAAAGAGCCATGTCTGCCATGTATTCATGCAACAATTACTCTCATTGACTTGGCATGATCTCCTTTCCAACTTCATATGGAGTTCTTTGACCGAGCTTAGCCTTCTCTTTAGAGATATTTGTGCTATCAAATTATCCACCGACCACATCTCTAATCTTGTAGTGTAGAGACCATATACAAATTGAAGAAGATATTCCCTTCTAGCTTCTTTGACTCCATGAACCATCTCATATTCATCTAGCATATGAAGCTAGGGTGGGGGTTCTAGTGCAATACAAGTAGATATATCTATTTGAAAGATACATGTACAGTCTCAAGAAGAAAGTAAAAAATAAGGCACGAATCATCGATTCTATTGTGGAGGCTTACATAATAGAAGAAATTTCAAATTTCAGTAGATGCTACTTTAATCTCAATATGCAGACCAAACTGACTCAAGTGGATCAAAATGATGATGGTAGTGCTGAGGGATCAAAGCAGGAGATGTTAATATTTGCCTATCCCACTCGAGAATTTAGACTTAAGGTTTGTCAGATTTTCTTCGATACTGAACTTCGATAGGTAGAGATTTATATTTTGTTAAACTATACAGAGGTCAACCCATATGTCCTATAACTGTCTATTACAATCCCACCTCTTTAATCACTTATTTTAGTATACTTATCTTTTACATATTTAGACAATATGATGAGATGCTGAAAGAAGAAAATTTGAGTATAAGTGATGAAGAAATATCAACACAATGTTCAGAGAACTTTGTATGTTAGTTCCATCAATTGGTCATTCAAGGCAGCAAGTCCATACCAAGAAAGCTGAGACCATTAGATTATAGGCCAAAAAATACATGACATGCTATAGTGGTTGTAATGTAAATAGTTTCAAATTTTATACCTAGTAATATGAAAATTATAAAAGTACAATGAATAGTGGTGTGTGTATAAAAGGCAACTGATGGAAAGATAAGCCAAAGAGTAACTACTATGGAATCCTTAAAGAAGTGATTAAGATAAGCTATATTGGAGGTAATAGTATCGTTCTATTTAAGTACTAATGGTTTGATACTGACAGTGGTATGAAGGTTTATCCATGACATAGGCTTATTAAGATTAAATATGGATTAAAATCTTATGTCAACAACCCATTTGTACTAGCTGCTCAAGTGTATTATACTCTTTTTCCATCAAGAAAAAGAAGAAGAAAAGATTGGTGGGTTGTATGTAAAATTAAGTCTCAAGTCATTCATTATGCACTCAAAGAAGAAGGAAAGCCCCAATTATCAGAATGCTTTCAAGAGAATGAGACAGTAGGAGTTTATCAATTCTTCGATGATGTGGAATTAGATGCTCCAAGAATACTCCTACGTGAAGATGGCCAACATAAAGAGGTAGATCCAACTGAGATTATTTTAAAAGACAATCCTCCTCAAGAAGAGGAAGAAGAAGAGGAAAAGGTGGAAGAAGAAGAAGAAGATTTTGAAACATCTAAAAAGGCCTATGAGTAGTGCTAAATATATAATTTTTGAATCATTTTAATTACTTATCTTGCATCATTTTAAATCTTGCATTGCTATCTATAATTATATAATTAATTTGGTGAATCTATTTATTTTTATTTTTAGAAAGCATATATCATGTATTTCAGAGACTAGAGTCACGCTAGTCGAGGATAGAGCTCTCGAGGAGAGAGTGATCGCATAGCCAGTTCTCATGGTTCGGTACCTTTCACACTGGGTGGTAAGATCTAATACTTTATATATTCTTGTTTATGTTATTTTGTTATTTGTTAACTAATATAACATTCTTTGTATTAGATTTTTTTCGCTCAGGTTCGGAGGACAAGGGGTCACCAATGACCCCACATCGCATGCAATAGCGGTCGTCTGTTTTTAAACTCAACACCATGATTGAAGACTAGCCCGACTTGTAGCACCTCCAACTCGATCGAAGGATAGATAGATCATCCATATACAGAGCCGCTCGTAAGTACTACATGCTTAATTAATATATTTAGAATTAATATTTATTCTTTAAAATCAATTTTGCAACACATTCAGAGAGCCTTCAACATCTCGTATCATTATTAAGATCATATGCCAATTGATGTTAGGCCCGATGAATGATTTCTCGAGTTGGCCATCAAGAGCTCATGATGCAATCTGGGAGATATTTATGGTAAGTCAAAACTAGTTTAATTTATTTCTTTTCAATACGTTGGTATATTTATTACATATTAATACATGCTTGCTTCTATCTTACAGGAGTACTACTAATTTGAGACTGCCCAAGATGAGGAGGTTGGCCATCAAACCTTTGAGGAGGTAGCCATATGAAAGCTCTAAAATGGCCTCAACAACCTCAAGCAGTCTGTCATCCAGCACTCTGATTCCTAGTCACCAACGGACTAGAGGTCCTTCATGGATTACTGGATACGGGTGGACATATGGTAGGCCCTCTATGACAAGTAAAGTAGCGAGGAGTACTTTGATAGGTGGCAAAGGATTTGACATAACCAAGCATCCAGCAGGATTCGATCGAGCATACGAGCAGCTCGATCAACACACATATTATGGTCGATAGACTAGTAAGAAATCAATACCAAAATTCTTCACTAAAACTATAAAAATTCATATATGCATGCTATAATTAATTTAATTTTATTATTTACTTGTTATAGATACGATAGCTAGATTGTTCATTAGACTAACTGCAGTTGTGGCAGGCCACACACCAGTCTAGGAGGATTAGTAACTATTTAGGTTCTACATCATGACATATTGTGGTAAGAATTTTAAATTTTATTTATTAATTAAATTGTTATAGGATCTAATTTTTATATTAGAACTAATATATTTCTGAACTGTACAGATGCGTTATGTGGAGTATGTTGCTAAGAGGTATAGTGATGACCCATCTTCTTAGCCCCTCAATTTTGAGGAATGGCTAAGCTTCACCGAAGGGGTAAGTAGGAGCCGGATCATAAGATTCGGCTACAGCTTCGATCCTCCACTATCTTGATATCCTTCAGTATCCTCACACCTGACGTCCCAGACCTAAAGCGATGTGCATACGGAGGAGATCGTATAGAGACTTTTAAGCCAACAACCTCAGGATCTCTTGGATGCCATTCATGAAATAGTTGTGGAGCTTCTCCAGGATCCACTACTGCACAACCAGTTGGGCTAGTCATTCTAGCTATTATATCAAATAATTATATTATTAATTTTTTTATTTATTTTAAATTTTTATATTTAGAAGCTTTGTATATTTAGGTTTGAGTTTGGAAAGAGAATCTAGGGGCTAAAATTTAATCTAACAATCCAATCGATGGACTGGGGGTGTCAATAGCTCTGTATAGTCAAATCAAATATGTAGTAATAATCTGATCGAGAATCGGAGGAGTGTATCAAAAGATACATCTTCGTATCGAAAGATATGCCTTCATATCAAAACTTACTAATATTATTTTAGTTTTTTATTATAAAATGCTAGGATATCTGGCTCTCATCTATCGGCTACTAGAGAGGAGCAGGAGGAGGATGCAGGTGACGACGAGGATCAGACCTAATTTTTTTTGATGTATTATATTTTATTTGATACTGCTTGTAAAAATAATTATATAATTTATATTTTTAATATAATATAATTAATTTTTAATTTCTAATTATCATATTATCTTTGGATTTTAATTATAATAGATATTATAAATCATAATTTATTATAATTAATTAAAATATATTTAAAAAAAATTATTATTAATTTTTTTTAAAAAAATTATTATTAATTTTTTTTAAAAAAATTAATCATTAGCATCGGTATTAGCAATAGCAAGTGCCATCGTTAATAGTCGGTATTAAAGATGGCAAGTGCCATCGCTAATAACTATTAACGATGGCTTTAGAAACCAAGATGCCATCGCTAATATTTTTTTAAATTTTTTTATTTTATTTAAAAATTATAAAAAATTAGAGATGGCATTAGCGGTGGCATTTTTGGTTACTAATAATTATTAACGATGGCATTAGCCATGAAAATATCATCATTAATATATTTTAAAATATTTTATTTTATTTTATTTAAAAATTTAAAATAATTAGAAATAGCATTAGCGATGGTAATTTTGGTCGCTAATAACTATTAACGATGACATTAGCCATGATCTTGCTATTGTTAATTTTTTTAAAAGTTTTTTAAAAAATTAATTTAAGTATTAAAAATTATTAGAGATAAATTTTTTTCATCTCTAAAGTCATCGCTAATAGCTTTATTAGTGACGACGAGATTTTCTATCGCTAATAATGATAATTAGTAATAAAAATTTTTTAAATTAGATTTTTCAATGGTATTAACGACAATGGGGTTATTAGTAATGGCAGATTAACTATTAGCGACATCATTTAGCCATCGCTAATAGTCTAGATTCTTGCAGTGACAGAACTTCTAAAACTTTTCTTTGTTTCAGATATTGCTTTTGATCAAAATTTTGTACTTCTAAATTACCACACATAAGAATATTACTTTAAATATCTTTCAAAATATCACTCATTTAATGCTCAACAACCACCAAAATTAAATTTTAATATCATTATTATTAATCTCATTCCTTAATCTTTTTTTCTTTTTAATTAGCAATAGGATTTTATACTTCATTACTACTATCTAATTAATGCTTATTTGCTCAAATATTCCATAAATGACTTGCTATGCTACACATGCATGAATGCAAATTTCTTAAATTATCACTTTGCTAGTTCAGGGTGTTACAATTTCTCTTCCCTTAAATAAATTTTGTCCTCAAAATTTGCACCGTCAAACTTGAATTCATCTTTGATCTCAAATTTGACATTGTTAAATCCATTCTATTAATTCATTGGTCTATTGATGAATTTCACCATCATTGCTCACCTACTAGCCCATAACTAATATCTTAATAACAAAGATACTCTTAAGATCTCAAATCTTTAAACCTATTATATTTCTTACAAGTATTCAAATATGCTTGCAGGTAATTAACTCTTATTAAATTTCGTAGCTACTCTTGAGGAGCAAGAGTCATCAAGCATTTAATACTTAGCATCAATAGTTAAAATTCTTAATATAACCACAAAATGCTGCTACTCTTCAATTTTGGATAATTATTCCAAATCATCTTAATTATCTTAGCATTTGTATCACTATAGTTTTCCTCTCTTTAACTATCATAGTCTAAATTTGCAATTTTTTTTCTAATATCAAATTTTTCTTTACTTTTTCTTTCTTTCCTTTCCAGATATGCTGATACTCAAAATATCCTCAATCCTATTACTTGCATCAATAATACCCAATCAAAGTATTGAACACTTATCATTCAGCCAAACTATGCTTTTCAAAATGTTTTCAATCTTTCATAACCACATACACAATTATACTATTTCCCATATACATGAATATTACTTTGAAACCTTCAATCTATGTAAGTACTCAAATAAACTCAATTTAGAATATTCTCAATCATCAAATATGCATAAACTCAATCTGAACAAAAATAAATCATACCTTTCTTGACTTCTCTTTTCCTCCCAATATTAATTTTCTCTAGAAGAAGATTTAGTATCTAGAGGAAGTTCCTCTCTCAACCTTCTCACCTGACATCCCAAGGTAGAACATTTATCAAGACTCCTATTCATATTACTCACTCTTTCATAATCCCACTTAGCTGTTGAAGTTCGGCACTTACAACATTATACTATGATCTTACTCTTCGTAAAGAATGCTTATACTCTTCCATATCTGATGCGTGCTAATTTATAGCTATGGCAAGTGCACCAGTCGATCAAGTAATAAAGTGAATGAGTAGAGTATCGTCCCTAGAGGATTGGAAAATAAGTACTGAAAAGCTCTTTCCTATGCTTTATTTAGAAGATCGATTTATGAGAATAAGAAATTAAAAAAAATAAAAAAAATAAAAAAAATAATTAAAAGTTTTTAATTAAATAGAGAGAGTGTAAATTATTAGGATTTTAAATTCAAGAGCAATGGATTACTAAGGCAATCGGTTCACCAACTCAGTCAATACAATATTCAAATTTTTAGATTAATTTTATTTCATGTGATGGTGGAGTCTCCTAATTTATTCACTATCCTTTGGTCCAGGCATAGCAAAACTATCAATATTTATTAATTATCCTTTGGTCCAGGTGTAATTTAAATAAATATTAATGCATTAGGTTTTGTGAAACCCTCTAATTAAAATATGCTGCGTCCAAAGCACACTAAAATTCCCGCATGCATATGAATTCTAATTTGATTCATAATACAAGGTATATAATCAAGAAGCATTAACATAGATGTACTTGGTCCGTAACATCTATGTTCATCAGATCAATTAGAAGATGGCCAGTAATCTAAAAGCATTAAGATCAGATTTATATACTCCTCATGAATAAAATTTAAAAATAAATCATACTGAATATTGCATCAAAAGAGTGGCTACACCTTAGCCTTAGTAAAAGAAAATTTAGTTCATAATAACAAGTTCAAAAATAGCGAAATAAAATAAAAAGCATAGAAGAAATTAGACTGTTTGATTGCTGAAATTGATTGTCTGCTGCTCTTGATGTGGAGAACTTGATGAAGAAGAAGAAGCTCCTTGATCGACTGTCTTGATCGTCGAAAGAAAAAAAATCAAAAACCCTTTTTGATTTTCTCACAAAATCACTCTTTTTTTTTTATCTCTCTTTCCTCTCTTTCTTTCTCTCTCTCTTATTTCTCTCTCTCTCTCTTTCTTCTCCCGTCTCTCCTCTTTTTCTCTTCTCCTTCATATTTTTTTCACCGACAACCAGCAGGACTTCTATTTTTATAGATAAAGAATTTGATTTCTCCCCAAAATCCATCAAAAACTTAGGTTTAAGAACTCCCAAAATAACTCAAATTAAGGATCCTGGGTAATTCTGACCATTGGATGGTTGATCAAACGGTCCAAAAATCACTCAAAAACCTCATTAAAATAACCCAGATCAAGTTGGATTTAATATCAGCCGTTAGATCAATCGTTGGATCAAATCTAGGCCGTCCGATCGTATTGAAATAAGCCTTCATATCTTTAGTTTTACGTCGGGATGAATCTCAGCCGTTGGATCATCGATCGAAAGCTATGGATGCCATCCATCAGCGCCTTCTTTTCGGCCGTCCGATCAAGCTTCAGTGAAAACCGCATCCGTTGGATCAGCCAGAAATTCCCAAATTGCCCTCCATGGACCGTGCACGAGCCCGGTGTTGCATGGACCGCCACGTTCTTCAGCCAATCAGAGCGTGCCTCTTGCTATGAAATTTTCAAAATACCCTTCAGGTGGTCCATCGTGCACCGCGAAAAATGCTGACGTCAGCCTAGTCAACGGATGCATCGGCATGGAAGGTTTGAGCCAATTTTTTGAACCGGTTTGAATCAGAACTTCATTTTTTTAAAAAAAATTAATTCTGGGCTCGTTTGAAGTCCGTTTTGCCTGAAATTTTTTTCATCTGAACCAGAAAAATAAGATCTTCATATTGTTGACCTTCTTTCCTACATAAGATTAATAAAAATATCAATTTTTAATAAAATAGATTAATTTATTTTATAATTTAATACTTTTATTAGTATATTTTTACCACTTATCAATATCCTCAAAATTAACATCTCGTACTTGAAAATAAAAGTGATGCTTCAGATTATTTCGGACATAAATTGCCGCCTACTTTTTTTATTTCAACTTCTCCACATCCAAAGGATCCATTGATCTAAAAGTTTTATAAGGCTACTCTCCTCTGTTGATGGTCACCTTCACATAAGCTCTTATATACCTTCCTTCACTTATCTCCACTCTATAGACTAGATCTGGAAGTCCTCACTGTCTTATAATCGAGGTAAAATAATCTTTGCAGATATATCAATTACATCCATAATCTGCAATTAACATCTTAAATCAATCATCGCTATAAAATCATTCTTAGCAACATAAAAATTCATTAAATAATGATCTTACAATTTAATATTCCATTCTTTGTTCACTTCTCATACCATTTTATTTTTTTAAATAAATTATCTATAGATTATAATTTTGTCACACTTCTGTTGACCTACTCTGATCCATTCATCTTGCTAAATATTAAGTATTCATGGAAATCATTTTTATTTTCAAATATTCACATTGTATATACCAATACTATATCTTAAATATCCGAGTTCATGTTAACTTCTTTTAGCTTGAAACTTTAGCTTATAAGCTTACAAATTCTGAAACTTTCAATACATCACAGTCCTTAATAGTTGTCATCTAGTTCCCTATTTATCAACAAAAATCATACCAACCACCATCCACATAATTAGAACATTATCCCTATTTCCCCTAATTAATAAACAACATTTAGTATATATAGGGAATATAAAAATGCACATATTTCACTTAACATAAAAACTATCAATAATATAAATATACTTACTCAACTTATGCTCACTAGTCAAAATACCAAAAAAACCAAGATATAGGATTACTAATAATTCAAAGTATCACCAGGGATTATATCATAATTTTTGATAACCACCCAGCTCATACTCAAGATATATCATCTTTTAGAATTTAAAAAAAAAACTTAGAATTGAATCAGTACTCTTCAATATTACCTGCATCTTAATCTCCAACGATCATAAATCCAAGTTTTCATACCACTTAAATCATAAGCCCTAAGGATCATAAACTTTTTACTCCGATAGCAAACATATAACACCCCACTCCTTAAATCAGGCAAAAGTGCTACACCCCACCCTTAAAATGGATGAAAGAAAATATTATTAAATTATAGTAGTGGAAGCAAGCCTATATTTATATGTAATTAAAATACCAACATATCAAAAATTTAAAATTAAATTAGTTTTGACTTACCAAAAATATCTTCCAGGCTGCATCACATGCTCCAAACTACCAGTTGGAAAACTCTTTCACAGATCCCGACATCAAGCATCGAATGATGTTGGTAACCACACGAGATATTCCAGATTCTAAACATGCTGTAAAATTAATTTTGAATAATAAATATTAATTCTAGAATTACTAAATTAGAAATATATTAATTAAAGTTATAGTATTTACGAGTAGCTCTAAATGTGGATGAGCTGTCTATCCTTTAATTGAGTTGGAGATGCCATGAGCTGGATGGATCTTCGACCATGACTCTATGTCTATGAGCCGATTGCTACTACATGTAACTGTGAGGTCATTGGTGACCCCCTATCATCTAGTATGAGATGTGCGAAATCATACGAGCCGACCGCATGATCACTCTCTCCTTGAGAGCTCTGTCCTTAGCTAGAATGGCTCTGACCTCTAGAAGACATGATATATAATGTCTAAAAATAAAAATAAAAATCAAAGCAAGCAAATGACGTAAAAATTGGTTCAAATAAAATATCTATCAAAATATAATAAGACAATCAAAATTTAACTCATGTGTAACAAAGATTTTTAGTTAGCATCTGCAATATATTAGCAGAAAAATAATTCTCATCCAATAATACATGATAATGTGTTGGTCTACTGGTCCCCTGATTTAGGCATTGTCTGATTCTCATCCAGTAGTATATGATAATCTCAGTACATAAAAATGTGAAAAAGGCTCAGATCTGTCATTGAAAAATAATGTATTGCAAGTTTCTCTGCACCTTTAACTATGAGATGGCTGCAGGTGGTTGTCTACAATATAATAGACCATCTAAGCTTGTCCTACATTACAAGTTCTTCTGCACCAAAGTATAGTGAGATGGCTGCAAGCGGTTGTTTACGATGTAACAGATCATCCAAGCTTGACTATACAACAACAAGAATAGAATGCATCACCTCTATTTAAGCGCGTCTCGCATAGGCAGTCATCATAGCCTCTATCTCCAAGCCCCCGACCATCTCCTCGAGTTGCAAATCAAAAATATAAATTTTATTAAAAAATAAAATTCATGTGCGGGATGCGTGTCTTGACTGTCTCCATTTATAATGATGTCCTTTACTTCTATGATTATGCTTTTGGGAATGCTGCACTCTTAGGACAAGAACGAGCTCTTTGTCTTTATAAGAGATGTGTCAATAGAGAAATGCTTAATAGTGATATAATAGTTATCCATTTATATAGGAGTGAATTTTTGCCAAACTACAAGCGTTGGTACCTATATAAGAAGATGTGGGAAATAATATACGCGGATGAAAAGCTCTACTTGTCCAATATATTTACTAATGTGCAAGAACTTAAGAGTGATAGGCTTGAGCATATAATTAGCATATTTGGTGGATTTGATCTAATTATTGGTGGAAGCCCATATAATAATCTTTCAAATAGTAATTGCCATAGTCAAGATGGACTATAGGAGTTGCTATAGTTATAGCCTTGCTTAGCCTTAGGAGGTAGCAACCCTATAGAGGGTAAACACGACTATAACGGTTACAATCTAAAAGATTATTACATGGACATCTACCAATAACCAAATCAAACACCAAATGTGTTAATCATCTGCTCAAGCTATTATCATTAAGCTATTGCACATCAGCAAGGTCTTAAACAAGTAGAGCCTTTGAAGCCTTTGCAATTTTCTCCCACATCTTGATCCCTATACAAGTACCAATGCTTGTAGTTTGGCATAAATGCACTTCTATATAAATGGACAATTATTTTATCCTTATCAAACATTCTCTATTGACACATTTCTTACAAGGATAATGAGCCCATCCTTGAACTAAGAGTGCAGCATTTTCAAAAGCATAATCACTGAAGTAAGGAACATCATTACGAATGGGGATGATTTGCAATACTGCCCAAACCTTCCCTCAGTTCGAGCACTTTACATGCTGAGACTGGAGCTCGCAGGGTACATCTCAAGCTTATGTTTGCAATACAGCCTAAACCTTCTCTCAGTTTGAGCACTTTGCATGTCGAGATCGAAGCATGTAGGGTATGTCTCAAGCCTATGTTTGCAATGCTGCTCGAACCTTTCTTCGATTCAAGCACTCTATATGCCAAGATCGAAGCATGTAGGACACATCTCAGCCTCGTGTTTATAACCCAAACCTTCTCTTGGTTCGAGTGCTCTACATGCCGAGACCAAAGTGCATAGGGCACGTCTCGGGCACGTGTTTGCAATGCAGCCTATATTTTTCCTCGGTTCGAGAACTCTGCATGTCGAGATCGAAACGCGCTAGGCATGTCTCAGCCTCATGTTTGTAGTCTGAACCTTTCATTGAATCGAGTGCTTTGCATAGCAAGACCAGAGTGCGCAGGACATATCTCGGGCCCGTGTTTGCAATGTTGTTCGAACCTTCCCTCAGTTCGAGCGCTCTGCATGTTGAGATCGAAGCACTTACAGCATGTCTCAACCTCGTGTTTGCAACCCAAACCTTACCTTGGTTCAAGCGGTCTACATGCCGAGATCTAACTTCCATATAAATTAATACTTAATTAAATAATTTTTAATATCTAATTATGCTTGATTAATATAATTTGAATAAAAAAATAATTTTTAGTGATGATATTAGCTTTCGCTAATACTTATAATAGAAGAAGATTACCGTATAGGACTGAGGCACGGACTGGCATACATGAATTAAGGCGTAAGGAGACACAAGCGAGCAAAGACTGAGGCTTGAGGTTCGACCATGGACAGGAGCTTAGGAAGGCGAGAGACAGTCAAGGGCTTGACAAGTACTATAAATACACTGATAAAAGTATTAATTTATGAATTAATTTATTTTTATTTTTAAAAATTAATATTTTTATTTATCTATTTTAAAAAATTGATTGTCAATCAAAAGAGCTAATTTTTTTGATCAAAATGAAATATATTTGGAGCAAATCTGATTTAAAATAGATCCAATATGAATTTTCAAAGAAAAAAAATATAAATATAAATAAATAAAAAAACTAGACCAGTTCATTTGACTAGTTCGCCTAGTTGATCGGCCCACATGCGACCAACCCAGCCGATCCACCCACATGCCCTTCAGTGCAGCCCGCATGCGAAAGATTTCAGCCTAGCCTGCATGCAAAAGAGCCCAACGTGCCCCTCAGCCTAGCCCTCTCCCACCAGACATCAGCATGATGTCAAAAATAATGCGGTCCATGGTGGACCGCTATAGTATCCGATTCATCGTGGATCCTTTATAGGTCTACCATGAAACTACACGGCACATGGGGCATAATGGTAATTTTGGATGGCGCAATGCTCGTTGATTGGCTCAGGTCTTTGACATGCCTGGTTCACAACTATCCACAGCATAGTAAAAGCATAATCGTGCAGTCCAGGTCTCTACCGGTCGTGATCCAATGGTTGATGTTTATTCTAGTTTGATTTAGGAGATCAGGTCTGGTTTAAATCTCTCAGGCATGATCAGACAATGTAGAGATCTCCCAATTGCCATCCAACGATTGACGAAAGCCCCTTGACACCGATCCTGATTCCAAAGCTCCATCTGATGGTCAAAAATCTTTCATCAGACGTGATTGGATGGCCAATATCCAATCCAACTTGATCTGAGCTTTTGCAGCAAATTTTTGGGCAATTTTTGGATTGTTTGATCCAGATTTGACGGCCAGAAGATCCAGACTCTAATTAATACGATCCAAGTAGTCTTTTAATTCAATTTTCACTCAAATTTCTTCCATAGATGTCGATCAACACTCTACCTTAGTCTCATATTGCCGATAGAAAAGAATCCTCTCCTCCAACACTTATAAAAATGATCCTAGGCCAATAGAATCAAGTCATCTTCAGTCAAGAGAAGATGATGATATAGGGTAGAGCCAGCTTTGGGTTCATGGTTGCTTTGAGACAGATGGTGTCGAGAGGAAGAGCCGATCTTTTACACCATCTCAACGTCAATGCCAATCCGAGATCAAGATCAATACTAATTTTTTTTTTTTGCTATCTTTTTAATTTTGATGTATCTAATTTCTAAACTTTTAAATTAATGTAAAATTTTATTTTCATGCTTTTTAAATTCATGCTATTTACTTTTAATTGCTCTTTATTTTTATTGCAAGTTTATTTTTATTATAAATTTAATTTTATTGTAAGTAGATCTTAGTACCCAAAGTTTATTTTTCTAAATAATTTAAATTTCTATTATTTTTTTTTATTATAATTTTAAATTCTATTTTTTGACTTTAATTTTATTTTTTAATTTTTTTTAATAAAATCAAAAATTTTAAAACTAAAGCACTATCTTTTCTATGTATTCGATCTGACTCACTACTTTCTATATATTTTTAATTATTTTAAAAAATTAAAATTAAATTAATAAATACGATATCTTAACAACAACATCACAATCTTATCAAAGTTTTTAGCACCGTTGCTAGGAAGGACATGAGCGTAAAATTTTTAATTTCTTTAATTTTTTATAAATAAATTATAAATAATTTTTGATTTTTTTTGCTTATTAACTTTTTCTTATTTATTTTGTAGAAAAAAAGAACAAAAAAATTAGAGCAAGGAAGAAGCTTCCAATTTTGCTTGGTGAGATCAATCCTAAATCCTAAATATATTTCTTTTGTTTGCTTTATTTTTAAATTATTTTAAAAAATACTCACTTAAATCTAATTAAAAGCTTCATGATAAGAGTAGAAATTTTAGTTGCTTAGAGCATCCATTATATTTATTTTATTATTATTATTATTTTGGTGATTGCTGGAGACAAGGTGAGTAACTCAAGTTTAATTAAATTTTATACATCTAATTTAGTTACATAGAACTCCTTATTTGAAAGTGATTGTGCATATTCATCTTAAATCAAATTAAGGGTACAATCCATCAAACAAGATAAGATGAAGATTTGATCATCCTTCTTTAGTCCATAAATAATCAACCAGCATTCCGCATTAATCTAAGCTTTTAATTTAAAATCAATTAGACGTTGGCCTTAGAAACTCGAGCTCATTAGGATAAGAAATCCTAAAAGTTGGATCGGATCAGGGTTAGTCAGTTTGACTGGTATCTAAGATAAGTGGTTTAGGAACAATATCCTAAAGAAAGGTGGTTACTTAATTGATTCTGTTAGCTTACCTGATCAAGATAATTGATGTCTAAGAAAAGTAATAGGGAGACTCCCACCAATCTTATACTTATCTGACCAGTTGATTGACTTATCTTATACTTGGAGAGCTTGAAAGTGAACTTGATGGTTAGAAGCTCTCTAGATCTAGGATAATCCTTAGTCAGAATTGTTTGCCTAACTTGATTGCTAACTAAAATATTAAATCTAATCAAATCTAATTCTTCTTTCTTTTCTGGGCCTTAGGACTCCTTAGAATCTCTTCTTTAGAACTCTTATATCTCTTTTCTTCTTTTCTCCTCCAAAAATAAAATAAAATAAAATAAAAATAAACTAAAAAATTATTAAAAAATTTTAAAAAATAATAAAAATTTTAAAAAATAATAAAAATTTAAAAAAATAATAAAATAATAAAATAATCTAAAAAATTTTGAACCACACGTTAGGATTGCATTAATACATGCACGGTAAATAATCACTTTTTCTGATATAGTTGAATCTAATCATAAAATTGAATGGCTGATCCATATTAAACCCAATAATCAAATGGCTAAAAATCCTAAAGAACTACCTAGGCAGATGAAGGAATATTTTATTCCTTTCACCTATAACCCATTGACTTGTATCCATTTACCTGATATTCCTACTAGTCATTATGAAATCAAATCGACCACAATCCAAATGCTTCCATCTTTCTATGGAAACACCAATAAAGATTCTTATAAGCATCTCAATGAATTTTTAAAAATTTACTCTACGATGAAATCCAAAATTTTTCTGATGATGTTCTTAGACTGATCTTATTCTTCTTTTCATTAAAGGACAAAGCCAAGCACTGGCTTGGTACAATAGGAAGACCAATCAAAACTTGGGCTGAATTATAATATGAATTTTTTAAGAAATTTTATCCCATAAGCCAAACCAACATCATGAGGTGAGCCATCACTGGATTTGCTCAGCTTTCAGGGAAACAAATTCATGAGTTATGGGAAAGACTTAAGAAACTTCTTAGAAAATGTCCGCATCATGATCTATCTAAGTAGCAAATCATTCAAGCTTTCTATGAGGATTTAGAAGATCATTATAGACAGATGGTAGATGCATCTTATGGAGGTGCATTCATAAACAAGAGTGAGGATGAAGCCTATGCATTGTTTGAAATCTTAAGTGAAAACTTAATTAACCATGTTTCATTATCTTTCTATCAAAAGTGAACAGGAATCTATGATCCAAAATTCAGTTCTAAGATTGATTTAAACTTGATAAATAAAGTAGACCTGCTTGCCCAGAAATTAGATCAATTCCTAATCCTAGGCCAATAATTTTTTATACAATACACATCATCCTTTAATTATCAAGAAATTTGTTCTATTTATACTAGCCCAGCCCATCATGTGAGTGAATGTGCTATAGTTGTATAATTTCCGTCTTTCATTTAAGAACAAGTTCAAGCCACACAAGGCTACTCTAAGCCAATAATGACCCATTTTCAAATACATATAACCTGGGTTGGAGGAACCATTTTAATTTGTCTTGAATACCTCAACAAACTCAAGCTCAGATCCAAATTTTACCTATCTAAAATTATTAAAATAGGCTCCAATACTATAACTATACCTATAGTAGTGATCAGCCTAGTTAGTCTACCCAGCCATCATTTTATAATTAGCCCTCATACCTACTCCTTAACAAATCAATCTAGTTGACAGTAGATTTAATCAATTTCAATAATTATTTTTGACTCAACAGGAATCCATCATCAAGCTAGAAGTACAAATAGAACATTTAACTGAGTCTAACATGAGGAGAGAACTAGGTCAATTATCGAGCCAACCGACTCTTAACAATCCACCTATTGTCTATCAACCATCTGGACCAAATTATCAATCAAATGTCCAACTTAAGAATCCTCAATTTGAGAATGCTAAAATTATTTTTGAACTTAGACTAGTACTGATGCTAGCCAAAATAAACATATAGAAGAATGAGTTAGTACTAAAACTAACCATATAGAATAACCTAAGCTAGGAACTGGTACCGATGCTGGTTCCAATATAAATGAGATAGATAAAGGTAAGAAGAGAGCAGATGAATTACTAGAGACCTATAAACCTAAAGTCCTATTTTCTTCAATCTTAGAAGCCGGTTCTTCACACATAAAGTAAGCGGCATGTAACAAAGAGCCAATGGATTTATTTAAGCATGATCATATTAGTTTATCTCCAAAACTGAAGCCACTTTTAGATATCCTCCTAGTACCCATTACATCAAATTTAACTTCTAATACAAAAACTCAATTCATGAGCATTTTAGAAGAATAAATAGGAGAAATTTTGGAGAAACAAGGGTCTAAGATTTGGGTTGCAAGCTATGTTCCTAAAATTAACAATGAATATATTAATAAAGAGATCATAAACTATCTTCCTAAGATTGGCAATCTAAAATCATTGAAATTTGTCAATCCAGTATTTGAAATGGGATAGATAAGCTACATTATGTCTGGCTGAAGATGGTAAACTTAGTACTTGTTGAGAGGCAACCCAACATTTAGTTTTCTTGCATCTAATTTATTTTTTAAATTTATTTTCTTTTTAGATCATGTTGAATAAAGTTAGAGGGATAGTCAAATTTTCAAAATCATGTTGGACCATTACTATTACAAAATGGGACTACGGCAGTACTTACTATTGCAGTGATTTTGAAAATCACTATCATAGACTCTACGATAGTGGTTACCTATAACCACTATCATAAGTCGATCTATAGCAGTGGTTACATAAAATCGCTTCAATAGATCATCCTATAGCAGCGGTTTACAATAACCGCTATCACAGGTTAGTCCTATAGCAGTGGTTAATCAACCGCTACTATAGATCCTACCATAGATCGGATCTATGGTAGTGGTTAGGTATAATCACTATAATAGACTGGATCTATGACAGCGGTTAATCAAAATTATTGCTATAGATTTTGTTAGATATGTGTGCCCTAGAAGCCAGATTGGCTGACACTTATAACATACTTCTAAGGATAAAATTATAATTTTAATTATAAATAATAAAATAGATTATTTTCTATTACAGTGTGTATTTGAAAGTGTCTGTGATACATTCCTTGAGTTAATGATAATGATAGTTTATATTTTCAAAAGTTAAAAATTTAAGACATAAATTTTCATTATTAACTCATAAAATGCTTCCGACCATAGGATCATCATGAGGATGGTGATTGATCCGAAAGGTTGGTGTACGATCGCTTCTTTTAGATAGATAAGTCTTGAGTCTATGGTATAGAAACATTGGAATGAGAGTACAGGTACTCATTAGAGAATGAGGGCACTGAGCATGACCACCTCGAGCAGTCATGAGGAAGTCTACCTTCTCATCGATGATGGATCAAAGCTACAGTAGTATGTCTGATTCTTTGACCTGAGGTGCATCGACAGTTCATCTTAAGGGTGTTATAGTTTGACTACACCATAACTCGATCTTCTAGATATTCAGAATTCTGAGATGTATGTTGGCTATAGCATGTTCATTATAGAAATTGGATTGCACCAATAGGAGATCTATTTATCTCGATAGATGAGGAGTAGCCCTATGATGATCATGAGAATCAAGTCCATAAGCCCATGGCTATGGCAGAGTGAAATAATAGAAAGAGTTTCTATTAGAATTTTCACATTGGACTTGAATCGAATAATTAATTCATATGACGCATATTAGGATTT
Organism: Cocos nucifera; assembly: GCA_006176705.1. Classification (NCBI taxonomy): domain Eukaryota; kingdom Viridiplantae; phylum Streptophyta; class Magnoliopsida; order Arecales; family Arecaceae; genus Cocos; species Cocos nucifera. The sequence goes on from QRFJ01000785.1 coordinate 173,669, forward strand.
GATGAGATTACCTTAACCCTAATCCAGTCGGAGCTCAAGATAGAGGAACTTAATCATATAGATAACTATACTGAGAGGTTCGCTTTCAGTTCTGATGGATTGTCACTATATGCTGCTAGGTGTCACTGATGGATTTTGGAAGTAATTAAAATGATTTGGATGATTGATCATACTAGTTATTTGAATAAGAAAAGTTCTGATCTATTGGAAGGTATTTCGATGATATCGATGATCGAGATCATGACATATCCCATTATCATATGAAACTGAACCTAACTGGATCACATAAACAAGAGTTTGGATCTGGATATCATCAATTAGATTAATTCAGTTCAATTGATTTGAATAAGATTCAATTAGGTTCAAGAAAATCATGCTAGCACATAATTGAGCCTAATGTTCTTCTTTAATAATCATTAAAGCTTGTCTTGATTGAGCCAAATGTGTTTGGGCTCACTTAAAAATTTTTATTTAGTCTGACTGGAACTTGTCCAGATCAAAAAAGGATTGTCTTAATTTATGAGATAAATTTAAGATAACACCTGCCATTTTTCATCATCTGCTAAATCTTATCTTCGGATATTGGTCAAATATTGATCTTAGATACTTAGACATCTATCCATATATCGTACACCCATAGGAGAAAACCTGAGGACTTGTCCTCCTACTAAAAGATAGATAGAAAAGGGGTGCATGCCTAGGGAGGTGTGCACCTCCTGAGGATAGAAGATGGAGTCCCATACAGATGGGACTCCAGTTGCTTTAGGGGATTAAATTAGGTGGCTCCAAGAAGACTTGTTTGACCCAGTCTTGGCACCACCTAAGGAGAGTTTTGAGGGTCTCTAATCTGATTGGATCAAATTATGTCATTTCATCAATTAATTTTAGATCTGATTGTACAAAGGATCGTAATTAGTCAGGATGATGTGGCACTGCATGGCGCAGTAGGGTCTATATAAACCCTGTCTGCATCTAGAATTTAATTCTTCTGACTTTAGCCTATGCCACATAGCCCCTCTTCCTTCTTCTTCATGCCACCCTCTGATCCTCTCTTTCCTCTCCACGCCCAAGGGATTTTTGGGCATGAAGAAGGTGTGATCCAAGCAAGATGCCGGGAAAGGAAGAAGGCAGCACTGGTGCAAGAGACAATGGCTATTCTTCAAAAGCCATTTTGAAGACCTTCAAGATCAGATCTAGATCTAATTTTTGGAAGATTGATTGAGAAGAAGAACATCTTCAGATCCTGCCTGAGTGGTGCTACTTCTAGAACCTCAGGCAAACATCGGGATCATCACAGGATAATTGGATTATCCAAAATAAAGATATAATTAAATTAGATTTAATTTTAATTTTTATTTTTATTATTAGATTAATAAGATTAGATTTGAAGAGTCTCAAATCTGATTAGGATCTGAGAGAAAAATTTTTAAAATATTTCTTCTGATCCAATCAGATCTAAATGAACTTGATCCGAAAAATATTTTTTTTCTTTCAACTAGTACCAGAGCCAGATTTCATAATTCATTAGATCTAATTTTAATTTATTTTTAATCTAATAATTAGATGATTTTAAATGTTACATTAGATATGATTAGATCTAAAATTAAAAAAAATTAAAAATTGAATAATCTAGATCTAAGATGTATGAGATACATGACTAGACTAAGAATAGAATTATTCTATGTATAGTCTAGCATGATCATAATTTTAATTTAATTAATTATAATTTTTAAATTTATTTATTTATTATTTTATGATATTATAAATATTATAATTAGATTTAAAAAATAGAAAATAAATTTATTTAATTTATTCATATGAGATATGATAGATGTATGTTTAGACTAGTTATAGAATAGTTCTACAAATTTTTTTAGAATAAATTTTAATTTGATATGATCAAATTTAAATCTTATTTTTTAAATATTTATGAGATAATTTAAATCTAAAAATATGCATAATATGATATATGAGATGTATGCAAAATATATTTTTAGTTAGATTAATTTTTATATATGTGATATATGATGTAGATCTAACTAGTTTTGTAGATTTATCATGTTTCTGATTAAGGCATTTTCCTTGGCTGTCCAATCATAAGAACGAAATAGGATTTAAAGACCCTCTCCTCCCATTCGATGGGGTGTTCTTATGGTGTATAGGGATGCTGCGCGTTCGACTTTAATCAGAAATCAAAACTTATTTTCTATAAAATCCTAGATCCTGAAATCCTAGAATTTTATATACATATTTTGTTTATGAACCCTAAACTTAATTGAGAATTAAGATTATGAAATATATTAGATCTAAAATTAAAAATTTTTAGATCTAAGACATATTCTTAAAATTGGATTCGGACTTGGGTAGCTCAATTAGGTCTAGCGATTGATCAAACCAAATCAAGAGTTAGTTAGATAGGATCAAGAGTACTTAAATTGACCAGCCTAATAGGATTAAGTCTAGGTCAAGATCAAGTCACATGAGTGATCGATCAAGTTAAGACCTAATTAGGCACAATGGTTAGAGTCTGGATTGTAGGCTAACCCAATTGATTCTGGCTCAACAATTTGGTGTCTAAGGTAAGTTTAGCAGATACGATCAATTAATTTTTAATTAGGAGCTACTCGACTCGAATGCATTCTTATCTAGTTAATGGCATATCCCTTCCACCGATCTCACTTACCTGACCATGTTTGTCGACCCAGTCCTGATCTAAGGTGGCTAACAATCCGAGCTAACCCATGCCACTAGGTTTGTCATAATGGTTATGGCTATGTCAAGTCAAGTTTAAAGATATCTAAATCAAATCTTTCTAAGAAAAGATTAAGTCTAAGATCTTCCACCATTGTAGATGTACGGATCCTTCCCGGGGTTGATTATTCTTGGCTGATCATAGTAGTTCAGTTGCACCAAAAAGATGCAACTATGTCTATTAGGCATTGGATGTTATGGACTGGAGGATGGATTGGGCTTAATATTTCGGATATGGTGAGAGACCCAATTAGGAATCCAATCTATGCAAATGATGGATCTGACTTAACTAAGGAGTGGATCAATATTCTAGGCATGGTGAGATTCATGAATTAGAGATCAAGTCTAGGTGCACCATGATTAGAGAATCATTGGACAAGAGTTGTTCACTCATTAGCTAATCCATCACCAATAAATGTTAGGTGAGATAATGAGTCAGTTGGTGGGACTGCACCATCTACTAAAAATCAGTAATCATGGAGATTTTCGTATCTCTACAGAGGAAGTGTAGGGATCCAAAAAAATAATGAAAGCTAATTTTTTTAAAAATCAAACTCCTAAACAAATTGGTCAAATCTTAATTACAAAATCTAACTAGAAATTTTGACTCTCTATAGAAAAAAAAAATATTTGCGTCCAACCCACTAGCCCATATCCTGGACATCCATAGACTGACCAGACCCAATTATAAGGATTGACTCCAAAACTTCAAAATTATTTTGGATTTTGAGAAGTTGACTAATGTATTGGACTAGGATCCTCCCACCTTACCAGCTCGTCCATCTACTAAACAGAGAGCATCTCTTGATAAATGGATGGATGAAGATAATAAGGCAAGATACTACATGTTGGGCTTGATGTCTGATGAGCTTCAATGCTAATATGAAGATATCAAGATTGTCTGCCAAATATTGGCTCACCTACAAGAGTTGTTTGATGAACGGAGTTGCATAGCCAAATATCAGATCACTAAATGACTATTTAAGGCTAAAATACGTGATGAGCAGTCAGTCCAAGATTATTGTCTAATGATGATCAAAGATTTGGAAGAGCTTGAGAAGCTTGGAGTGAAGTTAGACCAGAATCTGCAGAATGATATAATTCTGCAATCCTTGACTGATATGTATGGACAGTTCATCATGAACTATCATATGTATAAACTTTAGAATACTCTGGCCAAGCTTATGTATATGCTGGTTACTACTGAGCTTTCTATGAAAGATTCTAAAGGCTCAATACTTGCTATGGAATGGACTTCTTCCAAGAGAAATTTTTTGGAAAGAAGAAGAAGTCTATGAAAAAATAGAAGATGGAATGTGGAAAGAAAAAGAAGGGGAGAGCTAAAGAAGAAAGCCATTGATAAAAAAAAGTGTTTTCATTGTAATACTGACGGTCACTGAAAGCGGAACTGCCCTACATACCTGGCCATCCTGAAGAATAAGAAGAAGACAGGTCCTTCTAGAGGTATGCTCATTATTGAATCTAACCTTACGATTTTTTTTGCATCTAGTTGGGTGCTTGACTCTGGTTTTAGTACTCATTTATGCACTTTCATGCAAGGTCTTGAGGATAGCAGGAGGCTGAGGGATGGTGAAATGATCCTATGCATCAAAAATGAAGCAAGAATTGCTACTGTGACCGTGGGAACCTACCCTCTTCGACTACTATCTAGTTAGATTTAGTACTTAGGAATTATTATTATGTGCCTGCTGTAAATAGGAATTTGATTTCTATTTCATGTTTAGCACAAGAAGGCTATATAATTAATTTTCTTAAGGATCATTATAATATTCTTTATGGAAGAAATAAAATTGCAAGTGGTTTTCTTATTAACGGTATCTACCAGTTACATATTGATGTATCTATCTTTAATATCGAGCAAAATGTGAATGCCATAATATCAAAATGATCTAGAAATAATCTAAATGATAGGTATCTATGGCACCTAAGGCTAGGTCATATAGCAGAAGATAAGATTAACAAATTGGAGAAAATTGGACTATTGAGTCCGTTGATTTTTGAGTCATATCCAACTTGTGAATCATGTCTTCATGGCAAAATGACTAAGCTTTCTTTTATAGGACATGGAGAAAGGGCCATGCAACTACTTGTCCTAGTACATACTGATGTGTGCGGTCCATTTGATATGCCGGCTAGAGGCAATTTTGACTACTTTATAATCTTTATCGATAATTTATCTCGGTATGGGTATGTGTATCTTATGAGACATAAGTCTGAAGGCTTTGAAAAGTTTAAGAAATTTAGACATGAAGTTGAAAAATAAACTGAAAAATCTATTAAAGTTCTTCGATCAGATCGAGGAGGTGAATACCTTAGTCAAGAATTTTTGAACTATCTCAAGCAAAATGATATAGTCTCTCAATAAACTCCACCTAGAACATCTCAACTCAATGGAGCTTCAGAATGAAGGAACCAGACCCTATTAGATATGGTCCGATCCATGATGAGCTTCACAGACCTTTCTAATTTTTTTGGGGGACATAGTCTGTTAATTGCTATATATTTATTGAATAGGGTTCCTTCTAAAATCATTCCTACCACACCGTATGAGATATGACATGGTAAGAAATCAAGTCTATGTCATCTCAGAATTTGGAGTTGTCCGGCTCATGTCAAAAGACAAGCAGACAAGTTAGACTATAGATCCTTTAGAGCTCGATTCATAGGATATCCTAAAGAATTATTTTGATATTATTTCTACATTCCAGAAGACCACAATGTGATTATGAGTCGGCATGCCATCTTTCTTGAAAAATAATTTATTCAAGATGGTGACATTGGAAAGCAAATCAAGCTCGAGAAGAAAATCTCACAAGAGCAATGAGCTAAGGACCATATGGAACCAAATCAGATTGAGCCAATACAATCACTATCTCTACCTCATAGATCAAAAAGGGTTTTCCATCCCCCTGAGAGGTACTTAGGTACTATTTTAAAAAAAAGTAGAGAAAATATTTCTCGTAGGTAATGAATTCATGGTGATGATCTCAAAACCTATGATGTGGTGATATCGAATATCAACTCCGAGAAATGGTAAGAGGCAATGAAGTAAGAAATTGACTCGATGCACTCAAACCAAGTCTGGACCATGGTAGATCTACCAAAAGGAATAATACCTATTGGGTGTAAATGGATCTATAAAAGAAAGATTGGTGCAGATGGAAATGTGGAGACATTCAAAGCTAGATTAGTGGCAAAAGGGTATAGTCAGCGTGAAGGAATTGACTATCATGATATCTTTGCACCAGTAGCCATGCTAAAATTCATCCGTACATTGCTTGCTATTGTAGTCTATTTTGATTATGAAATATGGCAAATGAATATGAAAACGACATTCTTAAATGGATACCTTAAAAAAGATATGTATATGGAATAGCCACTAGGTTTTACGTTCAGTGATGTTGATCACAAAGTATGTAAGCTGCAAAGATGTATATATGGACTTAAGCAAGCATCTCAAAGCTGGAATACTCATTTTAATGATGGGATCAAATTATTTGATTTCATAAAAAATGAGGAGGAACCATGTATTTTCAAAAAGGTCAGTGGAAGAGCTATTGTCTTCCTCATACTATACGTGGACGATATCCTTCTTATTGAAAATGATATTTTCATTTTGACCATAGTTAAAATATGGTTATCTAAAGAATTTTACATGAAAGATCTAGGAGAAGCATCCCTTATTCTAGGAATTAAGATCTATAGAGATTGACCGAATAGGATGCTAGGTTTTTCACAGAAGATGTACATAGAGAAAGTGCTAAAGAGGTTTAGTATGAAAAACTCCAAGAGAGAATTGGTACCCATCAGACATGGTATTCATCTCTCCAAGAAAATGTGTCCCAACACATCTAAGGAGATTGAATGCATGAGCAAGATCCCTTATGCTTCAGCAATAGGGAGCCTCATGTATGCCATGTTATGTACACGACCTGATATAGCCCATGCTGTGAGTGTCACGAGCATATATCAGTCGAATCTAAGTGAATAACACTGAACTTCTATGAAATGTATCTTTAAGTACTTAAGAAGAACTAAGGATATGATGTTGGTCTTGGTAATGGAAAACTTCAAGTCTAGAGATATACAGACTCGAATTTTATGTCCGATATAGATGATCGAAAGTCGATATCTGAAAATTTATTTGTGTGTAATGATGATGCTATCAGTTGGAAGAGTCCCAACCAGACAGTGATAGCAGATTCCACCATAGAAGTAGAGTACAACGCTACATCAGAAGCTGCAAAGGAGGCATTTTGGTATAAGAAGTTCACCGCAGAGATCGGAGTGATGCCATCGAATGCTATTCTTCTATACTGCGATAATATTGATGCCATAGCCCTTGCTAAGGAGCCAAGGTCTCATCAGAAATTTAAGCAAATCGAGCATCGATACCACCTCATCTACGATTATTTTGAGAAAGGTTACATCGAGATCAAGAGAGTGGACTCCGTAGACAATATGGCAGACCCACTTACAATGCATTGGGCTAGCAGAAGATCGAAGCCCATCTTGAGAAGATGGGACTTAGATTTATAGCCAATTGGCTTTAGGTCAAGTGGGAGTTTGTTAGATATGCGTGCCCTAGAAGCCAGATTGGCTGACACTTGTAATACACTTCTAAGAATAAAATTATAATTTTAACTATAAATAATAAAATGGATTATTTTCTATCATAGTGTATATTTGAAAGTGTCTGTGATACATCCCTTGAGTTAATGATAATGATAGTTCATATTTTCAAGAGTTGAAAATTTAAGACATGAATTTTTATTATTAACTCATAAAATGCTTCCGACCGTAGGATCATCATGAGGATGGTGATTGATCCAAAAGGTTGGCGTACGATCATTTTTTTTGGATAGATGAGTCTTGAGTCTATGGTGTAGAGACATCGAAGTGAGAGTATAGATACTCGTTAGAGAATGAGGGTACTGAGCATGACCACCTCGAGCAGTCATGAGGAAGTCTACCTTTTCATCGATGACTGGATCAAAGCTGCAGTAGTGTGTCTGATTCTTTAACCTGAGGTGCATCGACAGTTCACCTTGAGATATTATAGTTTAACTACACCATAACTCGATCTCTTAGTCATTCAAAATTCTAAGGTGTATGTTGGCTATAGCATATTCATTGTAGAAATTGGATTACACCAATAGGAGATCTATCTATCTCGGTAGATGAGGAGTAGCCTTATGATGATCATGAGAATCAAGTCCATAAGCCCATGGCTATGGCAGAGTGAAATAATAGAAAGAGTTTCTATTATGATTTTCATACTGAACTTGAATCGAATGATTAATTTATATGATAGATATTAGGATTTGACGAGATCACCTTAACCCTAATCTGGTTGGGGCACAAGATAGAGGAACTTAATCACCCAGATAACTACATCGAGAGGTTTGCTTTCAGTTTTGATGGGTTGCCACCATATGTTGCTAGGTGTCACTGATGGATTTTGGGAGCAATTAGAATGATTTGGATGATCGATCATACTAGTTGTCTGAATCAGAAAAGTTCTAATCCAATGAAAGGTATTTCGATGATGTCGATGATAGAGATCACGACATATCCCATTACCATACGAAACTGAACCTAACTAGATCACACAAACAAGAGTTTCGATCTGAATATCATCAATTGGATTAACCCAATTCAATTGATTTGAATAACATTCAATTAGGTTCAAGAAAATCATGCTAGCACATGATTAAGCCTAATGTTCTTCTTTAACAATCATTAAAGCTTATCTCGATTGAGACAAATATGTTTGGGCTCACTCAAAAATCTTTACTTGGTCTAACTGAAGCTTGTCCAGGTTAGAAAAGGGTTGTCTTAATTTATGAGATAAATTTGAGACAACATCTATCATTTTTCATCATCTGCTAAATCTTGTCTTCGAACATTAGTCAAATATTGACCTTGGATACTTAGACATCTGCCTATGTGTCATGCACCCATAGGAGAGAACCTGGAGACTTGTCCTCATGCTAAAAGGCAGATAGGAAAGGGGTGCATGCCTAGGGAGGCGTGCACCCCATGAGGATGGAAGATGGAGTCCCATACAGATGGGACTCCAGTTGCTTCAGGGGATTAAATTAGGTGGTGCCAAGAAGATTTATTTGACTCAGTCTTAGCACCACCTAAGAAGAGTTTTGAGGGTCTCTAATCTAATTGGATCAGATGATGTCATTCCATCAATCATATTTAGATCTGATTACATAAAGGATCGTGATTAGCCAGGATGATGTGGCATTGCATGGCGCAGCAGGATCTATATAAACCCTATCTGTGCCTAAAATTTAATTCTTCTGACTTTAGCCTACGCCACATACCCCTCTCCCTCCTTCTCCATGCCACCCTCTAGTCCTCTCTTTCCTCTCCATGCCTAAGGGATTTTTGGGCACAAAGAAGGTGCGATCCAAGCAAGTGAAAGGCGCTAGAAAAGGAATAAGGCAGCACTGCTACAAGAGACAATGACTGTTCTTCAAAATCCATTTTGAAGACCTTCAAGATCAGATCTATATCTAATTTTTGGAGGATTGATTAAGAAGAAGAAGATCTTCAGATCCTGCCCGAGTGGATATCGGTAGAGGTCAAGCACTTGCGTGCCTACATCCAGAACCTCAGGCAGACATCAGGATATCATAGGATAATTAGATTACCCAAAATAAAGATATAATTAAATTTAATTTATTTTTTATTTTTATTTTTATTATCAGATCAATATGATTAGATCTAAGGAGTCTCAAATTTGATTAGGATCTTAGAAAAAAAATTTTAAAATATCTCTCTTAATCCAATTAGATCTGAATGAACCTAATTCCAAAAATAGATTTTTTCCTTCAGATTCGACCTATAGAAATAGTTAGTTATAACCGTTATTAAAGGTTTGACCTATGGTAGCGAATTTATATAACCACTGCTATATCTTTTTTTCATTTTTTTTTAAAATATTATATAATTCTAAAATTTAATGTCCATCTTTACTATTCATTATCTTAATAATTATCATTAGAGTGTCATCACAAAAGATCACCTCGATCCAATAGTCCTAGCTTCATCGATCAATAAAATTTAATTTTGATGATCATGAATGATGGTGCGATGATTTGATAGATGGAGACCATCGATGGATCCAAAAATCTGCAATGATGATCTCGATGATGTTTGTAGCATACTATCAAAATTTTACTTCAATCGAATATCGTTATTATGGTCAATTTAGTATGGAATAATTTCGACCGTTAAATGAGAAATAAGTGATCAAAAGGCCAAACGATATTCGATTATGAGATAATTTTTTAGTTAAATGATCTTGACTATAATTTTAATCATTTTATATGACGATGATTGTAAAATTTAAATAATTTCTATATGAACTAGTCACGTTAAGCAAATCTTGCAAAAGCATAAGCATAATTACTAAAAGAATTTAAGAACGAGAATCAAGTGATATATAATTTTGGATAATTCTTAGATCCATGGTTTAAATTTTATGATCACCATCATAAAAATGATTAAAGTAGTAGTCAAGATCATTTATCTAAAAAATTATCTCATAATCGAATGTTGTCTAGTCCTTTGATCACTCATTTCTCATTTAACAGTCGAAATCATCCTATACTAAATTAACCATAATAACGATATCTGATTGAAGTAAAACTTTGATGGTGTGATATAAATATCATCGAGATCATCATTGCAGATTTTTGGATCCATTAGTTATCTTCATCTATCAGATCATCGCACTATTATTCGTGGTCATCGAAATCAAATTTTACTAATCGATGAAGCTAAGGATATCGAATTGAGGTGATTTTTTTTGATAATACTCTAATAATAATTATTTAAATAATGAATGATGAGATGGATATTAAATTTTAGAATTATATAATATTTTAAAAAATTAAAAAAAATTGATTACCAATCTATGACAGCGATTTTCTAACTGCTGCCATAGAGCTATGACAGCAATTTTTTGTAACAGCTACCGTAGACTTATGGTAGTGGTTCAAAAATCGCTGCCATAGATTAGATTATTTTTTTTTCAAATCCCTCCACAAAATTCATTTCCTTCCTCCTCTCCATCATTGGTGAGGCATCTCCCCTCCATTTTCTTCCTCGGTTGGTGCCACCTCCTCTTTGCTCCTCGGGCGATGCCGACTCCTCCCCCACCTTGTCTTTCTTTCCTGGCCACTGGCTCCGCCACCTCCTACGTCGACCCCTTCTTCTCCAATCAGCCTGGCCACCAACTCCGCCACCTCCCTCGCCTGCCCCTTCTTTCCCGACTATCGGCCCCACCACCTCCTCCTCCTTCCCCAGCCAGCTCGTCTGCCAGCTCCGCCACCTCCCCATCTACCCCTTCTTTCCCAGCCAGCCTGGCCGTCAACCCCGCCACCTCCCCCTCCTTCTCCTTCCGGCTGGCTCTTTCGCTGGCTCGGCCACCTCCATCACCTCCCCTTCTTCTCGGTTGGCCCAGCCACGGCACCAACCCCTCCTACTCTCTCTCTTTCTCTCCTCTTTCCCTCGGCCTAACCCACCCCTCCTACTCTCTCTAGATCTTTCTCTCTCTTCCCTCTTTCTTTCTCTCTCTCCTCTTTCTCTCTCTTCTCTCTCTCTATATCTCACTATATTATGTCTCTCTTGCAAGCTATCTTTAGCACCGCCGTCTTCCTCTAGCACCGTCGTCGGCAACCTTCAGAGCTTTGTGCAATCCCCTCTCCATAGCCATAGGTATGATTTTATTTTTTTAAATTTTATAGTAATATTTATTAATCATTTATAATATTTATAATAATATTCATAATAAATATTATAAATATTATAATTATCCGCTAGTCGTGGGTCGTGCTGGTGGATAAGAGAACTCCTATCGGTTGATCCTAGACCATGCCAGTGGATTCTGGTTGGGCTATGCTGACAGCCTTAGGTCATGGTGTATCGACGGCTGTAGATGGCCCTGGGCCATGCTGGTAGCCTTGGACCATGCCGTGTCAATGATCATGGATGGTCTTAAGCCATGCTGGTCAATAAGAAAATCCCCACCGATGAATTCTGGGCCATGCCGTCGGTCGTGAGCTATGCCGATAGCTAAAAGAACCCTTGCCCCCGTCGGTGGGTTCTGGGCCATGCCCATGGCCATGGTATGTGCGGGCCGCTAAGAGAACCCCATCGCTAATAGAAAGTGAAATTATAATTTATTGCTCCATCTTAATTATTTATGAATATAAATCATGTTGTAAAATTTATTGCATAACATTTTTTGGATTACTATTTATATTTTTTTGCCTTTATTTATTGTATTGCATAATGATAGATCCATCAATTAATTAGTGTATATAATCTCCGACACCCGTATATTTATATATTTTTTATATAGATGGAAGAATTATATACAATGATTAATTGATTATCTAATTTGGATAGTTTAAAAATTATAAATAATTCTATATGTAATTACAGTAATCAAACGGTATGCTGAGTGTTCTGAAAGAAATTTTGGATAATATTTTTCTTTTATTCTTCCTACATAAAAGAATTAAGAGAAAATGCTATCGAAATTTCTTTCGGTTCTTGTTGCATATCGTTTATTACTGTAATAAATCTATAGAATTAATGCAATTCCTAAATGAGATTGGACCTACCTTTATCTATTAGTTGTTGATATGATGCATTTAATTAGATGTATATGAAAATGATATTTAATATTAGTTATGGCTTATAAGTTGTTTACAATACATTGGTATATAATTTAAGTTTCACACATGATTTAATTATAGTATTACCATTTTAAAATGGATAGAAGATGGATGAAGTTTAGTAGGCTCTTGCTACAATATGAGATTGGACTTCAAAATTTTTTTGATTTTGTTATAGAAAAATTTGAAAACCATAGACTTATCTAATGTCCTTATAAGAAGTATATGGGTGAGCCATGGCTACCTCGTTAAGATGTAAATTATCATCTTACTATTTATGGCTTTAAAGCCCATTATGAAATTTATTGGGATCAACATGGTGAAGGTAGGCTGTAGGAAGGCGATCAACATGATGAAACAGTAGAACAAATGGTTCATAATATTTTTTCATTTGTTGGCCACAATGATGGTGCATCTACGTCCATGCTTGATCCTGTGGTTGGTGGAATGATAAATAGTGAGGATGTAGAGAAGGTCTGCAAGTTGATGGAGGATGCTAATATTTCTTTTATCCCAGGTATGAAAAGATGGCGAAGCTGAAGTTCTTAATCTGGTTGTATCATGCAAAATGCTCCAATGGGTTCAGTAATAATGGAGTGAACTATATGCAAGAGCTTTTGGGGGACATTCTTTCAAACAATGCATAAATTTCGAAGAATAATTATAAAGCATCGAAGATTATTGAACAGCTGGACTTCACTTACACCAAGATACATGCATGTCCTAATGATTGCATGCTCTATTAGGAAGGGATGTCAACTGAAATGAGTGCATGAGGTGTAGTATGTCAAGATGGAAATAAAGATGGCACATCAACCCATGTATCTCAAACATTGATGTGGCATTTTCTTTTGATTTCAAGACTATAAAAGTTGTTTATGTTGGTAAGGACATCGAAGGACATGAGATGGCATAAAGAGGACCGAACAAAAGATGATACATTGAGGCATCTAGCCAATGGAGACGCATGATAGAAGTTTAATGAAATACATCCCGACTTCACACAAAAGATACGTAATGTGAGGTTGGGCTTGTCATACGATGGTTTCAATCCGTTCAAGCATATGAATACCACCCATAGTGTATGGCCAATGTTTATTCATGTTTACAACCTTCCATCATGAATATGTATAAAAAAATTCTTTACTTTCATGATAGTGCTCATTTCTAGACCGATGGTTGCAAAACTGCTACCGTAGGCATGCCAACCGCTGCCTGATAAATGCAACTCCACTTGAAGGGGGAGGGAACCCTCTTCGTCATGTACTGTAATTTTTTGGATGTCCTTGATGAATTTATAACAAAGTTATAAATCTTAATATTGATTTTTAATGCAACATTTTTTGGATAATACTTATTTCCCTGACTAGATACGTGCTTTGGTAAACAACATTGCTATACAATGCCAAGCTCAGTATTGGATACCCACTTGATCTTTCCTATCAACAAAGCATGATGTAAGAGTGTGGTAAGATTTAAATATACTCTAGTTAGTTAGAGTCTATTTATTAATGTTTTATTAATATTATTATTCAATATATTATATTGATTAATGTTCATTAACATTGCAGATCATAATGGCAATGAAATGCTATCTAGCTTTCGCCCCCACCTCTCAGTGGGCTACGTGGAGCTCTGCATCTGAGTCACAGGTAGAGTATACTCTATCTATCTCCACATCGACTGTCCAGGGACCACCAGCATCTATTCTTCCACTGACATGTATTTCTCCACCAACATCTAAGTCTCTAGCGTTAGCCACATCTTTGGCACATGCTCCACCCACTGATGAGTCTCCATTGGCATCCACATCGCACGATCTCATGGTTAGTGAGTGTACATTTTTATTATATCATTTATTTATTTATTTATATAGTTATTATACACTCTTATATATTTGCATAATGTATTTTCATTGCAGGTGCATCATTTAATAGGATATTTCATGATTTCATACATATGCCGCATGTGTGGAACCGCCAGCATCAGGTAATGGTGCAGTATGACACAGAGAGGAGGCTAGTAGGGAAGACCGCATGGAAGATGCATTCCTTTTTTAGAGTGCTTGTTAGATGGTTCGACATCATTCCAGTAATACCCATAGACTAGCGATTGATAGATACTAGTTTCAGGGATTAGGTGTGGGAGAAAATATGGATAAATATATCTTAATTATATTTATGCATTTGATATGTTTACACTATATTTGATTAGAATAATTTTGTAATTGATTTCTAATAATTTTATGTAAAAAAGGTATGATTTTCTAGATTATGAGAGGGCTCAAGATGATCGATTGAAGAAGATTGGAGAGTTATACCGGAGCTACAAGATCAAGCTCTATAGAGAATGGCTCGAGCACTAACGAAACACTCCGAAGGAGCTTGTTCCTTGGATACAGGACTGTCTCTCGATTCAGTGGGAGGGGATGGTTAGGCATTAGAGGAGCCAGAAGTTTGAGGTTTAATATTTAATTTTTAAATTTTTTAATATACTTAAATTTATATTTAAATATTTTTTAAATATTTATTATTTATTTAAATACTTTTAAGATTGCCTTCCATCAGAATCGAAAGAATCAGGCAGCTCAGGAGTATACGTATACTCTTGGCCATAAGTCTATGGCCAATCGTATGTATAGAGAGATAATAAATTTTGAATCTTACTAGATAAATTAAATTAATATTTTTTTATATATTTTTAATAAACTGATCCATTATTATAGCTGATGAGAGATGGAGTGATGCCCAGCCATAGCGAGATCTTCCAATCCAGTCATACAGACAAGAAGGGCAGGCCGATGAATATGTGATCGAGAGAATTTTTATAAGTAATAAATATATTAGTATGATTAGTATTATAGTATTTCTTATGATATTTTATTTGAATTTATGATTATAGAAATAGTTAGATACACTCACGAGCGAGGGCCTGGACACTTTAAGCCAGCATGACCATCTATCTCAGGTCTTAGGGCCTGAGCACTTTGAGAGGATCCGATGCAAGCTCGAACATATACCGATGAGCTACTGATCTGAGGTAAGCATCTCTTCATATGCTTCCAATGTCATCAGTTGGGAGCAGTTTGAGAAGGCATTGGCGTAGGTAGCTCAGGCTAGGATGCAAGTAGATCAAGCTAGAGAGCAGGCTGCTCAAGTTAGGGAGCAGACTGCTCAGCTATAGGGCCTCATGACCGCTATGGTGACGAGGCTCAACGCATATTTTAGAGTTGACTTCATGGGCCTTGAGAATATGTTGGTCGACGTTCCACCGCTCCAGCTCCAGCTCCTTCAACTCATGCTCCATCTTCTCCTGGTGATGATGACTTAAATGTAGATTTAGGAGACTTTTGATGTATTTTTTTAAATATTATAATAAATTTTATTTAATAATAAAATTTAAGTATTTTAGAAATATTATTATGTTTATAATATTTTCTTATGTTATATATTAAATTATAATTATCAGATAAAATAATAAAAATTAAAAAATATATATTTTTTTATTATTCAAAATCTATGGTAGGATTGCAAAATCACTGCCGTAGGCATACCAACCGCTACATTAGATCTATGACAGTGATTCTATAACTGCTGCCATAGGACCTATGGCAGCAGTTTTGTAACCACTGCCATAGGCATGCCAACCGCTACATTAGATCTATGGCAGTGGTAGTGGTTACAGAACCACTGCCATATAAGATATAGCAGTGATTTTATAACCACTACCATAGGTTAGTCTATAGCAAGAATTCTTTAAATAGCTATCATAGACTATTTATCGTAGCGGTTACCATAACCACTACAAAAATTACTACCATAGACCTACGACGATTGCCATAATGGTAGTGGTTAATAAACTGCTGTCGTAGGCTATGGCAGTGCTTTTCTAGGCTACGGTAGTAGGATTTTTTGGGCTACGGCAACGATTTCTGCTGTCATAGCCATATTCTGTAGTAGTGCATATATATATTGAGTCAAGTATATTCTTTTCTATTCTTTATTATACCTTTTTATTTTTTTTTTCTATTAACGATAATATCAATTAAGTTGGGAGAAAGAATAATAAATTTTTTTAAATTTTTTAAAGTCCTCGAAGAAGTTAGTATTTAGCATTTAGATATCTAATTATGCTCAAGAATTGAGTTGAACTAAGCATTTTTAAAAAAAAAATGATACACAAATAAGAGAATTTATGAGATATTGAGGATCAAGTATTAAGAAAATCTAATAAAAAATTAAGTCTAGAACATAAATATTTTTTTTTGAGTAATTTTGATTTTTTCTATCAGCATCAAAGAAAAGTCTACTTTTTGTGGGCTTGTATAAGATAACTATATATTTCTTCATATAAAAAAATTAAACTAAAATAGTTTTCAAGTACTTCTCACTGTAATCAGGCCTCTTTGCCTAAGCAAGTATTGAGTTTCACGTCAATAGATAGGAAAGGCAAAGAAACTTATTATAAAGCTAGTCTTAGCTCATAGCCTGTTTAATTTGAGCTAATAAGCTCATGGGGTATTTTATATCTAATGCTCTAAAGTCAACTGGTTTGGAAATCATTACCCAAGACTCGCTACATGGATCAAATAGAAAGCTTAAGAGGTTAAGACACTAAATAGTGGTACAATGTTAAAAAAAATATTAATTTTTCATCGAGTAACCAGATTCCGTTGCCTAAGTAAAAAATGATATTCGCATCAAAAAGTAGATAATATGAATAAAAAATTCAATAAATGAAGGATGAAAGTAATAATGCACTTATCCATATGAAAGTTTAGATGATTTAGAGATAAAAATAGGAATAATTTAGAAAAAAGTTCAAAAAAATTTAATATTGTTCACTTAATTTTTATATTGATAAGTATTAATACCCAAAGGATATGCCTCACTCATGCCCTACTGAATATCAATGGCCATTTTGAAAAATTGCTCGATAAAATTTGAAACTCTAAAGCTTAAAAGGTATCTAAAACTAAATTCTTTCTTTACTTAAGGACGAGCAAAGCTTAAGTTGGGAGGTGTGATAAGTACTATAAATATATTGATAAAAATATTAATTTATGAATTAATTTATTTTTATTTTTAAAAATTAATATTTTTATTTATCTATTTTAAAAAAATTGATTATCAATTAAAAGAGCTTATTTTTTAGTAAAATAAAATAAATTTGAAGCAAATCTAATTTAAAATGGATCTAATATGAATTTTTAAAAAAATATAAATAAAAATAAAAAATCAAATCGAATCATCTGGCCGATTTGCCCAGTTGGTCAGCTCGCACACAACCAACCCAGCCAGTCTGCCCGCATGCCCTTCAGCGCAGCCCGCATGCTAAAGATTTCAGCCCAGCCCGCATGCGAAAGAGCCCAATGCGCCCCTCAGCCCAGCCCCCTCCCACTTGACATCAACATGACATCAAAAACAATATGGTCCATGGTGGAACGCTATAGTATTTGGTTCATCGTGGACCCTTTATAGGTCTACCATGAAAATACACAGTGCATGGGGCATAATGATAATTTTGGGTGGTGCAGCACTCGTTGATTGGCTTAGGTCTTCAACACGCTCGGTTCACCATGGTCCATAGTATAGTAAAAGCGTGATTGTGCAGTCTAGGTCTCTACCAATTGCGATCCAATAGTTGATGTTTATTCTGATTTGATTCAAGAGATCAAGTCTAGTTTAAATCTCTCAAGCACGATCATACGATGCAGAGATCTCTCGATTGCCATACAACGGCTGGTGGAAACCCCAAAGATTGATCCTAACTCTAGAGCTCCATCTGATGGTCAAAAATCCTCCATTAGGCATGATCGGATGGCTAATATCCAATCCAACTTGATTTGAGCTTGTCTAGTAGGTTTTTGGACAATTTTTAGACCGTTTGATCCAGATTTGATGGCCAGAAGACCCAGACTCTATTTAATATGATCATGGCAATCTTTTAATTCGATTTTCACTCAGATTTCTTCCATAGATGTCGATCAACACTCTGCCTTAGTCCCATATTGCTTGACAAGAAAGAATCCTCCTCTCCAACACTTATAGAAAGGACCCCAGGCTAATAAAATCAAGTCATCTTCAATCAAAGGAAAGTGATGGTATAAGGTAGAGCTACCTTTAGGTTCATAGTTGCTTCAAGGCAAACGATGCCAAGAGGAAGAGCCGATCTTTTACACCATCTCAACATCAATGCCAATCCAAAATCAAGATCAACACTAGTTTTTATTTTCTTTTTGTTGTCTTTTTAATTTCATGTACTTAATTTTTGAACTTTTAAATTAATATAAAATTTTATTTTCATGCTTTTTAAATTTATGCTATTTACATTCAATTGCTCTTTATTTTTATTGTAAGTATTTTTATTATAAATTTAATTTTATTACTAGTAGATCCTAAGATCTAGGTAGTAGATCTTAGAATCCAAAGTTTATTTTCTTACATAATTTAAATTATTATTAATTATTTTTATAGTAATTTTACTTTTTTAATTTTAATTTTATTTTTAAAATTTTTTATAAAATAAAAAATTTTAAAACTAAAGCATTGCCTTTTCTGTGAATTCGATCTGACTTACTACTTTCTATGTATTTTAAATTATTTTAAAAAAATTAAAATTAAACTGACAAATACGGTATCTTAACGATAACATCGTGGTCTTATTAGGGCTCAAGGAGGCAAGCCGGATGCAACTAGAGAGAGACGGCCAGGGGAAAGCCACCGGTTATGGGAGAGGGTGGTGGTGGGCCAGGATTTCGAGGAGATGAGAGGAGGTGGGCCAGGTAGTTGGAGGAAGCCATTGCTAGAGGAGAGAGGGGGGCGAGTGAATAAAAGGTCGGAGGTTCAGGAGCAGAAGGTGGCCAGGGGTTTGAGAGGGACGGCAAGAGGCGGCCGGGGGGAGAGAGGAGGGGCGGGGGACCGAACGAAGAGAGAGGGGGTGGGGGCCTGGATTCGAGAGGCAGGAGGTCGGGAGCTTGTGCCTAGGTGCTCGGGGAGGTAGGAGGTAGTCGAGGTCTCGGGGAGGCAGGCTAGGTGCAACAAAGGAGGTGGCTGGGTGGAAGTCATAATCGGGGGAGAGGGTGGCGGGGGAGTCAAAGGGCTGGAGGTTCGAGGAGGAGCAGGAGGCGCAGGGAAGATAGGGGTGGCGGAAGAACAACAGCAGGGAAGAGGATGGTGGTCGTCAGGATTCAAGGAGGCAGGAGATCGAGAGCTTGTGCCTGGGGCTTTGAGGAGGCAGGTGGCAGGAGATTCGAGGGGCAGGCCAAGTGTAGCTAAAGGAGGTGGCCGGGGGGAGATAGGGAATGGCAAGGGACTGAAGGGAGAGGGAGAGGGGTGGTAGACTAGGATTTTGAGAAGGTAGGAGGAGGTTGGGAGCTTGCGGCCAAGGGCTCAGGAAGGTGGGCTAAGGGCTCGAAGAGGTAGGAGGCAATCGGGGGCTCAGGAAGGTGGGCTGGGTGCAGCCAGGGGGAGGACGTCAGCCAAGGGAGAGGGGGTGGTGGGAGGATTGAAGGGTAGGAGAGAGGATGGTGGCGGTGGAGGATAAAAATGCTGGAGGACGAGGGGTGGTGGAAAAACATGGACGCAGTGGATGGTGGGGTAGGAAAAAATGAGGGGACAGTGGACAGTGGCATGAAAAAAAAGGAGGGCGCATGATAAGATGAAAAGAAAATAAGGGCAGAAAGATTATTAGCGACGGCAACTTTCGTTGCTAATAATTCTTTCCATCGCTAATCTAAAAAATATTATTAGCGACGACAGATATCGTCGTTAATAATATTTTCATCACTAATAATTATACTTTTAAAATAATATTTTTTTAATTATTAGTGAAGGTATTCTTGCCGTCACTAATATAAATTTTTTAATGTTAATTTTTTTCCTCCTAAGTTATTTTTTGCATGGTTAAAAATCAATATTTAATTTTATTAAATTTTTAGACTTAATTATTTTATGGATAAAGTTCTAATTGATTTAAATTAGATTTAATCTAATTAGGCTTGACTTAATTTGAGGCTAATTGAATTTTAATATTCTAAGTAAAACTTAGATTCAAAGTTTAACTGAATTAGATTTGACACGATTTCGAATTAGATTTGAATCAAATTTGAATTGAATTCGAATCGAACCTAAATTAAAAATTATTTTTTTTATAATTAATTTAAATCATATTAAATTTAATTAGACTTGACTTAATTTGAATATAATTAAGTTTTACAATCTAATTAGAACTTAGATTTAAAGTTTAATTAAATTAGGTTAGATAGGATTTCGAATTAGATTTGAATCAAATTTTAATTACGTTTAGATCGAAGCTAAATTAAAAATTATTTTATCTTAATTGATTATAATCAGATTAAATTTAATTATGTTTGACTTAATATCAAAGTAATTTGATTTTATTATCTATGTAGGACTTAGATTTTAAAATCTAATTGAATTAGGATTGACAGATTTTCTAATTGGATTTGAATTGAGTTCGAATTGGATTCGAATTGAACCTAAATTAAAAAAAAAATTAATTAATTTAAATCAACTTTGATTTGATTAATCTTGACTTAATTTAAGATCAATTAGATTTTATAATCCATGTAGAATTTAGATTTGAAGCCTAATTAATTAGGTTTGATACAGGATTTTGAATTGGATTTAAATTGAATTCGAATTGAATTTAAATCAAATTTAAATTAAAAATTATTTTTTTAATTATTTAAATCAGCTTAAATTAATTTAGGCTTAACTTAATTTAAAAATAATTAAATTTTACTATCCAAGTAAGACTTGAATTAAAACTCTAATTGAATTAGGATTGGCAGGATTTCAAATTGAATTCTAATTGCACCCAAATTGAAAATCATTTTTTTCTAATTAATTTAAATCAAATTTAATTTAATTAATCTTAATTTAATTTGAGGTTAATTAGATTTTATAATCTAAGTAGGACTTAGATTTAAAACTTAATTAAATTAAATTTAACAGAATTTCAAATTAAATTCGAATTGGAGTCAAACCAGTTGTAGATTATTAGCGGTGGCATACTCGAATTGGGTTCGAATTAGAGTCAAACCAATTATGGATTATTAGCGATGGTAAATATGCTATCGCTAATTCAATCACTAATAATATTTTAAATAATTTTTTAAAAAAATTATTAATGATGGCAAATTTTCATCACTAATCTCCAAAAATACCGTCATTAATTTTTATTTTATATTTAGATATTATAAAAAATTTAAAAATTTTAAATAATTTTAGCGGTAGCTTGTACCATTGCTAATAATAATAAAGCCATTGCTAATAGTTAATTATTAGCAATGGCATTATTTTTGTCACTAATAATCCAATTTGTCATCGTTAATATTATTTTTTTATTTAAATATTTTAAAATAATTTTTATATTTTTAGAGATGGTCGTTGCCATTGCCAATAATTTAATTATTTTTACTAATATTATTAACAATGATTTTTTTATTGATATTACGATGGCAAAAAGTTTTATTAGCGATAGAGATTTTTGCCAATATCATTACTAATATTCAATTTTCTTATAGTGATAAAAGTCTCAAGTCTATTTTCATCCAAAATGAGTCGTATATGAGACAAGAAAAGTTAGTCCGAGGAAAACAAATATAGCAGCAAATGCTCTAAATAGAAAATCCTTTGATGATATAGCAACTCTAATGCTATTTGTGACAAATGAAGATTTCTTCCAAAAAGACTAGCTAGAAGATATTATTTATATTTCTTATTTTTATATATATATTCAATATTTTTCTTCAATATGGAACTAGATAAAAGTTTTCATAATTATCTTCATTTATATTAATTTAAAAAAATATAATCTCTTTCTAGCTTTAATTTTTTTCTTTTTTTCTGGGCATTGTCAGAAGCATCCACTGGTAGCATCATCTTTAGCTCGTTCAAGCTCTCATATGAATTTGATCAAGTAATACGTATATAAAACTTTCAATGGTACTTTCAAATTTCATGAAAAATATGGTAGTAACAATATGATGATTCACTTGTTAAATCACAATAAAAAGGGGTTACACACTTGTTTCAGTGTACAATGAATTACGGAAGATCTTCAACTATGCCGAGTCACGGACAAACAAAACCACCAGGTTTGAAATATATGACTCTAGCATCATATAGAATGGCACAAACCTTTTTATGGATATTATATCGACCAACCAAAACCAATTGTTCTTTCTTTCCCACAAAGAACAAAATTTCATGGAGCCCAAGGCTCTTCTTTTTTTTGTTTTTTTGGTAAGCCAAGGCCCTTTTCGCCCTCCAACACTGGTACCATATAGACCAAACCATTAAACTAAAATAAATTTCAACCAAAAAAATTAAACTAAAATAAAATATCTAACAATGCTACCAATATATCCTAACTTCAATAATCATTAGAACTAAAATCGAATCGAATACCAATATATCCATATCTATATTTATTTAATCTAATAAATATAAATATAAATACAGATATTATTTAGATGTAAAAATATATATCAATATTTATTTTAAATCGATACGAATACAATTAGAATACTCGAGATATGAATATAATTATGAATATAAGTTAGAAAATTAAATTTTATATAACTACAGAAATAAAGATATTATTAAGTAGATAATAAATCAAGTTAATAGCATGTTTATATGGTTATATATTTTTTTAAAAATTAACAAGTATTATATAAAATTATATAGGATTATAGATAGATTTGAATATTCGAATATGGATCAGATAGTTATCTATCCATATTCATATTTATTTTTTTTTTATGGATATGAATATAAATATGTATATTACTTGGATCCTCAAATTTCTATCTATATCTAGATTGATTCAAAAATGAAAAAGGATCCAAACAGATATTATCCATACCACTTTCATCCGTAACAGTCATAAAATCTAATCTAATTAAGAGGGATTAAAAAAAACCTAGGTTAGTTAGTATATTAAAAGTTTGTTCAGATGATCCATCAGAATTTGAACTGAATTTTCAGTTAGAATTATGTGCTAGGAAGCCCATTTGAGCTTGGCACTTATCAAGCCACCCCCACAAACCTCGAATCCTACAGAAACAAAAGCTAAAAAAAAAAACTTCTCCTCACAAACAAATAAACCTACTTGTTGAAATTTAGACTAAAACTTTGATGAACTCTTGGAAGATATAGGAATGGATAAGTTCGATTTCTACAGGATATTCCTGCAAAGTAACCATTAGTCCATTGCTCTGATCAAGGCTAAGATCTTTGATTGAGAAGTCTATTTAAGTATAGCCCTTATTATTCCAACACTGGATTAGACCCACTCATACTTCAACCTATGGTAGTTCAAATACATACCACATTTTCGTTTATGGCCTGCAGTACATCTCAGCTTGTAGCTGACATCATAAAAATACCATATTTCATACATGTTAATTAGTCCAAATATCCTTCAATAGATATGATTTATCATCTTGATTTGATTTCAGCACCGGACTACTCACAACCATAGTCCAGCCTGAACAAGCCAAAACATCTCAACCTATGATTGATACACCATATTTCACACATGATCGATTAATCCACATGCTTCCTTCTTTTCATGCTTATAGTTATGCAAATTATTATTTGACTTTTCAGTATTGAACTAATTACAATCATGCTCCAGCTCATAATAGGATAAACATAATGCTGCATCCCAGTTCAAGTCTGACCCAGCATACACATTACATTTCTTGCATGGCCAATCAGTTCAAATACCATCCATGTCCCATCCATATTATTAAAATCATAATCTAATTTTTGATATTAGATTAATTACAGTCATACTCCAGCCCATGGTAGATCAAAATAAATACTGCATCCTAGTCCGAGACTGACCCAGCAAATACACCATATTTTTTATATGATTGACTAACCTAGATGCCGTCCATACCCCACCAATTATATTAAAGCATGATTTTTCTTATTTAACATGATATCTATAATTAAATATTAATTAATCATAAACCATCAATTCATCAGCATATCATATATGAGTCGGTATATAAATAAAATAAACAATCATGCAGGTTCAGTTATAAATAAAATTTTTCATAATTATGTAGATAATTGTATTAAAGAATCCTTATGTCTATCGATGATTGACTCAACACCATGAACATCAACTCACTTCTTGGCTTACGAACTTGGGGCCAAAGTGTTCGGCTCAACATTGTCTTGCCCTAACAATTGCTCATCTATAGAGCCAGTCCATATCATCAAATCAATTGTAAACATCTAGGGTTCCTAATGAAAAATTACATAAATTTAGATAAGTGGTTGTATGATATTAGCCCAGGACCTTGATCATATAATATAGATTACGATCCACCCCCTCTTAGGATCAATCATGATCTGGATTTAGCTAGACAATCCAAGAGGGGGGGGGTGTGAATTGGGTTATTAAAAATTTTAATGAACTTAGTGAGAGATTTGCAGCTAAAGAAGAAAATTGTGCAAGACAAAATAATAGAAAGAAGGACTGACACACACAAGCAGAAACACACATACAAATGCAATGAATTTATAGTGGTTCGATGTGTCTCCAGCACCTACATCCACTCTCCAAGCAACCTCTTGAAAATTTTTACTATAATCACCTAATTACAGTATGTTTGTTTTCACTGGGCTCACAAATAAATCCAATTAGTTTTAACATAGGTCAACTAATTAAAACCTTCACAAACCTTTAACCTAAGGCTCTTCCAAACTAAACTAAATTTGGTACAAGAGAATCTCTTTTTAGTATTAGCCCCAGCTAATACAATTATAAATAGATTGAAAGAAAAGCAAATACAACTAAGAACGATCCTCTTTTCTGGTCGGATTGTTGTCGTTGGAGCTTTAGTTTAGGAAGCCTTGAATGTTGGCAATGAATTCTTCTCTTCCTTCTTTGAATGAGCTTTAATGATCTCAAGAAAAAAATAATTGGAAGTAGATAAGCCGTCTTATAGATAGGAAAAACTATAAGCTCACTATTTCTTTTCTGTTCTCTATATTTTGGGCTTGAATAGTATTTTTCTTTTATATTTTTCTTTTTCTTAATCATTTTCAAGGAGTTTCAATTGATATGACGTGGATTCTGGCCAAATAGTATCATTGGAGGATGAAAATATCTATTGAAAAATGGTTCTGGACAAAGATAGATTGATGTAGAACTAGCCATTATGTCGATCAGATGATGACGAGTTGGCTCAATTCTGGCTTCGGGTTAGCTCGAGCAGATATTCTTCACAAGACAACATTCTGTCCTACTAAGATAGTTGGCTTGATTCTATGTCAAGCTGGCTTGATCAGCAGTTTACAAAAATTAAGTTTCTATCATCTTGAGATAGCTGGCTCGGCTAGGCATCAGATCAGCTCGATCAGTAGATTTTCAAAACTGATCTTCTACCTTTCTAAGACAACCGACTAGGCTCCAAATCGGGCCGCTCGGCTGTGTCACAAGCCAAAGAGTTAATTGCATTCCATGTCAGAGTTGGCTCGAATCAAAATCGGATTAGCTCGGCTTTTGAGCTTACTTCAAAAATATTTCAAGGACTGCTTCAAATAACTTGAAGAAACACTTTATTTGATTATGAAATCTTTTAACAACCTTTTTTTCTATAAAAAATAGACTTTGACATTTTGAAAAAGTATTAGTATTAAGGTTATGCTCTAATATTTTGTAATCATCAAAATCATTCCTGGGGGCAACAATCTTTTCATTTTTGATGATGACAAAATATTGAGCATATCAAAGTAAAAATATATTATAGATTTAAAGAGATATATAATGAGATATTGTAAATTTCAATATGCACAAGTATTATAAATTTCAATATGTATAAGTAATTTTGATAATTCGGAATGTACAAACATTAGAAGAGATGGATGCTTTGTTAAGATATATAGCAGCTTATATTAGCTCCCCCTTAATGAATGCATTTTATCCACGATAATCTTTAATTTAATCTTTAATTTAATTATACAAATATTAGAAGGGATGGATGCTTTGTTAAGATATATAGTAGCTTACATTAGCTCCCCCTTAATGAATACATTTTATCCACGATAATCTGTAATTTAATTAAGGATAATTAATTGAATAGAGATTCAATTTATATGCTTAAGTTATCCACGATAATCTTTAATTTAATTAAGGATAATTAATTGAATAGAGATCCAATTTATATGCTCAATTATTTTTTCTCCTCCTTTATGTCAATTATTAAAAAAGGATAAGCATAATAGTAACATTACAAACATTGCAAGCAAAGTTTTCATTAAAAGATGAAGTTGATTATAAGTTTGTATTGTTTACAAAAAGAGATAACCAAACAATACATCAATAGAGTTCAAGTCAAAATTAAAAAGACTATAACAAAACAAAAAGACTAGATTTTGGTCCAAGATGACTATTCCTCATCTGAGGAAGAAAATTCAATGATGAGGCTAGAAGTAGAGGTGGAGGGTGCAGATGGCTTGCTCTGGGTTCTTGCAAAGGGTCTGGGGCTAGCAGTAGAAAAATTAGTGCCAGGTCTTACAGTGGCATTGAAGGGGGGTCTAACAGTAAAGGACTAAGGCCGGCTAGGAGAGGGTTTAGACTGAGATGAAGGAGAAATCCGAGAGACCAGATCATCCAACTTCTGATTAAATCTCTGAAGTGCTGAAATCATAATTTCTGTGCCACCTTGCTGAGTGATGATAAGTTCTTCAACCCTTCTAGTTATCTTCGCCATTTCTCTAGTTAGTACCTCAATCTGTTCAGAAGGTTTATTATTTTTTTTTCCAAAATTTTAAGCCTTTGAGATAAATTTGTTATTTGCTGACTGATCATTTCAATCCATCCCTCAGATGAAATTCTTTGTTCCTCTAAACTTTGAGTAAACTGGAGTTTGAGGTCAGAAAATATGTCATCCAATTTCTTAGAGATCTATCCCACAACCTATTCTACAAAACTATCAATTAAGAGACTCGAAAAAGCTACAGGTGTGCAAAGAGAGGTCGGATGATGTTCTCCAGCAACTGATCCTAATGTCGGTACGGGTACAGGGAATGATGGAGGAGCTAAGGTACTAGAGAGGAAGACCTAGTTGAATCTGAAGAAGAGGAGGAGGATTCTGATACATGAGGACGTACTTTTTCACCTTTTCTAATCCAAACACCATTTTCCTTCTCGAATTTCATCCGATGCAAAGTTTGAATTGTGTAGTAATTAGTGTGAGTGAGAAAGTTAGAAATTTCTCCTTCCAAGTCAATACCTGCTTCGGTGAATAGGAGAGTAAAAACCATTCCATAAGATAGGCAGGCCTTTCCTTTTGATCTCCCAGTAGCACTTTTAATCTATTCCAGCATCATGAAAGGCAAGTTCAATGGAGTTCCTTCTACCATGTAACTTATTACAATCAGATCTTTTGAGAACAACTAGTCAAACCTACCAATTCTTGGAAAGAATATTCTGCAAATCATACTGTGAAGAAGCTTGAGTTCGACCGAGAGAATGTTTGCATTGTGAATGTCTCAATAGTCTACATTGTCTCTTCCAAGAAGCCTCTTTAGACATTCAAAATCATTCTGAAGACTAGGAGCACGAATTCCACCATGTGGCATTTGAAGAAGGTGCCCTAATCTTTTTTGATCTAGAATAATTTTCTTTGCCTTAACATCTGACCAGAGGGAATCAGCACCAATCCTTAGATTTTCAAAATATTCTCTAACTAACCGTGGATAGGTGGATATATCCAAAGAGCAAATTTTTTTCCACCCTTGCTGTCGAATCCATGATCCAATCTAAAAATTTTGTTCATTTTGGAACTCGAAACTGATGTTTCTCCCAATCATGACTGCTCTAGAAGCAATTGAAGGTCCGTTTGGGGAGACAGAAGATGCTGAGCTTGTTGTTCTCCTTCTTTTTGAGCCAATGTTTGGTTGTTCCTCAATGCAGCACTTCTTTAAAACTTTCTCACAAGATTTGAATGCCATTCTCTCAAATTTTAGAAGATTCGAAGAATGGATTGAGAGGAAAAGAGATTAAGAAGGATTTTGGAGAGGAACCGAGAAAAGATTGAGAAAGGGCAAGCTCGGAACAATGAATAGGGCTTTTGAAATTACAGTGACTTAAGTAAGAAATTAGGCCCCCGACCATCGAGCAAGCTCGATTTTCAATCGAGCCGACCCGATAGTCGAGCTAGCTCGATGGTACATTCGAGCTAGGCCAAGCATGTAGATTGAGTAATTTTTTATATTAACCAAAATTTTTTAAAATAAGATAATTAATTTATTTAATTAATAAACAAAAATGATAGAGAGACCATCATTCATCTAATAAGGATAGCATATCCCTAATTCACCTCTAATTGCATTAAATTTGTCTTCATTCAAAGGTTTTATAAAGATGTCTACTAATTGATTTTTAGTTGAAACAAATTCAAGTATGATGTCACTATTTTGAACATGATCTCTAATAAAGTGATGCCTTATTTCAATATATTTTATTCTAGAGTGTTGAATGAAATTTTTGGTTAAGTTTATGGCACTTGTGTTATCACATTTTAAAGATATTTTATTTTAATCAATGCCATAATTCTTAAGTTGTTGCCAAATCCAAAAAAGTTGAGCACTGCAACTTTCGGCTGTAACGTACTCCATCTCGACCATGGATAGTGCTATCAAATTTTACTTTTTGCAGAACCAAGAGATTAAGTTTAATCCAAGAAATTGACATGTACCAGAAGTGCTTTTTCTATCAATCCTACAACCTTCATAATCAGCATCCAAAAATTCTACTAAATTTATTAAAGTTTGCTTAGAGTACTATAATCCTAAGTTTTATGTTCCAAATAAATATTTTAATATTCTTTTAACAGCAATCATATGAGATTCCTTAGGATCAGATTGAAATCTAGCACAAATATAAACACTACAGAATATATCGGATCTACTAGCAGTTAAATATAATAGAGAATCAATTATACTTATATAAAGTTTTTGATTGATACTCTTATCATGTTCATCTTTATCTAATTTGCATGATGGGCTCATGGGTGTGCCAATTTTCTTTGCATTCTCCATTCCAAACTTTTTTAATACTTCTTGTATATACTTGGTTTGGAAAAGAAAAATGCCTTCCTTAGTTTGTTTGATTCGAAGCCTAAGTAAAAAGGTTAGCTCTCCCATTATGCTCATCTCAAATTCGTCCATCATCAACTTAGCAAATTTTTGGCAAAAATTTTTATTAGTTGAACCAAAAATGATATCATCAACATAAATTTGAACAACTAGCAAATCTAATTTTTTTCATTTTAAGAATAATGTAGTGTCTACACTTCTCCTAAAAAAATTATTATTAAGTAGAAATTTACTTAATCTATCATACCAAGCTCTTGGTGCTTGTTTCAGCCCATATACTATTTTATTAAGTCTAAAAATATTATTTAAAAAAAGATAATTTTTAAAATCTGGTGGTTGCTCTACATAAACTTCTTCAACAATAAAATCATTTAAAAATATACTTTTTACATCCATTTGGTATAATTTAAAATTTATATAACAAACAAAAGCAAGCAATAATCTAATAGCTTCTAATCTGGCTATAGCTGCATAAGTTTCATCAAAATCTATTCCTTCTTCTTGATTATATCTTTTACCAACTAATCTAGCTTTATTTCTTATTACATTATCATTTTCGTCAAGCTTATTTCTGAATACCCATTTAGTGCCAATGATAGGATAATTAGAGGGTCTATCAACTAGTGTCTATACTTTATTTCTTTCAAATTGATTTAATTTCTCTTGCATGGCAATTAATCAATTTGGATCATTTTCTGTTTCTTCAATTATTTTAGATTCTATTTGAAAGATAAATGCAAGATAATCATGATGTTCTCTAAAATTGGATCTAGTTCTTACACCTTGAGATGGATTATCGGTTATAAGGTCTTTAGGATGATTATGTGCATACCTCCATTTTTTGGGTAGATCTGAATATTTTTGATTCATACATTCTTCTTGAATTTTTTCATGCTCATTGTTGTTTGGCTCACTTTCTTCATCATGATTTGATTTGTCTTTCAAGCTAAGTTCTTTTACTTCTTTTTCTAAATTTTCTGCATCATCATCAAAGCTTCTTTCTTTCTTAATGAAAGGTTGTTAGATTCATCAAAGACAATATGTATAGATTCTTCAACAACTAAAGTATATTTGTTGAAGATTCTATATGCTTTGCTTGATATTGAGTATCCAAGAAAGATACCCTCATCAGATTTAGTATAAATTTTTCAAGTTTATCTTTTTATTATTTAAAATAAAATAGTTATATTCAAATATATGAAAATAGTTAATATTAGATTTTCTACTTTTTCAAAGCTCATAAGGAGTTTTCTTAAGAATAGAATGGATTAAAACATGATTCAAAATATAGCAGGCAGTATTTATGGCTTTAGTCCAAAAGTATTTTAGAAGTTTTGCTTCACAAAGTATAGTTCTAGCCATTTCTTATAAAATTTTATTCTTTCTCTCAACAACATTTTATTTGGGTGTTCTTGGAGCAGAGAAATTATATTCTATTTTATTTTCATTATAGAAAGTTTCAAAGTTTTGATTTTCAAATTCAATACCATGATCACTTTTGATTTTGATTATTATTAAATTTTTTTATTTAAAATCTTCTTATAAAATTTTGAAACAATAGAAAAAGCCTCATCTTTATGTGCTAAAAACAGAACCCAAGTAAAATATGAAAAATCATCAATGATCATAAGTCCATATTTCTTTCCTCCTAGGCTTGTGGTCCTAATAGGTCCAAATAAGTCCATGTGAATTAATTCTAGAGGTTTAGTGGTTGAAACAATATTTTTGGATTTGAAACTCCTAGTTTATTTACCAAGTTGACATGCATCACGAATATGGTCATTTTCAAAATTCAATTTAGGTAAACCTTTAACTAAATCTTTAGCAACTAATTTTCATAAGGTGTGCATGCTAGCATATCCTAATCTATGATGTCACAGCCAAGTAGTTTCTTTGATTTTAGTATCTTTAGCAACAAGACATTGGCACTCTTCATGGCTATCTCATCGAGATCAACCATGTAGATATTTTCATGTCTTTGTCCAATGAACATGATACATTATCAAAGGGACTAGTGACTATGCATAAAGATGATTCAAAAGTAACTTCGAAATCTTTGTCACACAATTAACTAATGCTTAGTAAGTTATGCTTTAAATTATCAACAAGCAAAACATTCTCAATGAAGATAAAGAGAGTGAGTTTGATTTTATCAAATGATTCTTTCTTTTTCATTGCCACCAAAGGTTACCAATCCTCCATTCTTTTTCTCAAGGATGAAGAATTATTCTTTGTCATCCATCATATGTTTTAAACAGCCACTATCTAGATACCAAGCTTGTTCATTTTTATTGGCTGCAAGATATTCCTGCAAAACAATCAAGTGACTAATTTAGGTATCCAAGTCTTTTTGGATCCTTTTGGGTTAGCATTTGTGGTTCCCTTAGGAACCCAAACTTTCTTAACTAAATTTTAATTTTCTTGAATTGCATGCATATGCTTTGTGTCCTAGCTTACCATAGTAGAAATAAGTAATGTTTGAAGAGGAATATGATGATGTTGAGTGAGTGTAGAGATTCTTTAAGAATTTTTGTTTTTTGTTAGGATTATGACCTATTTCAGCTTTATCATAAACTGCTTTTTGGTTATTTAGAATCATTTTTAACTTTTCAGAACTACATGTGAACTTATCAATGAATGATTTTAGCATTTTAACTTTCTTTTTCAAGAAATCATTTTTCTCTATCAAAATCTTATTTTTTTATTGAATTTTTTCTTTTTCTATGGATAAGATATCACATACTATTTTCAAATTTTTATTTTTATCAAAAATCTTTCTAAATTCTTTCATTAGATCATAAAAGGCATCTTGTAATTCATCAAAGAAATATTCTTGAGTGATTTTTGGGTTTACCACATTCTCTTGTGCCATGAAACATAAGTTTACAACATCTTCAGATTCTTCATCGAAGATAGATTCATCGCTGTCGCTTCACGTTGCAATCATTGCTTTCTTCTTGGTCTTCTTAAAGCTTTTCTTCAAGTTGAGACAGTCTGCCTTGAAGTATCCAGGTTTCTTACACTTAAAGCATAAAGGTAGTTTCCTTTCTTTATCCTTATCCTTGGTTGTTTCACCTCTGTTGAAGGCTTTCTTCTTGAAGCCTTACTTTCTTCTTCTTATAAACTATTTAAACTTTCTTGTAATCAATGTTGTGCCCTCATCTTTTTCATCTTTATCTGTTGACTCATCTTTATCTTCATCAATTGCAGTAGATTTGAGGGCAATGGTCCTCTTCTTTTTTCTTCATCTTCATTATGCTGCTTCATGATGATTTCATAGGTTATCAGTGACCGAATCAGCTCTTCCAAGGGCAGCTTATTCAAGTCATTAGCCTCTTGAATTGCAGTGATCTTTGCCTCCCATGACTTCGGTAAAGACTTGACAATTTTTCTTACTAAATCACTGTTAGAGTAAATCTTTCCAAGACTTTTTAGATCATTAGTTATATCAGTAAAACAAGTGAACATTTTTATGATTAATTCAATGGATTGTATTTTGAAAAGCTCATATTGGTGCATTAGCATTTTAATCTTGGATTCTTTAACTTGGTTTATACTCTCATAAGTGACTTCGAGTCCATCCTAAATTTTTTTTGTAGAATTGCAAGTAGAGATTCGGTCAAACTCATTGGCATCTAAGGCACAATACAAAATATTCATAGCCTTGGCATTTAGCTGAATTGATTTTTTATCTGCCTCACTCCAATCCTTTTCAGGTTTGGGTGTGCTAATGCCATCGACTACAACAGTAGGTATGTGCGGCCCATTGATTATGACACTTCATATATCATAATCAAGAGCTTGAATAAAGATTCTCATGCGTGCTTTCTAATATGTATAGTTTGTGCTATTGAAAAGTGGTAGTCTGTTGGTGGATTATCCTTTGACAAGTGAACCTTCCAATTATGTTGTCATGATCTTTATCCCCTAATGGTTAGATCAGTGCTAGCTGAGAACCAAGCTCTGATACCACTTGTTGCCCAGCTAGACAATCCAAGGAAGGGATGAATTAGGTTATTAAAAATTTTAATGAACTTAGTGAGAGATGTGAAGCTAAAGAAAAAAACTATGGAAGACAAAATAATAGAAAGGACTGACACACACAAGTAGAAACACACACATAAACACAATGAATTTATAGTGGTTCGGTGCGTCTTCAGCACTTACGTCCACTCTCCAAGCAATCACTTAAAAATTTTTACTATAATCATCTGATTACAGTATGTTTGTTTTTACTGGGCTCACAAACAAATCCAATTAATTTTAACATAGGTCAACCAATCAAAAACTTCACAAACCTTTAACCTAAGGCTCCCCCAAACTAAACTAAGTTTGGTACAAAAAAATCTCCTTTTGGTTACAAGCAGATTGAAAGAAAAGCAAATACAACTAAGAACGATCCTATTTTCTGGTTGGGTTGTTGTCGTTGGAGCTTTAGTTTAGGAAGCCTTGAATGCTGGCAATAAATTCTTCTCTTTCTTCTTTGAATGAGCTTTAATGATCTTAAGAAAAAAATTGATTAGAAGTAGGTAAGCCTTCTTATAGACAGAAAAAACTGTAAGTTCACTATTTCTTCTGTTCTTTGTATTTTGAGCTTGAATAGTATTTTTCTTTTATATTTTTCTTTTTCTTAATCATTTTCAAGGAGTTTCAGTTGATATGACGCAGATTTTGGCCAAATATTATCATTAGAGGACAAAAATATCCATTAGAAAATAGTTCTGGATGAAGATAGATTAATGCAGAACTAGTCGTTATGTCTATCGGATGACGTCGAGCTAGCTCGATCAGCATTTTACAAAAATTAAGTTTCTATCACCTTGAGACATCCAGCTCGGTTAGGCATTGGGTCAGCTCGATCAGTAGATTTTCAAAATTGATCTTCTGTCTTTCTGAGATGGCTGGTTTGGCTTCAAATCGGACCGGCTCGACCGTGTCACAAGCCAAAAAGTTAATTGCGTGCTGTGTTAAAGTTGTTTTGAATCAAAGCCGGATCAGTTTGGTTTTTGAGGAGGAATTCTTCTTCTTACTTCAAAAATATTTCAAGGACTGCTTCAAATAACTTGAAAAAATTTTATTTAATTATAAAATATTTTAATAATTTTTTTTTATAAAAAAATAAATTTTGATATTTTTGATAAATATTAGTATTAAAGTTATGCTCTAATATTTTATAATCATTAAAATTATTTTTAGAGATAATAAAATTCATGTAGAAAAAAATAAGAAACGTGGTTCTTCCACGCTCCTAGCTTAAATCCCCATGTGCTGAGATTCGAGCAAGCACTCTGGCGAGATTTTGGAAGATATGAATTGGATGGATGAACAGATCCGACTCCTGCTAGATATTTCTCAACCAGGCAGCCAGTCATGGTTGTGACTTCCATGGTGTATATTCTGAGATAGCCGGACACCTAATTCTCCATTCAACTCCATTCGGTACGGCTGGCTTACCATCAAGTCAGTTTTCCAAGTCAGTGCTTCCCGTGGTCCATATATTCTCTTTGTTCAAGGTGGACGATGCGAAGAGGATCCAGAGGCACCCTTGGGTATTTTCATCACCTTGCGACTACTTTACACTCGACCATTTGGAGGGAGCAAAATGTCTACCTCTTCGCTTTCAAAGAATCCCATGCATCCACCGTTCTTCACATGCTCGGGGGCTGGAATCGCTCCTGTGGAGAAGAAACGTTGGTTGCACGAGGCGCTTCCCTCTCCCATTACTTCCTCACGCATAGTTGGGACTTAGTCACCATCTTCTTCAAGGACGAAGAAGAAACTAGGCATATTTGTCAAGATCCTCCACAAAAAAAGGGGAATTGCTAGTAGTTTATAATAAAGATCTTTTGTAGCATATGTATATTAATGAGATCTTCTAAGAGAATGTCATCAGCTACTATTTCAAATTCCTTTTCTAGGGTTTATATTCATGAATTTATTATGCAGAAATTATTTGTTAGACTTTGATTGCATGACAAGAAATTGATATTAACAAGGAACTTTTCTGGGTGCCTTAGATTCAAAATATAGAAGTAGTCTCTCCACATCTAAGTGCATCTACCCTCCTAGACCCTGTAGTGGTAGGAGCATCGTGCATTAGGATGACTTTCTAACAAGAAATTGATTACTTGTTCCACAAAAAAGATTTATAAACGCTGTTCATTGGTATCTACCCCAAAATGGAATTTTTTGAGAGAGAAAATACCATAAAATCATTAAGTTCCATTGTGTCGTCACCAGATTTGTGTTTGTAACTAAATCACCGTCGATATATCAGTATTCACTTGATTGATTCATAGACGAGAGATCTTCAAGCACATGTATTTGAGTTTTGGATAATTTAGATATTCCAAATTATGATCAATAGTGATGATATTTTTTTTGAAATGGTTCACCATTGAGTTTGTATTTGAATGCTTTTGTAACCAAATACCACTAATTGTATTTTAGCTTCCAACACCGCCCCCCCCCCTTTTAATGCATACATAAACCATGGATAAATGCTTTCTTTGTGCAGACATGTTCATTACATATGCCAACCCGATGGATTAATAGTACAGCAAAAGCTTGGAAGAGGGGACTTAACTTCTAGGAAGAGCATCATTCATTTGGTGAAATTGAATCTAAGATTCCCTCCAAGGATCTGTTTGAATGATTGGATGCAAAATCTCATACGTATGAATTATGGGTTTGGGCCAACAGAACTACGTAAATAAGGCTAAGGCTACTTAGATTAGGCCTATCTTTATAAATATCCAGAAAATCATCATAGTGGACCGCTCCGAATCTTAGAGAATGGCCTACATAGGCTAGCATCAATATTCATCCAGCGCAAATGGAATAATTGTAGATGACTGTAATTGGTGGTTAGGTTACAAGCAAAGTTAACAACTCAAGAACTAGCACATGAAAAAACTTTGGAAACCTTGACTTGTATCGAAGATAGCACCATTTAGTTCAATGGCAATGGCCTGCATGGCCCACCTGCAGTAACACTAAGTTCACTTGACGCCAATAATTACATTACAAGCAAAAACTTTTCATTTAAAAAAAAAAATTCAAGCAAAATTAAGAACTCATCAACTTACACATGAAATGATTAATTTTTAAAAATATTTTATTCAAAGAGTGGCAAATTCGGGCTTGCTCTAGGATCATACATGTTTGCGTAGCAACAAAGTATCCTAGCTAGGCTGGAGCTTTGGATGAAGCATATTTAGGAATTTGAGCCCTAAAAATTATAGTACGCTTGGATCTGCCCCCTCTTCTCTCAAAAGAGAAGAAAAAAAAAAGAAAGGTAATTACTTATTACTAGCTCTAACACAAACGATTCTGCGAATCGTCTCAAATGATTTTGTAATTGGAAATCACGGCCTCCCTCCGCATCCATTACAAGTGCAACTAATCTGGTTTTTATTTGTATCGACAGCTTGTAATTGGACTGGTCCCTCTCCCTCCTCCCCCTTCCTTTGCTCTCCAAGGCATATATCGCCTTCTTCGGAGGAGAACAGTTCCAGTCCAACCCACGTTCCCTCACATGCCACCTTTTCTCATCCCGTGCATGCCTCGAGGCAATGTATAAAGAAAAGGCTCGCTTTCCTTTTGCCAGCTTATGAACCGAGTACACCCAGTTGGAGCTCTCACCGCACCAGCTAAAGCTACTTCGGATTCCCCTCCCCACAACCCTCTCTACTGTTTCTCACACCACAACATCACGCCAGTGGCATTGCTCCCTTGGATTCCACCTCTCAGTTTTCTTTCATCACCAGAAAGGGAGGAAATGGGAAAAGAGATCGAGGGGAAAAGCAACTACAGATGATATCATCACACAGTAAGAAGGAAATTAAAGAAGGTTAAAAAAATATAGAACAGTTGAAGGAACCATGAATCCCATTGATCTAATCAATCCTTCATAAGTTTATAATCTTAATAATAATCAGAAATCATAAACAAAAAGAAGAAGATTATTACAAGTCCGTCAGCAGAGCCATCCCAGGGGCCTCAGCTGCTATATATCTTCCAATGGATCAGCTTCAAGACTTAAAATCGTCTCTCTGAGCCATCAACTACTAGCATGATAAAGATGTGAGGCTGGAAAGCCGGTCAAATATTCTGGTGGATGCATCAGCAAAAACCTCCATGCGAATGAAAGAGCCCTATCCACCTAAGTTCTAATTGAACAGCAATGATCATTAAACAACGCAAAAATGCAAGATCATGATGGAAAAGAGCATACCATGGTGAGGTGAAGAGAGTCAGAAGGAATGAGGAGTACAAGAAAATCCCAAAGCATCCTTCTCCCCTTCATATCACTAAATAGGTGATCCCTCTTTTCCTTTCCTATCAATGTGATCATGTTAATTACTATATTAATTGGATGGAGAATGCATGAATGCCTGAGATCAGTTGCAAGACCGAAGGCTATGGCTTCTGCACCGAGGTGTTTCCCGGCAGCTGCTGCAAAGAGCTGGACCCAATAGCTGCTGTGGCAGTAACCCCTGTTGAATTATCCAAGCACCGTTACTGACCTGCATGGAAGCATAAGAGAGAGATTAACAATGAAAGCTTAATTACCGGTGGTGGGCGTCATGGAGGGATGCATGGAGAGGATCCCAGCCCTGTATTGCTGAGGCAAGTAAGGGTATTGCAGCGTCGACTGTGGATAATGCAGCCCATATCCACTCTGTGCCTGGCTTTCCTGCGAAAATTGAGCGTAAAATGGGTAGAAATTTTGGAAGTCCCCTGGCCCGGCAGCCGCATGGTATGGAGAGAACTGGGAGTGCTGCCTTCCGCTTCTGCCGTATGGATTGTAGTAGCTCTGCACCAATGCCATGAAAATTAGCCATTGTCATGAACTGAGGATCCTCCATTAATTCTCCTGTCATAAGTTTGTTTAGGTTCTTCTCATAATACTAACCATTGGATATATGCTTTCTTGTGAGTGTCCTCCAGAGTATCTGCTACAAAAAGAGGACAGATGAACCGGGGAAGAAGGATATCATCATTGCATATACTAACTGATAAAAAACAAAATAAAGAAAGCTTCTAATATTAGAAAAATTGAAAGGCCGGAGAACAAAAGGAAAAATTTCTTTACCCATAAACAGAATAAGGATAAGCATATTGGGCAGGATGATGGAAGTAAGAGGTGGTGGCAGCTGTTCCATGATACATGGAAGCAGCAATGCTGGGTCCAACCACAGGTCTAAACCGCCATGCCATCCCTGCATTTAGAACTTCCACCATCAGCTTTCCTTTGGATGAGAGAGATATTAATAGATGGTTTGGGACGACTATGAAAGAAGGACCATGTCGTGCGTTCGATGGCCGGGTTCGGTGAGCAGTGCCGAACGATGCCAGGTTGCAGTTAGCCCGCCTTCCGTCGATCACCGGCGATGGATCCTGGCATGCTCTCATTGCTGAATCAGGATCTTTAAATGTCACCTGATATATATGCAAGACTAGAGGGAATTAGAAGAGACATTGCATAGTTTTTCACATCACAACGCAAGAGAGGGACATACGAAGCCGTAGCCTTTGGAACGGCCGGTGTTCTTATCGGTGATGACGACGGCCTCGAGGATCTCGCCAAACTGCTCGAAGTAACGGTGCATGGTGTCGCGCTGGGTCTCCCAGGCGAGGCCTCCCACGAAGATCTTCGTGTAGGTGGTGTCGCTGCCGCCGCCAACGCCGCCGCCCATCTGGAATTGTCGTGGCTGCGCCGCCATCACAAGCAGATACCAACAACGACAAGAGAGAATAGAGGAGGAATAGCTCACAGATTATTTGTCCCTCTCTCTCTCTCTCTCTCCCCCTCTATCGTTATATTTTCACGGACCAGAAAAGATCTCCAACCTCTCCTTTGGACTCTCAGATGGTGCAGGCCAGAGGAATGGAGGAAGTTGCTGGGAAAAGAAAGGGATGTTAGATAGATAGATAGAGAGAGAGAGAGAGAGAGAGAGAGAGAGAGAGAGAGAGAGAGAGAGAGAGAAAGGGAGGAGAGGAAGGGAAAATGGTATATATGTGGGGAGGGAGCAGGGAGGGAAAGAACGGGAGGTGGTGGTGCCCGCGGCAAGGAGGACAGGTCGGCGTCCAATGGAAGAGCTACATGGCCCTCTATAAAATAATGGAGAGGTTTTGGGGAAGGAGGAGGCTTTGATTTCTGCTTCGCTTGCTTCAACCTTTACGGTTATAAGGCACATAATACCGTGTTTGGTGTTGATATTTCTTTGGATCCTTGAAATGATTCAAATTAAAAATAATAGTATAATCCCGGTTCTTTTAATGAAAGAAGAAAACTTTTTTCATGAGAAATTATAGATGCACCACAATCATAGACACTTATTTTTACGAACCTCATTCATCAGACGTTTATTTCGGTGCATTATTATCGAAACAAATGACTGTGAATGATGCGATGTATCATCAGTATAGGATTTAATCTATCACCTGTCTAAACCACGTGTTAATAAAACATAATTTTGTCGTCAACCTTATTTTTCTGGAGGAGGAAGTGGGGATGAGTTGGGATGCATGCCTGGACTGTCTGTTTGCAGTGTCTTTCTCCATCATAACCCCAATGTATTCACTGCTAACTTCTGGCCTCATAGACTAAAAGGTGCGGAGGGACCAGGACCACGGACGTTGAGCTCCCCTTCCAAAGTTACAAAAAGAAACGAGAGAGATATTGGCAAGGGACTGACTAAATTAATTATCTGAATGAGAACTGTATTGAGGCTCGGATCCTTTCAGCCCTGTGTCTCTTTCAGCGTTACTGTTTTCGTGGTTTGAAAAATACGGAAAAGGAAAAAGAGTAGTACCGAGTTCCGGAAGTAACGGCGTTCCCTATGGGTATGGTATGGATTTTAATTGGGAGAAACGTAACGATGGTCAATGGGTACGGTGTTTTGTTTTTAGTTTCCTCTGGCACCACTATTAGAAAAGTAACCTGGAACTGAATCAGGACCGTCGCTAGCATTCTTGATCAATGCGCTCCCTCCCTTTATTTATCTATTCTTTCTAGCTGGTAAAATCTTTCCTATGTAACTAGCATAGGAACAGGCAAAAAAAAAAAAAAAAAAGAACAGAAGGGAAGGCTCTACGGTATTCAGCAAAAATTTCTAAAAGAATCATCAAAGGAATTCTTCGCGCTGCAGAAGTCAAGTGTCGCATCATTCGTAAATTTAAATCACATCAGCTGATTAGATGATTAGATAGGACATAAAGATTCAAAGCGGCCAATCCAAACTCTAGAATGATTGTAAACTGGTCTCAATTTGATTTTGAATCATGCGCCATCTCATATGAAGATCGCATTTAAATTCAAATTTTTTTTAAAAAAAATATTAAAAATTTATTTTATTTAATATATATATATATATTTTTATGATAGTTCAGTCCATTATTATACCAAAGGCTTTAATACTTTAAAACTCTCGTATTCCCATATGATCTTCCTCCAATCTTTATATATCCCACTCCTTTCCGATGTGGTGGCCGAACTCTCCTTCTCGATGAGCTCCACCACAACAACAAGACTCTTCTTCTCAGCCGCTACCATTGGTTCTTCTGATCTTTCTCTTTCTCTCGTTAGCGAGAACCACCGCAGTTGCCAAAGTCCACCATGATGCTAAATCCTCCTGAGCAAATGTTGTCATTGATTTTTCCAAGATCTATCTCCCACCATGCCTCTCATTGATGATTTTTTCAATCCCATGCCTTGGCATTCTACTATCATTATTAATTTTTCAAGTCGGCCCCATTTCTAAGTCATCGCTAGTGAGTAACAGTGATGCAATTGAGGAGAAGCATGGGGAAGGGTCCATCCGGATCTTGATTTATTTTTTTAAGATCTCTATTTCTTTAGAAGTATCATTTCTTATTATGTTAGCATCTTTTGTTTTTGTTAGACTTTTGGCTTGAAAAATAATAACCTTCCTGCATTTTGTATGAATTTGCAAATACCCCTTTATATTCAATTGTTGAAATGTCAATTTGTATTTTTTACATTATTGAAATATGCCATGCTCTCCTCCTAATTGGGGTTGAGCTCATGGACAGTGTCTACTTCTCAGTTGATGTGGACATAATTTATTAGAAGTGTCTACTTGTTAGCAAACATGGAAGTAATTAAATGATGTTGAGGTAATTGGGTGATTTGGAGGTAATTAGGTGATCTATCATCATCAACCCCATGAACAAAGTCTAACCCCAAACCCTAATCCTAACCTGATCCCCTCCCTTAACCTAACCCTCAACCATCCTCCCTAAGATTGACACACATCCCTCACCGCCAAACACCTACCTGCCACTACCTCCACTGCCACCATGTGGTCGACCGTTGCCACCCCAGTCCTCTTTTGCTCCTCCCCAAATAAATGTCAACCAAATAGCTCACCTCCTAAGAAACCCCAAACCTCTCCACTTCCGCCACCTCCTCCTCTAGTTCTCCACTACCCTTGATGGACTCGCTATCCTCTCAACATTTGATCCATGCCCTCTCTATCTGATCCAACCCCTGAGAGAAGCCAGAATGGGAGGAGGAGGAGAGCTAGTGCGCTTAGCTCTCCTATGGTCCTCCTCTATCCTTGCCATGTATTGGCTACATCCTTCATCAAGCTCCACCTCTTCTATCATAGCTCCTTCTATGCTTCTATTGGCCATGACTTCTATAGTGTTGATGCTCCTAAACCCTTGATCTTTCTCCACCTCTGCCACCTCCTCTAAATCCTACAGATTCTGGAAGGGACCTGAAATCATCTGATTTGGATTATACATAGAAGGGCTCGAAGCTGGCAAATCTAAAGGAGGTGGAGAGGGCTAACAAAGTGATCGAGGACCTCTCTTTGCCTCAAATTGGAACATGGAGGCAACACTAGATGAGTGTGGTGCCAATCTTAGCCCTTCTTTTATTATCAATATCCTTAAGAGATTTTGGCATGTCCACAAGCCAGCATACAAGTT
The DNA here is from genome assembly GCA_006176705.1 of Cocos nucifera. Taxonomy (NCBI): domain Eukaryota; kingdom Viridiplantae; phylum Streptophyta; class Magnoliopsida; order Arecales; family Arecaceae; genus Cocos; species Cocos nucifera. Next base: position 216,261 of record QRFJ01000785.1, read on the forward strand.
TCGGTAGATTGGTAGGAGGTCGGGTCTTGTTTTCAAGAGGGGGCAACCCAAGAGGGAAAGTAAATTGGATTTCTTAAAATTTAATTATAGAACTTGTGCCCAATAACAGATTTTGGAGTGTTTGTAGACTGCTTAGCAAAAAATAGATATGTAGCTAAAGATAAATAGTAAACACAAATGCATAATCATAAATACATAAGATTTATAATAGTTCGATGCTCAACTCAGTACTTATGTACACTCTCCAAGTCAATCCACTTAAGAATTCTAACTATAATCTTTTGAGATTACAGTCCAATTATTTTCACAGATTTACAATCCAATCCAGTTAATTTTTCTTAGCCCACTAACTAAAATCTTATTATCGATTAATTTTCTAGAATCACAATTAATCCAGTTGGTTTTTTCTAACCAACCAAAACCTTACAATATCCAACTTAGTGCTTGGATTGTAAGAAAGGGAAGGGCAAATTATATGCATATATTTCAAAACTGTTTTGAAATCTCATCGAAATAAAATAGATTAACTATTTTTATCATGCATTAAATCAGATCTAAAATCTTTTCTAATATGGATTTAAGACATATGAAATCCAAAATTAATTTATGAGATCAGATCTCATACCTTATCATGGGTGGAAGAACTTCACAATTGATGATCAAAAACTTGACATGTTTCTAGAGCCACGCAAACACCCGGCCTTTATAGGTATCCATATGAGATCCAATCTGATTCTAGACTTGTCTATTTTCCCTAGGTGCTAGTTCCTTTGTAGAGAAGACTTTTTGATGATCGATTTGATTCTTCTTCAGATCTAGAAGATGATCTTCAATCGAAGAAGCAGTGGAGTTAGAAGAAAGGCAATAGCAGCGCAGCTTTCTTCCTTGAAGTTCCATGCCTTGTACCAATCAAGTTTTCCCTTCAAACTTGGAAGGAAGGACTCCAAAAAGTTTCTCTCTCACTCTAGTGGTTGGTCAAATTTTATTCTGATCTCAAAAGCCCTCTAGAGACATCCCAAAGGTAGATCCTTTTAAAGTGGCGCCTGATAGAGTCCTAATAAAGTCAAACTCTATCTAAAATTTAAATTAAATTTTAGATTTAAACCAAAACTTTTTCATATCCAAATGAGAGAATAAGTGGCCGACCAAGAGTTGAAAAAATATGGAAAACCTCATGCAAATCTAAAATTTGCATGAGGAGAGAAGGGGCATGGACAATGGATGGCGCATGGAAGAGTCCCTCACAAAATGGACTCTAGGATTTTGGATTGAGCCTCAAACCAAAAGTAATTTGGTTTCATATCCAAACACTTGATTGAACATAATCGAATTAAATCTTTAATCAGATTAAATTCTAATTAAATTAAATTTAATTGAATCCAAATTTAGATCAAATCAAAAATTAATTCTGTTGGGGATAAACTCCGCTCCTGCCGAAGTCTAGTTCGATGCTCAGCCCGATGCAACTAGTGGCCGCAGAAGAGATTTCGCAGACGGGCTTCAGCCGAATTGCCAAGCGGCCGAGCTCCTCAAACTCCCAGCGTCAGGACCGAACCCTCCCTCGGCCAGGCCTCAAGCGGTCGTCCCTCCAGCGGCCGAACTCCTCAAGCGGTCGCCCCCTCGATCGAACTCCTCAAGCGGTCACCTCCTTGGTCGAACTCCTCAAGCGACCGTCCCTTCAGCCGGCCGAACTCCTCAGCAGTCGTCTTAGCTGAACTTCGAGCGATCGATCGAGCTCCCAGCGAACCTCTCCAACGGGCCGAGCCTTTACGGAAGCCGGACTCCCTATAGACTTCTTCAATGGACGAGCTTCTCAATGGCCGAACTCCTTATGATGGATTCCTGCAGGCAATCTCGCTACGGTTACACGAACGAATAACGATCGGCATTTATCGGCAATAACGATCGATTTATCATAACGATCGACATTGATCAAGACAGTTACGACGCCCATTAACCAAGGCGGTTACAACAAGCTCCCTCTATAAAAAGGACCCTCCGAATACACTGAAGCCAGGTTCTGAAAACCCTTTTCTTCTCCTCTATACTCTATCGAGCACTCCATTCCTGTTGACAGGAACTAACTTGAGCGTCGGAGGGTCTTGCCGGAGCCACCCCCCACCGGTTCCGAGCGAGACTTTATTTTGCAGGTCCCCGACGGCAGCCTCTTCGGCCTCAACTCCGGCGACGATAAGTTTCTGCGTCAACAGATTGGCGCTAGAAGGAGGGCATGAACCTTCGAGGTTCCCTTGTTCTTAAAGGAGTGCTCGGCGATGATTTCTCTCTCTGGAAAATCCATCTTCTTCCTCACTAAAGTTCTCTCCCGAAGAGAAAATGCCTTGAGAGCTTCGACTCGGCGATCGGCGGCCTGCACGCCAGATCCGTCTGTTCCTGTCTCAGCCCCAATAGCCCAGTTTCCATACGAAGCCCTCGCAGACATGAGGCAGGTCAACCTGCTGGTCGGGTCTGTGGCTCCGCCGAGATGATGCTGGCCGTACGACAACATCCAACGGGGACTTTGCCAGCAAACTCACCATGAGGACACGAGGAACCGGCCATAAGGTAAAGCATTTGGGCATACCAATCGCTCTTAGGAAGGAGAAACGGAGAGCAGAAGTTCTTCCGCAGAAAATTTCACAAGGAGACTGGAACGAAGTTCGGCGGAAGAGAAGCCGAACTCCCCCTCGAAGATCATCAATGAAGTTCGGCGGAAGAGAAGCCGAACTCCCTCTCGAAGATCATCAACGAAGTTCGGCGGAAGAGAAGCCGAACTCCCCCTCGAAGATCATCAATAAAGTTCGGCGTAAGCGAAGCCGAACTCCCCTCGAAGCTCATCATCGGAATAAAGTTCGGCGGAAGTGAAACCGAACTCCCCTTCGAAGCTCACAATCCAGTGAAGTTCGGCGCAAGCAAGGGCGGAAGTTCTCCCGCGGAATGAAGTTCGGCATAAGTGAGGCCGAAAACCGCAGCTCATCATCCGAATGAAGTTCGGCGGAAGGGAAGCCGAACTCCCGCTCCTGATCAATGAAGTTTGGCGGAAGAGAAGCCGAACTTTCCCTTGAGGCTCTCATCGCTCAAGTCAGGCCGAACTCCCCCATCTCGAGTATGTCATCTACGAAACCTGCTGCAAAGAATTCTTTGGAGGCGGAGTGAAGTTCGGTAGCTAAAGCAAAGCCGAGCTCCACTTGAGCCCGTCGTCAAGGGAGTTCGGGTAATGAAGGATGAAGTTCCCCCATTTGCAACGAGGCGGAATAAAGTTCGGCCACGTCTACGACCTCGAGGCTCATCATCGAGGAAGCCCCGACAAAGAAGCAGGAAGTTCTACCGTGGAAGAATCTCGCGGGAAATCGGAATGAAGATTCGGAATGAAATCCGGCGCCAGGAAAGCCGAGCTCCATGAAGTCCTCCCGCGGAAGCTTTCGCGGGAAAGCGGAGCGAAGTTCGGCTCAAGTGAGACCGAACTTCCGTAGTCGCCACAAAGTTAAGTTCGGCCTAAGCAAGGGCGGAACAAAGTCTCCCGCGGAATGAAGTTCGGCATAAGTGGGGTCGAACTCCGCTGCTCATCGGAATAAAGTTCGGCTGAAGCAAGGCCGAACTTTCCTCAGAAGCTCATTATTGGAATGAAGTTCGGCGCAAGTGAAACCGAACTTCCCTTCGAGGTTCAATCAAGTTCGGCGCAAACAAAGGCGAACAAAGTTCTCCCGCAGAATGAAGTTCGGCATAAAGTGAGGCCGAACTGCGCAGCTGCTCATCGGAATAAAGTTCGGCGGAAGTAAAGCCGAACTCCCCTCGAAAAGCTCATTATTGGAATGAAGTTCGGCTCAAGTGAGGCCGAACTTCCCTTTGAAGCTCACCATAAAGTGAAGTTCGCTTTAAGTAAGGCCGAACTCCCCCGCTCGAATATGTCATCTCTAGAAAGAATTCACGGGAGGTGCAATGAAGTTAGGCCGCGCTCGAGACCACCCGAGGGCGAGCGAGGCCGAACTCCCCCTCATGTACGTCACCAAGGAAGCCCCTGCAAAGAATTCACGGGAGGTGCAATGAAGTTCGGGCAAGCAAAGCCGACCCCCTCTCTGCAAGCAAGGAAGTCCGGACAAAGAAGCATGAAGTTCTCCCGCGGAAGGTTTTGCGGAAAAGCGGAACAAAGCTCCGCGCAAGCGAGGCCGAACTCCTCGTACATCATCGAAATGAAGTTCGGCGGAAGCAGGGCCGAACTCCCATCAGAAGCTCGTCATTGGAATGTAGTTCGGCTTAAGTGAGGCCGAACTTCCCTTCGAAGCTCACCATCAAGTTAAGCGCAAACAAGGGCGGAACAAAGTTCTCCCGCAGAATGAAGTTCGGCCGCGTTTACGACCTCCACAGCACAAGGCCCGAACTTTTCCAAGGAATTCCCACGGAAGGTTTTGCAAGCTCGGCCGCGTCCACGACCACCCCATCTCAAGTGAGGCCGAACTTCACCTCGAGCTCGCCACCAAGGAAGCCCCGACGGAAGGGCGCGAAGAAGCCCTCCTCCCGAAAGGTTCCGCAACTACGCCCCGCTACTCTAACTCGAATTCTCAGCGAAGTTAAGAGCCGGCCGCCAAGACCTGAAGCACCATGGCCTCCCAAAACGTGCGCGATCTAAGCAAGTAATGCCCCTAGCATCGCGACTACGGCCACGACACTGAGGAATACATTCAGCTCCAAGACGAGATTAAAGAGCTCGGCGGGGTAAATTCCTTCAACGCCAGCCTGAAGCAGGAGAAGATCGGCTAAGAGCGCTACCGTAACTGGAAACTACAAGGTCGGCCACCTCACGGCGTCATCAACGTTACCCCAGAGGAGGGGCTAGATACATCGGCGATTCGTCACCTCCCAGCGTCAAAACCAATGAGAAGCACGCTCCAAATGAAAGAGGCCAGCATGAGATAGAGGAGGTCGTCTGGACGGGACTTACTGCCCGAGGGAACTCAGAGGAAGAACGCCCCGACGACCCTGAAATGGGGATGTGCTGCCCGTAATTTTCCTTCGGTAACATTCTTCCCTTCCGATAATACTGTTTCTGGATGCAAAAACTGTACGATGACAGCGAAGGAGCAGCCAATAGCCCGTTAGGAACAGGAGGAAGACCTCGTCCTAACGCGAGCAAAGTCGAAGGCCTCGTTCACCTTAGACGAGATGGGGGGAGAGGCTCGGACGACGGTCCGCATGTGCCCCCACAGCCCGTTAGGAACAGGAGGAAGACCTCGTCCTAACGCGAGCAAAGTCGAAGGCCTCGTTCACCTTAGACGAGATGGGGGGAGAGGCTCGGACGACGGTCCGCATGTGCCCCCACAGCCCGTTAGGAACAGGAGGAAGACCTCGTCCTAACGCGAGCAAAGTCGAAGGCCTCGTTCACCTTAGACGAGATGGGGGGAGAGGCTCGGACGACGGTCCGCATGTGCCCCCACAGCCCGTTAGGAACAGGAGGAAGACCTCGTCCTAACGCGAGCAAAGTCGAAGGCCTCGTTCACCTTAGACGAGATGGGGGGAGAGGCTCGGACGACGGTCCGCATGTGCCCCCACAGCCCGTTAGGAACAGGAGGAAGACCTCGTCCTAACGCGAGCAAAGTCGAAGGCCTCGTTCACCTTAGACGAGATGGGGGGAGAGGCTCGGACGACGGTCCGCATGTGCCCCCACAGCCCGTTAGGAACAGGAGGAAGACCTCGTCCTAACGCGAGCAAAGTCGAAGGCCTCGTTCACCTTAGACGAGATGGGGGGAGAGGCTCGGACGACGGTCCGCATGTGCCCCCACAGCCCGTTAGGAACAGGAGGAAGACCTCGTCCTAACGCGAGCAAAGTCGAAGGCCTCGTTCACCTTAGACGAGATGGGGGGAGAGGCTCGGACGACGGTCCGCATGTGCCCCCACAGCCCGTTAGGAACAGGAGGAAGACCTCGTCCTAACGCGAGCAAAGTCGAAGGCCTCGTTCACCTTAGACGAGATGGGGGGAGAGGCTCGGACGACGGTCCGCATGTGCCCCCACAGCCCGTTAGGAACAGGAGGAAGACCTCGTCCTAACGCGAGCAAAGTCGAAGGCCTCGTTCACCTTAGACGAGATGGGGGGAGAGGCTCGGACGACGGTCCGCATGTGCCCCCACAGCCCGTTAGGAACAGGAGGAAGACCTCGTCCTAACGCGAGCAAAGTCGAAGGCCTCGTTCACCTTAGACGAGATGGGGGGAGAAGCTCGGACGACGGTCCGCATGTGCCCCCACAGCCCGTTAGGAACAGGAGGAAGACCTCGTCCTAACGCGAGCAAAGTCGAAGGCCTCGTTCACCTTAGACGAGATGGGGGGAGAAGCTCGGACGACGGTCCGCATGTGCCCCCACAGCCCGTTAGGAACAGGAGGAAGACCTCGTCCTAACTCGTCCTAACGCGAGCACTTACATCAACCTCAGCCAAAGGAGATGAGATATCCTCCGAGCAATCTTATCAACTTCGGCCAAATAAGGTCCCCCCGAGCGACTAGGCTGACCTCGGCTGAAGAGCGCCGACTTCGACCTCGGCGAGAGATAGGATTTTTGACCGAATCAACCTCGGCTAGAGAGCCTCAACTTCAGCATCAACTTTAGCCAGAAATGAAATCTCCCCCGAACTTCGACATGGACCGATACGAAGCCCGGAAGAAAAACTTTGGCAGTCGCCTTATCTGCACTCCCTTCCTTCGAATTTCGAACTCGGGAGTGGGGGGGCTAGTGTTGGGGATAAATCCCGCTCCTGCCAAAGTCAAGTTCGGTCCCCAGCCTGATGTGGTCAATGCGGAAGAACTTCAGCGGACGCGTCCTAGCCGAACTACTACATCATCGTCCGAGCTCCTTCAGCGACTCCTAGCGGCCGAACTCCTCAAGCGGCCCTAGCGAGCCCCTCCCGGAGCCCGAACTTCCCAACTCCAGCCCGGTCCGAACTCCTTCGGACTCCCAGCGACCGGGCTTCAGCCAGACCCTTGCGGGAGCCGAACTTCCCCAAAACCTCCTCTCGGGCCGAGTTTCTACGGAAGCCGGACTCCCTATAGACTTCTTCAATGGACGAGCTTCTCAATGGCCGAACTCCTTATGATGGATTCCTGCAGGCAATCTCGCTACGGTTACACAACAATAACGATCGGCATTTATCAGCAATAACGATCGACAATAACGATCGATAATAACGATCGGCATTTATCAGCAATAACGATCGACATTGATCAAGACAGTTACCACGCCCATTAACCAAGGACGGTTACAACAAGCTCCCTCTATAAAAAGGACCCTCCGGATACACTTTACGCCAGGTTCTGAAAATCCCTTTTCTTCTCCTCTATACTCTATCGAGCACTCCATTCCTGTTGACAGGAACTAACTTGAGCGTCGGAGGGTCTTGCCGGAGCCACCCCCCACCGGTTCCGAGCGAGACTTTGTTTTGCAGGTCCCCGGCGGCAGCCTTTTCGGCCTCAACTCCGGCGACGACAAGTTTCTGCGTCAACAATATTTTTTGGAAACTAGTGGGAATGTGTTCCTATTTATTAATAGAGTTTTGGTTCACACGATCGATTGCCGCAAGTGCTTGTCAAAAAGCTTTTGTAACTAATCGTGTAGGAGATTTTGGTTTATTATTAAAAATCTTAGGTCTTTATTGGATAACAGGTAGTTTGGAATTTTGGAATTTGTTCGAAATAGCTAATAACTTGATCCATAATAATGGGGTCAACTCCTTATTTGCTACTTTGTGTGCCTCTTTATTATTTGTCGGTGCAGTTGCTAAATCTGCATAATTCCCCCTCCACGTATGGTTACCTGATGCCATGGAAGGACCTACTCCTATCAGGAAAGTCCTATATCCTAAAATTAATTCATCAAGTTGATGATAAAATCCATGGACGTTCTAGTGGGCATTACGCACTTGTTACACAACAACCCCTTAGAGGAAGGGCCAAGCAAGGGGGACAACGAGTAGGAGAAATGGAAGTTTGGGCTCTAGAGGGATTTGGTGTTGCTCATATTTTACAAGAGATGCTTACTTATAAATCTGATCATATTAGAGCTCGTCAAGAAGTACTTGGTGCTACAATCGTTGGAGGAAGAGTACCTAACCCCGAGGATGCTCCAGAATCTTTTCGATTGCTCGTTCGAGAACTACGATCTTTGGCTCTAGAACTGAATCATTTCCTTGTATCTGAGAAGAACTTCCAGATTAATAGGAAGGAAGCTTGATCTGAATGAATCAGAATTTCTATTCTATGATCGACCGGTATAAACATCAACAACTTCGAATTGGACCAGTTTCTCCTCAACAAATAAGGGCTTGGGCCAACAAAATCCTACCTAATGGAGAGATAGTTGGAGAGGTGACAAAACCCTATACTTTTCATTATAAAACCAATAAACCGGAAAAAGATGGATTGTTTTGTGAAAGAATCTTTGGACCCATAAAAAGTAGAATTTGTGCTTGTGGAAATTATCGAGTGATCAGAGCTGAAAAAGAAGACCCGAAATTTTGTGAACAATGCGGGGTGGAATTTGTTGATTCTAGGATACGAAGATATCAAATGGGATACATCAAACTCGCATGTCCAGTGACTCATGTGTGGTATTTGAAACGTCTTCCTAGTTATATCGCGAATCTTTTAGATAAACCCCTTAAAGAATTAGAAGGCCTGGTATACTGCGATGTGTGATTTGATCAAAATTTTCATTTTACAGATTCGGACTGAGAAACTGTCATCCCAATCAGATTGAATGGGATGCCCCGGCTCTGACATGTGTTTTGGGAAAAGTAACATGAAACTCAGAATTATGGGTATATTCAATACTTCCAAATGAAAGGGGAATTGATCCATGGTCGATTCTATAACAGATAAATAGGAATTGCTAGTTATACCTCGTGAAAAAAAAAAAAAAAAAAGACTTTTTCGTGGAATTAGCCATTCCATTTCTTTTAGAGAGAGATTCTCTTTAAGCAAGCAAATACAAATATATATAGCATGGTTACTGGAGTCTATTTATCGCATATATACTTCAAAGGACATCATGGCATAACCATCGAGGTGAGTAGAGACCTAAAAGGTCGAAGGGAATGATATATAGACAAGTAAATCCCTTACGAGTCCCAAAGTATCCCCTTTAAGGGGATTCATCATTTGAGGGGAAGTAGACTACTCAAAAATTTCACATTTCCATTTTGTCATAATCATAAGTAATTCAGAAAATTTTTTTTAAAGTAAAAAAAAAAAAAGAATGAATCAATGAAAGGTTGGTCCTTACTTGGGAACTTGAGTAAGGAGTAGCTCTTTGTAGGGTAGGGTTTTATCGAACAAAACAAAGTTTCAAAATAAGAAAGAACCCCTTTTTTTGCTGTAACTACTTGAGCCGGATGAGAGGAAACCTTCACGTCCGATTTTAAAGGGGGAAATCCAATCCTATAGGAACCTATCTCGATTTTTCTTTTGCTAGGCCCATATCTAAAAAACCTACTTTCTTACGATTACGAGGTTCATTCGAATATGAAATCCAATCCCGGAAATACACCATCCCACTTTTTTTTACTACTCAAGGCTTCGAGACATTTCGAAATCGAGAAATCTCTACAGGAGCAGGTGCTATCAGAGAACAATTATCCAATTCAGATTTGCGAATTATTATAGATAATTCATTGGTAGAATGGAAGGAATTAGGAGATGAGGGATCCACTGGAAATGAATGGGAAGATAGAAAAATTAGAAGAAGAAAGGATTTTTTGGTTAGACGCATGGAATTAGCTAAACATTTTATTCGAACAAATGTAGAACCAGAATGGATGGTTTTGCAGTTAAAATCCCTCACAATAAGAGATGGAAGTCCCTGCACAAGCAACCTGGAGATCTCAGACCAGAGCATCCTCTGCTCCCGATACTCAGTGCTCGCATAAATGCCGGAGAGGAACCAAGGGCCACTGGTCTGCTTGGAGATGACCAAAGCAACCTGCTGCTCACATCTATGGAATGCATCCATTCTAACCGAGCCACGATGCCAAAGAACCATGATCCCACTAGAGAGACCCCTGGACTCTACCACGTAGGAACTCCATGCATGTGGGATCCGATGCCTCGCTCGGGCAAGACTCATCCCAGAAAGTCGAGTCTCGAGTAGGATATTGATATCTGGATGATGTTGCTGGATGATCCTTTTGAATGTCATGCGAAAGGAAGGCTTCCCAATCCTCCGAGTATTCTAAATCAGAATCTTCATCGGGCAGGCTAGTTGTGGAGTTGGCTCCCATCGATCCGACGCCTCGCTCGGGCAAGACTCATCCCAGAGAGTCGAGTCTCGAGCAGGATATAGATATCTGGATGATGTTGTTGGATGATCCTTTCGAATGTCATGCGAAAGGAAGGCTTCCCAATCCTCCGAGTATTCTAAATTAGAATCTTCATCGGGCTGGCTAGTTGTGGAGTTGGCTCCCATCCGAGCCACCCTCCATCAAGGTAACACCCGTCCCTATGTCCATCGAGTCCACAGCCTTCAGTGTCCCCTTCGTCTCCTAGATAG